>OU015499.1:67641404-67783904 GCA_907164885.2 Dolomedes plantarius | reverse complement strand
ATTGAATGGCCCATGCGTCGCGCACCTACGATTTGTCAGCGATCGAAGGCGTCTAAATCAGGCAGTTTACCCATACTGGCAATTCCAACAACTAATTCAGAACAACCACAGTACGCGCTATATATTCAGTTACCACAGCGCCCTCACTTGCGCATATATGATGCGCAGCGCTACACAATTTGCATAGGCTTTGCTATCCCTAATTCAGTGGCACTTCAGTGTATATATATATATATATATATATATATATATATATATATATATATATATATATATATATATATATATATATATATATATATATATATATAAAACGAAAAAACTGGAATTTTCACGTACGATTACTTTAAACTTTGTAGAGTACACGAAACACGACAATGTAGACGTAGCGAGAGTGGTATTACTTTTAGTAGACTGGTACAGGAGATAAATTCACACACAAACACTTGAGAAAATAACAGGAACACGATGAACACTTGAAATATATTTTATTCCATGGGACCAAACTTCAAGACATCAGAGAAGATACACTGCTATACAAAGTTGAAAAATTTGGCACAAGCTGACGACATGATGTTTGACAATAACGTCAACGGACAGTCCATAGCTGCCCAGGCTGGAGTATCGAATACGATTACATCCTAATATATTTTGGAGCAGTACGCAGATAGCGAGCAAGGACGTAATGAAACAGCGTCAAAGAAGTATAGAGCGCGAAAGTTCTCCGTCTCGCCTTTTTATGCTGAGTAACTTCTGATTTTGCGGCTAGGTTTAGAATTCTTTTAATTGGTTGACCCCGATCACGTGTTACTTCTTAGAAGGGGGGTTCGAAATCACGGAAGTTTAAAACTAACTTTCTCGCGCATTCGTTCAAGAGAATATTTGGTTATTTCGATTTTCGATTTTGTTTTTGAAATAGGGCTGGGCTTTATTTAGGAAAAATTAAGATACGCGTTAGATTAAGATACGCGTTAGGATAATTAATATTAGTGGGGTGTTGTTATTATTACTTACACACACACATATATATATATATATATATATATATATATATATATATATATATATATATATATATATATATATATAAGTTCGTAAGTTTGAGCATTTGTGTGTGTACATGTATGTATAAATGTATATATGTATATATGCCTGTGTTTCATTAATCAGATATGGTACTTAAATTTATATGAAACTGCTGGTAGAAAATATTTTTGGTGAATATTCAACTAATGTGTGTTATATTTCTTTTTAAAATACAACCTATTTAATGAGCATTTTTAAATCTAAACAAGAGATATTCACATGAACTACAAGATATAAAAAATTTGGAATCACAGGCAAAAGTTAAATTCAGTAATAATTCAGGAAAAAATTATGAGTCTCTTGAATTAGTGAAACTAAAACTCTTGCCCCGTTACCCATAATTACGCATTTGATCAAAAGATATCTTGAGCAAAGAGTCTTGTCCTTTTGCCCATTATTGGGCATTTGACCAAAAGCTATCTTTAGCTAAGAGTCTCGGTCTTTCGCACATTCTTCTACATTTGACCAAATGTAACTTAGAGGTAAGACCTTTTATAGATTATGACAGATTTGTCCAAATCTATCTTGAGCAAAGAGTCTCCTCCTTTCGCCCATTATTACGCAACTGACCAAAAACTATCTTGAGGAGCTAAGAGTCGCAGCCTTTCACCCTTTATTCCGTATTTGACCAAAAGCTATCACGAGCAAAGTGTCACGTCCTTTCGCCCATTATTACACGTTTCGACAAAGCTATCTTGAGCTACAGTCCGTAATGAAATAATATTAAAACTGTGATTCCTGAAAATGCTTTTTGTTGTTTTTTGTCACTGCAGATAGATTTTTAAGGTAATCTCTATTTCAGCAGGAAGTCAGCAATTTTTTGAAATCATAGGCTTCATGCATATTTACTGCATACTTCCGTAATTTTTACGAAGTTTTAATGAATTGCATCATGTTTACCTTACTGATAAGTTTATTTAAAATTCAACTGACGCTATTATTATGTTAATACATTAGTTCTCAGACCCTTGAAAATCATAAGCAAGTATTAAAACAGGAAGATAAACTTTTACTAAACAGAATCAAACGGCTTGGCTTAAGATGCCCCATAAAAGGATCTCAAATATTCAGAAAGAAAAAGCTTATCGTTAAATCTAAAGGGAAAAAAAGACAAGCTGTTGTAATCTAATTTTTAAACGTAATGTCTCCAGTTAATTAAAAATGCGTCACATTAGCTCATAACTAATAAAAATCGTTAAGTTTTCAAAAAACAAACATTGTTAACTCATTTATCATCTTTGATGTAATACCCCATCAACAAACAAAAAAAAACCCTTTGTAAACAGAAAAATACATTGTGGTATCGAAATAAGCATTAAAATTTTTATGGAAGATGAAACGTTTTTTTCCATTCCTTACAAAATATATTATTTTAAGGTATAATTATCATACAGAAATGACTATGAATTATTTATTCTCCTATGAACAATGTTCAAGTTTTATATATACATGATTTTTTGTCCATTAATTGGAGGCAATTTAAAACGTAATTAACAGAATTCTTATATATGAACAAGAAAAAATGTGTTTTTTATTCGTTTTAAAAATTTTATCTCGAAATAAATTCTTTTATAATTAGAATTTAATGGTGCTATTAGAACACTTTTACGGTATTACATTTGCATAACTAAATTGCATCTTAATGTGTAAATGTATCAATTCTTGTTATGTCGATAGATATTCTTGTCCTTAATGAATTAAAAAGGAAGTTCAAGATGTTCTAAAATTTTGTCTAACAGGACGTCATTAATATTAAGTGTCCTTTTCCACTGTATCCATCATAGTGGAATATTAGACATAAACTAATATTATATGCATAAATGTTAATAATTTCCTAACATCTTATATGATCATACGCATTTATGTTAGGCGTCATTCACCATCATACGCATTTATTTTAGCCGTCATTCGCCGGCATACGCATTTATATTAGTCATTATTCACAAATACACTCATTTATACAAGAAGTCATTCGCCGACACACGCATTTATGTCCGACACACACATTTATATTAGACACACGTATTTATATTCGTTATTTATCTACAAATGCATTTATATTAGACGTCACTCATCGACACACGCAATACTATTATGTGTCATTCACTGACACACGCATTCATTTTAGGCGTCATTCACCGACACATGTATTTTTGTAAGTCATTGTTCATCGACACACGCATTTTTATGAGACATTATTCATCGACATGTGCATTTATATAAGGCGTCACTCACCGAAACACGCATTTATATTAGGTGTCACTCACCGAAACACTTATTCATATTAGGCATCACTTACCGAAACATCCATTAATATTAGGTGTCATTCACCAAAAACCGCGTTATTATAAGGCATCATTCGCCGATATAAGCAATCAAATTACGCATTATTTCTAAAATTGCGTTATATTCAAAACTGTTTCAACAGGCAATTTCTATTTTAAAATTCTGCGTCTGCAAATGTTATTTTGAAAAAAATAAACTTACTTTTTGCCCCAAATATGCTATAAAAAATTCGTGCGTTCCTTTGTCTGGTCGCTTATAAGTTTTTTGGAAAGAATTATCTTCAGATGTAATATGTATTGTCAGAAAAACAAACGATTAAAACTGTACAAGTTTTTACAATATCCTTTCGAATTAAGACACTTTTAAGGGAATACCAGTTATAAATTTCTATAAATATCCTACAAGATTCTTATATGGCTATGATAAATGCACTAGTTAGAGATGATCAATAAAATAACATTACCAGTTCACGTGGTCACATTTCCTTGCAAAACTGCCATAACAATATTCTTCATATAGGTTTTATGAAAATAGGTTTTACTCACCTGAAAGAGAGGAAACATTAGTGTGAAAATGTATTTTTCAGACAAGATTTCATGTTTATAAATAGTTTTAAAATTTGAGGTTTCAAACCATTTCATTGGAACATATTCATACAAGTGCACTGAAACGAAAATTTATTTGTATCGTTTGCTAAACATATTAAATACAAGTTATGATATTTAAAATTTACCCTACTACAATTTTCGGAAATAATGATTTCTCTCGATTCACAGAACTGTAACTTGAGATGGTAACATGTATATAATGTATTTATATATTCGTATTTTCAAATTGTATTGCCTATGTAGGTAGAATTTTCCGAAGTACATGTATGAAGTATACATGTATGAATACATGTATTACGTACAGTGCCTCAGAGGCAACGTACGGAGTGCCAATTGGCAGCAAATTAAACGTTAAACGACAGAGGGAATACGTACGAATCAAACACTAGAAACATACGTATATGAAGCACATTTATGCAGCGTGCGTATCTGAAGCTCGTGATTAAAGTACTCGTAGGACTGATGTTGTATAAATTACACACTGAAGCAACGTTCGAACCCAATTCTGAAGCAACTTTCGAACCCCATGCTGAAGCAACGTTCGAACCCCATGCTGAAGCAACGTTCGAATCCCATGGTGAAGCAACGTACGAACCTCATGCTGAAGCAACGTACGAACCTCATGCTGAAGCAACGTTCGAATCCCGTGATGAAGCAACGTACGAACTTAGTATTTAAAAAAACATTTATTCACTGCAAGTATACAATACGGATTCTCAATATCTCAAAATAACTTATGAAACGTATGAGATGAATGCATACAAAATAACAAAATTAGAGAATAAAGTATGCGTATATATCGTCAAATTATGACCATAGACGTATTCATGTGAAACATAATATCTGTACCGTGCTTAGTGTAATAAACTGTAGGAAGTCATTCATGGACTATGCATAAATGCGTTTTCTGCCTTGAAGAGAGCATTACGAAAACGAATGCGGTGTTTTAAAATTATCATCTGTGTCTCGCAAAATTAGATTGATATTAAAACCTAATATTCTTTTTAAAACATCAGCATAATGTTAACCAAAAAAAGATTTACGTAACATCCACAGAAGACTTTACAAAGAAGAAAAAAATCTATGCTTATTACCTCGCCCATCAAATAATATCGAATTGCTATTTTGAAAATTTCAAGAATAAAGCATTCAAAAAGAATATTTTTTATTCTCCCGCTTTCCGCTTGACTTACTACGTAATTACACTAGAAATCCCATGTAAGCAGAGTAATTAGTTTTTCATGCAAAGAGATTACACTCCACTCGAATTAAGGTCTAAAAGGCCTGTTCTTTTGATGATTTCAGAACTCTGAATGGAGCTGTTGGCGGCAGAAGTAATTAATCTCTTGGCTCGATTCTGCGGCTTGCAGAGATTTATTTATGAGTTGTTCACTATACGTATTTTTTGAAAAGAAATTATTTTTTGAAAAGAAAAAGGGGGAGTGATAAATTTTCAGTGAATAGATATATAGCATAAAAGAATGTTAAGGGACAGGCAGTGTTCCCATATGCGGAATGTAGGCTTTGTAACTGGTAGACCCGATATATTATACCTTATAATTTATTTGTTATAATGGTTTTTTTAAAATATTCAATTATTTGAGAATGTTAGAGACATGATTATAGGTGAAAAATGTCAGAAAAGTCACCTTGTAACTGACGTCAATAAATGAAAGATATGATGCACATGATATAATGAGAATGAAACATTGAAGTACATCATGAAAAGAAAAATAAATATGAGACGTAAAGAATGATTATTTGAGGAATATTATTTATTACATACTTGAGAATATTGGTCGTGATATAAAGACAAAATATATACACAACATCTTTTCAAAAAACGAAGCTTCTAAATAACAGATTATATAGATAATATGAAAATGAGAATGCGATATTAAAGAACATGCATACAAGAAAAAATATGAAAAGAGGAATGACTAGGTGAACCTTTCTCATGTGATTGAAATACGATAAATTTCACAGCGAGGTTGGTGATTTGTAATAGGATGAAAGAAAAACCGGTTCATTTGTAGACATTGTTTGTTTGACAAATAACAATGGTGCGTAAGAATAATACAAAACCAATTACAAAACGCCTTCGTCCAAAAAATTGGAGGTAAAGCATAAGACAAAACAGGGGAACATGAGATATATACACGTCAAAACACCTTTGTATACAATATAAAAGTTAAATATGACACAAACTCGTAGAAAATAGGTTATTTATATTACAAAACCTCTTTGTGCACACTATTTGACTCTGCCGTTTCAACGCATCCAAAGGGAAAGAACTTTAGAGCCAAAAGTTAATTTTTCACTTCGATTTTTAAACAAACAGTATAATGTATCATTTTGAATTAACAATTCGTAGACTAGGCGTCAGAAGCGGAGATCTTAATATTTAAAATGGTATCTCATTTATAGATTTTGCTTAAGTATGAAGGGAGAAAAGGGGAGAAAAAAACACCCTTTGGAATTAATTTATATGGTTTTTCCCATGCAAAAAGAATAATGTACACCTACGCGGATGTTGCCAATAAAGAAACTCCTTAACTAAATCACAGATCTAATACATAAAAATGAAAATTTGTCTGTCTGTCTATAATTGTATAGAAATCCACACTTTAGGAGCAGCGATCGTGAAATTTTACATACAGGTGTCTTTAAAAACAGCCGAGGGACTTAAGAACTTCCAAAATCAAAATTAATTACCGTTAATTTTTAATTAATAAAAAACCAACAATTTTTGAAACTAAATGTAAGCTGTTACTCTTTGTGGAATCACCCCTCTGAATATGGCGTCCACGTTAGGGTTAGCTGGCAAACAGCGAGTGAAAAGATAAAAATAAAGAAAATCAAAAAGTTTCAAGTCATATATTAAACCAGAATAATAAATGAAAATAATAATCTTTCAAGTCAGATTTTAAACTCTAAAATAAATCGGATCCAACGGCATATTGACACTCTCACACGCGATGGAAAATTCGAATCAACTACGCTAAGTGTCACGAGATCTTTTTTAATCGCTACTGTAATCCCCCTCGCTTATGTCTTTGTATCTATTGAAGAGTTAAAGATTAAGCTTCTATCCTGCTAACTTATTTCTGGCTGAAAACTCCTCTTACTCCATAAATACATGTATATTCACCAACCCATAGCAACTTTCCAGTAATCTTAGTACGAATATTTTACTATTTACTCAATAAAGCAGCATGTCATCGTGGCGCATTCGGTTAAATTGCTCATTTACTACGCTCCACGACTCGGGTTCGAATACGGATCGTACAAATTTTGCTAAATCTGTATTTTCAGCTTTTTTTATGGAGGCTTTTTTATTTCAGCTTTTATTTTATTATTTTTTAAATTATTATTATTATTATTTTTATTTATTATTTTTTAAAATTATTTTTATTTAATTTTATTATTTTTTAAAATTATTATTTTTATTTTATTTTATTTTTAATATTATTAATGTGTATAACATTTCGTATACTTTTTTTCTATGTTATTTATAATGTGTTTAGTTTTTTAATGGATTTTCGTAGGTTTATTATAAATTTATATATTTTTTGTTTTACTTTTCAGGATTTTTTGCTAAAATGATAAAGGCTAAATCTTTTCTATGTTATTTATACTGTGTTCAGTTTTTAAATTGATTTTGGTTAACAAACATTCGACAAATTGACATTTTTACTTTTGAGCTTTACTTTTCAAAATTCTTTACTTTCCTAAAGACAATTTGACATTTTTCCTTTTCAGCTTTTAATGGTTTATTATAAATATATATATTGTATGTTTTACTTTTCAAGGTTTTGTTTTTGCTCCAATGATGAAACGCTAAATCTAGCTGAATTCTAAAGAAATTATTGTAAATTTATGGTTTTTTATGTTGGGTTTTATTTTTATTCATGCGTATAACATTTCACATGCTTTTTATTCTATCTTATTTATACTGTGTTTAGCTTTTAAATTGATTTTGGTTAACAAACATTCTTAAAATCCCGGTCAACGCCGGATAAATTACCACCTGTGTAGGTTGATAATTTATAAATTTTAAAACTGTTATCACATGTATATTTCCAGATCCACAAGAACATTCCAATATTTTTAATTAATAAATAACCAACAACTTTTGAAGGATGCGACTCTTGATTCACAGACGTTCAGTAGATGGCGCCACTATTAAAAAATTTTAGTATTCCAACCATGAAGCTACAGATGCTTCATGATTCTGTAGCTTCATGATTCCAACCCATCTGAGAACCCGCACTTCGCTACGGAATACATTCAAATTAAATACAACGTCAATGTATGCAATTAATGCCAATATATATATATATATATATATATATATATAATAAATACGACGATCAATGTATACAAATGATGTAAAAAAACAAAAAAATATATTTTTTAAAAAATCGTAAGGGATATTTTTATAGACAAAATAATGTAGAAGAAAATATTCAAATTAAATCTAATAGGACATACTAAAGAATATAGTACAGTTTGAGGAACATATCTTTTACTGTATTTTAATATTTTTTTGGATAATGTCCAATCGTCTGCCGCATTAGTAGGAAAAAAAAATTTTGTCTATTTCGTTGTTACGTGACGATAAATTTATTTAAAGTACCAGAAAAAGAAATCACATGATCGGCGTTTAATAAATTAAATTGTAAAAATTAATATTTAAAAATTCACCAAAATCCAGAAAATGGAGGTAAAGATTCGAAAAAAAATTCATTTTAAAGGAATTTTTATGATCTTTTTCGTGATATAAATTTTACAACCCTCAAATTATTATTTTAAATGAAAACTTGAAAACAGTTACAAAAACAGCTTAAAAATTTAATTTTTAAAATCTAGGAAGAATTTTTCAAAAATCTTTCTTAGTGCACCCCTACATAAGAAGAATCGCCATGCAAAATTTAAGTCCTTTATGTTCAGCGGTTTGGTCTGTACTTTGTATGTCAGTCAGTCAATCAGTCAGTCATTCAGTCAGTTACGGAACTGTTTTATATATATATAGATTTTTATTACGATCTTTATATCGTAACGTTAACTTCATGCGCACGCATTATTTTCCTATGTTTTTTTTTATTATCTTTATAATAGCGTAATTTTCATATGATTTTAAACAACAATCGTTTTTAACTGGCATTCAATTGGCGGTTAAAACTTTATATTTATACCCTATTTAAAAGAAGCAGGGTGTAAATTGTAGGGTAGAAAGTTGGTAAAATCAAAATTTTGTGCAATGTATTTAATTTCTCGTTTAAAAGTAGTTTTTTTCTAAAAATTAATTTATTTCGCTTGAAAAGCTAAATATTTTATGCACGCGGTTTATATTATTATTACTATCTTTATATCGTAACGTTAACTTCATGCGCGAGCATTATTTTCTTATGCTTTTTTTATTATTATCTTTACAATAGCTTTATTTTCATATGGTTTTAAACAACTATCGTTTTTATTCATATTATGTTGGTTTTTTATTAATTAAAGATTAAGGGTTATTAATTTCGATTCCGGAAGTTCTTATTATCTTTATTTTCATATGCTTTTTCATTTACGAATTATTCAAATGTTGGTTAAAAAAACTTTTGCGTAATTTATACATTTGTGTGTGTTTTCAATTTATATTTTTGGAGAGGATGTATCAGTTTTTAGTGGTACTATGATGAAAGACTGAATATACCAAAATTCTGAGGAGTTTATTATGGAGAGAAAAAGAATTTAATATGTAGAGGATGTTTATAGAAGTTAAATCTGGAGAGGAGTTGAATGGTTTGCAGACCTCAATCAAACACTTGCTTTTTTAAGAGGCAACGCTGCAGTCATATCATGTTCTAGTGGAAATTTCTGCTGAACCTGTAATTGCAGCTTCTTTTTTTGCCCCAATGTTGAAAGGCTAATTCTAGCTGAATTCTGAGGAGTTTATTATAAATTTATAGATTTATAGATTTCACGAGGTTTTTTGTCTATGTTATTTATACTGTGCTTAGTTTTAAATTAATTTTGGTTAACAAACTTTAGAGAATTTGACATTTTTACTTTTCAGATTTTAGTACTACAATGATGAAAGGCTGAAATTCTGAGACGTGTATAACATTTAACATATATTTTTTCTGTGTTATTTATACTGTGTTAATTTTTAAATTGATTTTATTTAACAAACATTCTTAAAATCCCGGGCATCGCCGGGTACTTCAGCTAGTTGATAATAAAAGCAAACGATTTTTGACTTTAAAAGTTCAGTGCAACTGATAATGGTAACAAAGAAGCTAGCGCGCGCGATCTAGGGGAAGAAAAATGTTTATAATGTTTATACATAGATTTTCAATCAAACAGTAAAATGTGTAATTCCAAATTAACAATTCACACAAAGCGGGGATCTTAATCTTTAAAATGCTACTTCATTTATCTATTTTGGTAAAGTATGAAGGGAGAAAAGGGGATAAAAAAAACTTTTAGAAATAAGATATATAGATTATTTTAGGAAGTTTTATTTTTCTAGTCATTCTTGAGAAGATATGTCGTTACATAGTTCTCAAATAGGATTAGAAAAAACATACTAAGTTGTGATTAAAGGCAAAAAATGTTTGAAACCTCTTTATATAATTGAAGCCACTAACTATATAAATATTATGAAATTGAGTATACAATATGAAATTGAGTATACAATATGAAATTGAGTATACAATTGAGAATACAATTTATATATTTTATGTTTTACTTTTCAGGATTTTTTGCTCCAATGATAAAGGCTAAATCTTTTCTATGTTATTTATACTGTGTTTAGTTTTTAAAATGATTTTGGTTAACAAACATTCGACAAATTGACATTTTTACTTTTGAGCTTTACTTTTCAAAATTCTTTACTTTCCTAAAGACAATTTGACATTTTTCCTTTTCAGCTTTTAGTGGTTTATTATAAATATATATATTGTATGTTTTACTTTTCAGGGTTTTTTTGCTCCAATGATGAAACGCTAAATCTAGCTGAATTCTGAAGAAATTATTGTAAATTTATGGTTTTTTATGTTGGGTTTTATTTTTATTCATGCGTATAACATTTCACATGCTTTTTATTCTATCTTATTTATACTGTGTTTAGTTTTTAAATTGATTTTGGTTAACACACATTCTTAAAATCCCGTATATTCCATATTTATTATTATTTGAAGTACATACAAAGAATCATAAATATGGAATATACGGAATGATTTCTCGACAAATTTTTTTATTTGAGACGTATTTGAAAACATTAGTCGAGATTAAAGTATATGTAACAATTTTACATTAATGAGGCTAGTAAAGGAAAGCTTGTATAAAGAATATAAATTGAGAGTGAAATATTCAACTTACATGCACAAGACATATTATATAAAGAGTGGTTATCTCAGGAATATTATTTTTTACATACTTGAGATTCTTGAAATTACTGATCGTCATTAAAGGCAAAAAATATATAAAACATGTTTGCAAAAATTAGGCTACTAAATAAAAATTATATAGCAGATATGAAATCGAGAATGCGATATTGAAGTACATGCATAGAATTAGAAACATGAAACAAAGAATGATTATTTTAGGAATATTTATTTTTCTAGTCATTCTCGAGAACATATGCTGTTCTTGTGACTATACTGTGCTTCTCTAGTCTCAAGTGTGACTACAGAAGTCATGCTTAGCCGTGAATAAAGGAAAAACGTTTGAGACAACTTTGCATAATTAAGGCCAGTAAATGAAAGATTATTTAAATACCATGAAATTGAGATTGCGATATCCAAGTGCATGCAAAAAATAATAAATATGAAATATAAAGAATGATTATTTGAGAAATACTTTTTAGTCGATACGTACTTGAGAACAAAAGTCGAGATTAAGGGCAAAATTAAATGAAACACTTTTGCATTAATGAGGCTAGTAAAGGAAATATATAAAGAATATGAAAATGAGGGTGAAATATTCAACTTACACTCACAAGAAATATTATATATAAAGAATGACTATTTCAGGAATATTGTTTTCTCTCCATATACTTCAGAACATTAGTCGCGAATAAAGGCAAAATAGTTCGAAATATCTGTGCATAAATAAGGTTAGTAAATGAAAGATTACATAAATACGAAATTGAGTATGCCGTATTAAAATACATGCATAGAATAAGATATAAAATATGAAGAATGAAAAATATTCCTCAAATAATCATTCTCGACATACTTGAGAACATTAGTCATGACTAAAGGCAAAAAGTTTTTGAAATATCTTTTAATAAATGAGGCTAGTAAATGAAAGATTACATAAAGAATATGAAATTGACTATACGATGTTAATGTAAATACATTGAATATGAAATATAAAAAAATGGTTATTTGATGAATATTTTTTGTTCTAGACATTCTAAAAGACATTAAAAAAAAGGGTTTGATAAACCTTTAAATAATGGAGACTAGTAAACGAAAGATTATATAAAGAATATTGAATTGAGAATGTGATATGATTGCGTAGAATAAGAAATATGAAGAATGATTATTTGAGAAATATTTTTTATTGTAGATATATTGGAAAACATTAGCCTTGATTAAATTTAATAAGTATAGGAAGCATCTTTACATAAATGGGGCTAGTAAACGAAAGATTATATAAAGAATATGAAATGAGAATGATATATTAAAGTTCATGAAAAGAATAAGAGATATGAAGCAATGATTATTTGGGAAATATTTCTTATTCTAGACATACTTGAGATATTCAGTGGTTAAAAGCAAAACGCGTATGAAGCATCTTTGCATAAATGAGGCTAATAAATGAAATATTTTATATAGAGTATGGAATTGAGAAATATATTGAAGTACATAAGAAATATGAGGAATGCAGCTTGTATTATTCTTTAAATATTCTTGGGGACATTATGGTCTTCATTAAAGGCAAAACAAAATATACGGAACTTCCATTCGTATTCAATGACAGTTAATGAAATATGAAAAATAGAATATTTTAGACTGGAATACGGGATATTGAGAAAAAATTATGAAGTATAAGGAAAAAAATTATATGATTATATAAATAATATCATTTTGTTCTAGTCATTCCTGGGGATATTTCATTTCTGGCTAAAGATAAAAAGTGAATGAAGTCTCCCCCTAGGCCAGTCAATGAATGACTACATGATAAATTTAAGATTACATATGAGATATGAGTTTTGGGCTTTCTGAGTCAGAGAATGACAAATTTATGAATGATTATAATTAGAATTTGTGATTATATAAAGAACTAGGTGGCCCGTGCAAAACTTTTGCATGCGAATAAAATACGGTAAAATTTTATAGCGGGGTGGGTGGTTTCTAGTAGAAAGAAAGAAGAACCGGTTCATTTCTAGCCATTGTTTATTTGTGATATGACAATGGTGCGTAAGGAAAATGCAAAACCAATTACAAAACGCCTTTGGCCACAATATTGGAGGTGAAGCATAAGACAAAATAGGGGAACATGAGATATGTACCCGTCAAAACACCTTTGTAGACAATATTAAAAGTTAAATATGACACAAACTCGTTGAAAATGGGATATTTGCATTACAAAACATCTTTGTGCACAATATTTGACCGTGTCGCTTCGACGCATCCAGGGAAAGAACTTTAGGGCTAAAGTCAATATTTCACTTCGAACAAGCAATTTTAAACAAGCAATACAATGTGTCATTCGGAATTAACAATTCATCCGAAGTGGAGATCTTAATCTTTAAAATGGTACCTCATTCATAGATTTTGGTTAAGTATGAAGGGAGAGAAAGGGATCGTCACAAAAAAACACCTTCTAGAAATGATGTATCTGATTTTTCATGCAAAAAGAATAATACACACCAACGCGGATGTTGCCAATAAAGAAAGTCATTTATGAAATCACAGAATGCTAATAAAAGCAAATGATTTTTAAATTTAAAAGTTCAGTTCGATTGATAATGGCAAAATAAAAGCTAGCGCACGCGCCATCTAGGGGAAGAAGAATGTTTTATAATGTTTATACTTCGATTTTAAAACAAAGAATAAGATGTGTATTTCTAATTTAACAATTCGTCAGAAGCTGAGATCTTATTCTTTAAAATGGTACCAATGCTTATCGATTCTGGTTAAGTATGAAGGGAGAAAAAGGGATAAAACAAAAAAACACCTTTTAGAAATAATATATATATATATATATATATATATATATATATATATATATATATATTGATGGCTTTGAATTCTAGCCATATTTGAAAACATTCCAATGACGATTACAGGCACAAAATGTAAGGAACGTTCCTACTTAAAAAGAGGCCAGTAAATGAGAGATAATAATACGGAGAATTAGAGAATGAGCAAAATATGATTATAAGAGATATATTGACTTTATAAACATATGAAGTATTTTCTTTTATTATTTTAAACGTATTTTCATACAGAAGATGCATGATGGTAGGTGTATGAAGATGTATTAAAAATCCTTCAGATGAGAATGTAAATTACAAAAAAATTGTAGTTACATATTATAATTATATACAGATATGATATATAAAGAAAATGAGTTAAGTAATTTATATTTGTTATTGCACTGTGTAGGATGATTTAGTTTGGTTTGGTCTAGAACGCACTTTAGGGCGATTGATTGATTATGAAAGTGGAAATTTTCTCGAAACATCAAAAAATGGACTTGCACCACTTTCAAAATAAACGGCCCATATATACAGCACCACTTTACCCACCCACATTTACCCTAGGTTTGAACCTTGTTATAAGTCCCTCAGTAAGGTATAGCCAGCGTGGTCGGTTGTGACCACTACAGTTAGCTATTTGCTACACGAGGGCTGATTAGACCGGGACCTACAGTTTAAAGACGCTTTCAAAGGGTTACAAACATCCATGCCAACTGTGGGACTCGAACCCATAGGATGTGGATCGAATGCCAATCGCCCGGCTAAGTAATTCCAAATGCAGAATTTGTCTATTGAGTTGCAAAATTTAGAGTGCATAATGATAACACAAAAATAACATAAACAATGTAAATCCGTATTTGAATAAAAGTAAATAAATATAACAGAAAAATAAATAGAATTCCTTATTTTGGAAAATTCGATAAGAAAACAAAGTAAAATTTTCGTACTTTGACTGTTTTAGTTAGGAGTAATTTATTCGGAAATTTGCAGACAGTTGTATAATGAGATTTTTCTATAACAATATTGCACTTCCCTCGAACAAATTTTCTAAGGGTTTCATTTCTTTCCTAGGGAGTATTTCAACATTTTGAATCACGACATTACCAGCCTCATATGCTTATCTGCCAACTGTATTTTAATGAATTTAAAATACTCTACTATGTACATTTGACATTGCATGTGCTGAATTCTCTTTAATGGTAGAACTGCAAATAATTTTTTTAAAACTTCCAATCGATACATTCTCAAGAATTTACACTAATGCATATGTACAAAACACAAAATGTCTAGAGTTGTAACCTTTTTTTCACCAGAAGCATCTATATATTTAAGTTGCTAATCCGATTCTTTGGGCAGTCCGTGAGAGAAAACTACTGCATCAATTTACGTCAATTTGGTCTTAAAAGAAAGATTGTTGTAATCTGTAGATTTGTCAAATTTAGTTTTTGGTAACAGCAAATTCTATTAACGAGCGATAATTTACATAAAAAAATGCTTTCTGCGCATGCTCAGTGACATGTTTAAATCTGTCTTTAGAAAATCACTTTTTTCTGCGCATGCTCAGAGACATGTTTTAATGATAAACACGTTTATTCCGAGGAGTCTCTCTATTTCTCTCTCGGCAATATTTTTTATTATAATTATGTTTGTGAAATATAAGATTAAACATGATGGAAATTGTTTATTTTGCACTGTTTAATTAGCGATAATGTAGAATTAAGGGAACGGTGGACCTCTATTTGAGCAAATCTCGTCATTCTAATACTGCTTGTGTTATTGTAAAACATATATATATTTCTATAGATTATTAGTACCAAAATATTTTTTTCAATAAAAAAATCATTCATGAAGCTTCTACAAAGTAATTTATAAAGGGTAAGTGTAGTAATAAATTTTAAATCTGTTTTTCTCAACAGATTTTTCAAGGTTTTTAGATTTTTGAAATGCTCCATGCTACTTAATTTGTCTTCAAAATTCATGAAATTGATAAGGAAGAATCCTGATGCTGTTTACAAAAAAACTGGGTATGCATTTTACAATTCGACTTCATTAATGTAATTTGATTTATAACTTTTCAAAAGGCAACATTTTGATGAAAATCGGGATGGAATTCTGAAAAAAATCTCTCAAAAATTAACTATTCAAGGGATTAAATAATCGATACCCAGATTTGTTTGTTATACAGTTTAAAGATATTTAAATGCAAAATCGAGGAAATATCTGAAAAATTAAGTAGCAAGGAGCATTTTAAAATTTTGTTTATAAATTTCAAATTTTTAAAAAAAAATCTTAAAATTATAATGAGATTGAAAATTTCTTTTAAGGTATTCTATTTATTTATAGTGAAATGTGTATATGTACGAAATTTCGTATCTCTATGATGAAAAGTAAAAAAAGTAAATTTTAATGTCCACCGTTCCCTTAAAAAAATTGCTTTCTGCGCATGTTCAGTGACATTTTTAAATCTGGCTTTAGACACTCACTAAGCACGAAGCCGCATAAAGACACAAATTTTTTTCTGCGCATTATTGGGATTTTTAACATTCGGCAATGATGTGTTGAGTATAATTTGTGTATTAGTACATTTATTTACTATCCAGCCGTCATGTTTTGACGGATACCAAATAGTATTTTTTAATTTCCAATTTCAATTTATAGTTAAGTGACAGCCTTAGCATGTTTCTGATTAAGTTACGCGAGCAGAATAGGCCAATACCCGTAAAAGTAGGCAACTCAAAAAAAAAAAGAGGATAAAGTATGATTCATTATTACAAGGCTATGGTACAGACATTTTTACGTACAATTATATTTTTTACTTTATTCATCATGAAGTTTAGATTCCCAACACAGAAGGATTTATTTAAAATTTATTTACTGCCATCTGAAAAAAAACTTATTTACGAACTTTTCTTCTGGTCTTATCGAAAGTAAAATCGGTGATAACTGGATAAATTCAAGCACGAAAATCTCCTTTTTTTTTTGGTAAGAAAAGAAACAGAACTTAATTATTTAATGAAATAATTATTTTTAAACTATCGCGAAATACTTGTTAATGTGACGGGATTTGTAAAATTAGAGAACATAATTATCTCCATCGAAATTATTCCAATATGTCAAAACTTTTTTTTATGTACAATATGAAAAAATCTAAATGTGCTTTGACTTCTTGATACTAAATTGTTTTAAATGAAATGAAAATATTCGAGTAAGGGTAATCTATATATATAAAACGGTTCCGTGACTGACTAACTGACGGACCAAATCACTGGACCTAAAGGGCTGACATTTTGCATGGCGATATTTCTTATAGTGTAGGTGTGCACTAAGAAAGATTTTTGAAATAGTCTGCTTAGATTGTTTAAAGTTAAATTTTAAAGCTGTTTTTGTAACATTCTTTGAAGTTTGCAGTTAAAATGATAAATTGGGGGTTATAAAATTTATATCACGAGAAAGATCATAAAATTTCCCTTAAAATCAAATCTTTTTCAAATCTTTACTTCCATTTTTTGATTTTTGGTGAATTTTTAAAGATTAATTTTTGGAATTTAATTTATTGAATGCTGATCACGAGATTTCTTTTCTTTTCATTATACTTTAGATTAATTTTGCGTCACGTGCATAACAACGAAAGAAATGGACAAAAAAAGTATTAAAATACGGTAAAATATAAAATTTAACCACTAGACTAATGGAGATAGAAGGTTTTTAACAATTTAATTCAAATTAGTATGTTTTATGTATATTAGATATATATTGTAACTGCATGTTATTGACCATTGTATTTAATTTGAACATTTTCTTCTACATTATTATGTCTATAAAAATATTCGTTACTATTTTTTTACATATATATATATATATATATATATAGGCATTAATTGCATACATTGACCGTTGTATTTAATTTGAATGTAATCCGTAGTGAAGCACGTGTATTTAGGTAGTCAGAAATATTTATCCTTCGATTCAAAATATAAAACTCTGAAACAAGACGACTTTTCAACTGTCGGTAACGTAAAAGGTTTGAAACATTAGGTTGTTGGAAGATAAACATTTTAGGATTAATATTGAAAATTTGCTTAAAATCTCCACAATCTTTACACATCGGGATCTTCGACTAATCACGTGTAATCAACTAAACTACTTAATATCAGCCCAACAGCAAATGATGTCGCCATTTGTTTCGAAAAAATGTTTCTTCTAGTTTTTTTTAAACTTTTTTATGAACACCGCTATAAATACCTCGCCAGAAAAAAATGTGATTTAAATATACTCAATTATTTTTTCGGTATTTTTCTTTCAGCTATTATGATTTAAATTTTTTTCTTTTTGAGTAAAAAAAAACTCATTCTTTTATAGCTCCACATTTACGATAGCTGTTTAAAAATAATAGCAAGATTAGAGATATCCTTATTTTAACTGCTGCTTTTAATTCTGCTGAGCAAGACACTTTTATGACGCTGGCGTATAAGTGTCATTAAGCAGAGGGAGCTCATGAGTGAACAATAAATAAAATTTTTGATGAATAAGGCAAGTTAAAGTGATAACAATAAAGCCTGAGGGCAAGACATTATATTTCCTGCCAATAACTATTTTAAAAAGGATATCTATTCAACTGCTTTTCTTTTGCCCATAATTTACCTTATAAAATACAAAGGTGTAATAAATTGCAGCAATAAATTATTCTTTAATTATACAAGGAAACATTCCTAAAAGAAGTTAAGACTGAAAATTTCTGATTCAAGTATCATTAGTTCCCTATGAAAAATTACTATACAGGGTGTTGCTGAAACCGACCGAAAAATTCAGAGGGGTGATAGTAGGCATCAAGACGAGTAATAATCACATAGGAATGTATGACCGGAAACGGAAACTTGATCGGCTAGAGGATAAACAAGGATGCAGAAATGAAAAGTCAACATTTCTACATCTTTGTTTATCCTCTAGCCGATCAGATTTGCGTTTCCGGCCATACATTCCTATGTGATTCTTTTTGTTTCTGAGTTTTATACCTCCCCTAGAAAAATGCTATATTTCCGGCCATCCAGTGGGGTTGGTAAGAGGTATGGTCCGATTAAGTAAACAGTGCCCTCTAGCGTCAGGTTTGCGTTTCCGGGCATACATTCCTATGTGATTATTGCTCGTCTTGAAGCCTAATACCACCCCCCCTGAATTTGTCGGTTGAATTTGGAA
This sequence comes from Dolomedes plantarius, assembly GCA_907164885.2. Lineage (NCBI taxonomy): Eukaryota > Metazoa > Arthropoda > Arachnida > Araneae > Dolomedidae > Dolomedes > Dolomedes plantarius. Next base: position 67,764,524 of record OU015499.1, on the reverse strand, counting down.
ACACCACGTATAATATCCCAAACTAGTTAAGTGTTGGTTATTAAAGTATTAACACATGTAACGTTTAAACTTAACTTTTACATCATCAGAGTATAAAAGTTTTAGCCTACTGTTTCTGTATAAATTATCAGTAATTCCCACTACATAAATTACTAATGCGAAGCTTTTGAAGTTAAGTATTAACACATGAATAATCGAATGTTAAATTTTGGTGCACTAGAGCGCAGAACTTTTAGCCTAATGTTTCTGTTTCAAGTATTAGTAGTTTCCCCTGAATCAGTTTTTGAAATTATATAGTGGGGACTAAGTATTAGCAATTTAAGTATTAACACATGAGCAATCTAATCTTAATATTTGCTACGCTACAGCACTGAACTTTTAGGATACTGTTTCCGTTTTAAGTATCAGTAGTGTCCACTGAAACAATAGTTTCCACTACATAATTTCAAAAACTAAGTATTAGTAATTTAAGAATTAACACATGGGAAATCGAATTTTAATATTTGTTGCACTATAGCACTGAACTTTTAGCCTACTGTTTCTTAGCCTACTGTTCTGTTTTAAGCACCAGTATTGCTCACTGAATCGGTAGTTTACACTATATAATTTCAAAAACTAAGTATCAGTAATTTAAGTATTAACACATGAGCAAACGAATCTTGACATTTGCTACACTACGGCACTGAACTCTTAGCCTACTGTTTCTGTTTTAAATATCATTAATGCCCACTGAATCAGTAGTTTCCACTATATAATTTCAAAAACTAAGCATTAGTAATTTAGGTGTTAACACATAAGTAATCGAATCTTAATATTTGCTGCACTAGAAGACATAACTTTTAGCCTACTTTTTCTATTATAAGTATCAGTCTAACCCACTGATAAAAAACTTAATAATTCTTAGAATTATTTTAGCATTTTATGATATGTACAATCAAATCTTAACTTTTGCAGTATTCCCACATAGAACTTTAAGCCAGCTGCCAAAATAAAAAACATTAAACTTCGTAAAAGTACAGTACTGTATTGAACGTAAGTTCGTTATAAGCGCTTTAAAACATCATATAAATACTATACATGTCTATTCAATCTCAGACTACGTTTAATATACGGCTTAACGCATTGGATGCTAGTTAGCGTAACAGTACTGACATCAGAGGTTTATATTTGTAAAACACACTCACGCAGATGATAATGATGCACAGAGTATTGTTTTACATTTTGTGAGCGTATAAATTTTTTCTACTATTTGACATTACTTCCAAAGTATAAAGAGTTAAAGCTGCTATTGAATTCGCTCACCCCAATGTTAACCTATGGAGAAAATGTGACTAAGGATTAACGACTTGGATTGAATTTTTTTTTAAATATTGTACTCCGTAAATGGAAACAAAGTTTTACAACTTGATACATTATTCGTTTTAAAAACCAAAGAAACAATATTTTGAAATTTGAATTGTTTGCGGAAAAACCTGGTATAGCGTGTTTTAAACGCCCCTCAATTCCTTTGTCAGACGACATTTATAAAATGAATCCTGTTTCAAGGTGCAGAAAAGTTCAGGCTATCTGAAAAGACCATTTTTATTGGATTATCAGCATTTATGTAGCTGTCAATAGTAGACACATTTTATGAATAGGTTAACACTGAGGTGAGCTAATCCAATAGGGTTAGCACACAGAGATGCCTAGAGGTATTTGTCTTGGACCATCGTGTAATCCTAGCCAGTGACAGTCAACTTTATCTTTAATTTGTGCACGCTTTGGGTCAAAATTTAAGTAGTCTTGACACGTTACATGCAGTCGACGGTATATTCCGTGTTTACTTAAACAACGCTTATTTGCAGGCAACGGGAAATTCTGTGTTTACTTAAACAACGCTTATTTGTAGACAACGGGAAATTCTGTGTTTACTTACACAACGCTTATTTGCCGACAACGGGAAATTCTGTCCTTACTTACACAACGCTTATTTGCAGGCAACGGGAAATTCTGTGTTTACTTACACAACGCTTATTTGCAGGCAACGGTAAATTCAGTGTTTACTTAAACAACGCTTATTTGTAGACAACGGGAAATTCTGTGTTTACTTACACAACGCTAATTTGCAGGCAACGGGAAATTCTGTGTTTACTTAAACAAAGCTTATTTGCATGCAACGGGAAAGTCTGCTTTTATTTCACCTGCGCGTTTTCTAGCGGTAAGGACAATTTCATGCTCTTAAATCTAGACACTCTTGAATTTTTCCTAAAAAGATATCTATTTTAATAAATTTGATGCGCTTTTAAGTTCAACTGAAACTTCTTTTTTTATGTGACGATGCCAGTAAATTTAAACTGCTCATAATGTACCAAAAAGTTTTATTAAATTCTGACGATAATTTCAAATGTTACGCAAATTTTAGGACCTTAGACTCCCGTCATACAAAAATTTTACCTTGAGGAAATGACTAAATCGTAACGTATGAAAATGACGTCATCGTGACGTAATCCTGGATCGAAAGCGATGCTCATTGGTAGATTTTACAAAAATACGTCACATTTCCTCAAGCAAAATTTTCACAGGTCTCGAGACTAAGACCCTTTGTTGTGTCTAGTGTACTTCACGAAATCGCCAAACATAGCTCGCGGCACGTAAGTAAAAATGCTCAGAGTAGCCCTTATAAAGTGTTAAAAACTTGTTGCAGTTTGGATATACGATAGATGTAGTGGAATTAAAAAGGATCACATCTTTCATAAAAATTTAATTATGAATATGCAGTGAAACACAATAAAATAAATAATGCTGCAGATTCCATTCGCTCCGTTTCCTGATTGTACCAAATCTTAAGGTTACCAGAATAATCTAGAAAAATCTTAAGCTTTTTAAATTTATTTTTACGATGACTAATAGTCGATATATTTTCATCAGACGTTCACAAACAAATCGACGCAAACATAACAATTTTAGAGTCATAGCAGTAAAAACGCATATATTTTGGGTATAATTGACCCTAAATTTCCTGCATTCTCTTTTTCATTACATTAAAGATACAATATTATAACAATATTATAACAAACTTAATACGAATTTTAGCAACGTATAATTTGGTTATACTTGACCCGAAATTTCCTTCATTCTTTATTTCATTATATTAACGATACAAAATTGTAAGAAACACATAGTTATTGTGCGCATTTTAAGGAGAAAGGAAATAAAGACAAACGTAATATGAATTTTAGCAACATATAATTTGGTTATACTTCACCCGATGTTTCCTTTATTCTTTTTTTCATTATATTAAAGATACAAAAGTGTAACAAACACTTTATTGTGCACATTTTAAGGAGTAGGGGATTAAAGACAAAGGTAATACACAAACGTCCTTATGCACTAAATACATACGCAAACAGAACCCTGCATGCTCTCCTACCAGATGATATTTTCAATTGTTTCCAGTGGTTTACATATTTAACAGGGCTCTCACCTTGAAGCGTCCTTCCCAAAATAAGTCCCGGATAACGAACAAAACGTACCCTGTTATTAATTGTCAGCATCTGTTCATATCAGCCAGTGACCTCCCGGCAGCCGACTATTGTTTCACGCGAAATTATTAACTGGTAAAAAACTTTCCAAATCATTAACCTCTTTTGTATTTCCACGCTCTGTATTTTTTTTTACTTGCAAAGGAGTAATGTAAACTTTCCTCGAAATATCGGCTTATAGGAAGACGTCGTAATAGGAAACTGATATCACAGAGGTGACCAGATTAGGCAAACAAAACGTCGGGATACCATCGGTTTGCTAATCGATTGACCCCGTTCTTCCACGATAGTGATACATGTTTTGGGATATAGATTCGCACTACGTTCCGTGGTGAGGCATAAGGAACGCACGCATGCAAACTCGCACACATATATACATACCTATTTCCATTTATACACGTATATACACAAGTATGCAGTTAAAAATAAGCATACATATAAATAATATCAATAATTCCTATTACTACTATTAAAAATTCACTACCGTATTCGCCTCTAAGTCATACATGAACGGCAATAGATGGTAGATGAACCAAATACGATTTTGATGGGAAAGCCTCCGCAATAACGTGTTCCATGACAGCTGATTCCAGCTGTAAGATAGTAGTGATGCTTTTCTCTTTCCCACTCTATATTTTAAAACAAAATTTGTCAATCGAAACCAGGGACTGAAAACGATGCCCTCGCTCAAACAATTTAAAATTGTTTCAATACATTTGGCGTTTTGTAGCTAATTTTTTCATCTTCATGAAAAAACTTATAAAGTACTCGGAATTATGTAATATAAAAAAGTAGAAATATATAGCAATATGTCAAAAATGAAAATTGAGTTTTTCACCTACATTTTTTTTAAAATTGCACAAAGTAATTAACACAAACATAAAACAAACAAACACACACACACATAATAGCTACCTATTCTCTTTTTAAGAGATTGTTTTTCTGATTTTCTAAATTGCATTAAGACTTTTAGATGTAGACAACTTGTCACCCTCCTCCCTCTTGTGTTTAATTATAGTTTCTAATTTGTTTAACTAAACTTCAAGAATTACAATCACCACAACGGAATAGGCATTAATTTGGGAAAAAAAGCAAAAGTTAATTAAACTTATTTACCTCAAACACTGAAAGGCGTATTTTTTTTCATCATGCAATTATTTTTTACCTCGTTCGAATGGTAATAAATTTGAGGAAGTAATTTGATAAGAGGCACTTTTTAACAAATTTTTTTTTTTTTTTATTAACGTTCTTATCTGTAAGTTAAATAGAACCGTAAAATACATTTTCCCCTCAGTACCCAAGTCCATTTTGTAACTTCTAAAACGCATAAGGCCATCCGCACACGTGTCGTCTCGTACTCGGCTCGAACTCGAAGCGAGATGTGCGTCTTGAATGAACTATGCGAAGTCTACCCGCACAAGCGGTCGAATCGCACTCGAAGTGGTTTAGTCTCGAATCCAAAGCGGGATGACGAATCCCTGTTTTTCTCAGTAGGGTGAATGTCTTCAACGTGCAAAGTACAAAACTTCTTGTTTTTATTTGTTTAAAATGAGCAGTTACAGTGATGAGGAGGACATTCTTATGCTATACTAGCTGAAAACCCGCGCTTCGCTATGGAGTACATTGAAATTAAATACAACGGTCAATGTATGCAATTAATTCCAAAATAAATAAATATATATATATATATTTATAATAAATACGACGATCAATGTATACAATTGATGTAAAAAAAAACATTTATAAAAAAATCGTAAGGGATATTTTTATAGACAAAATAAAGTTCAATCGTCTGCCGCATTAGCAAGAAAAAATATTTTTTTCTCTAGTTTTTTTGCACGTGACGATAAATTTATTTAAAGTACCAGAAAAAGAAATAACGTGATCAGCATTTAATAAATTAAATTCTGAAAATTAATCTTTAAAAATTCACCAAAAATCAGGAAATGGAGGTAAAAATTCGAGAAAAACTTCATTTTGAAGGAATTTTTATGATCTTTCTCGTGATATAAATTTTATAACCCTCAATGTATTATTTTAAATGCAAACGTAAAAAAAGTTTAAAAAACAGCTTAAAAATTTAATTTAAAAAAATCTAAGAAGAATTTTTGAAAAATCTTTCTTAGTGCACCCCTACACTATTAGAAGAATCGCCATGCAAAATTTCAGCCCTTTAGGTCCAGCAGTTTGGTCTGTGCGTTGTATGTCAGTCAGTCAGTGAATGAATGAATGAATGAATGAGTCGGTTACGGAACTGTTTTATATATATAGATTGGTATCGTAATATAAAAAGGAGAAGGTTTCGGAGGAGAGTACAAGTACATACGTACTTGGAAAGGAAGTTTCACCATCGGCTGTTTGTTGCGCCACATTAATTACAAGAAAGTTATGCAACATTTTTACCATTCTATAGAATGTCAAAAGAATATCAAAAAAATTTTCAGTTCGGTATAATTTAATGTTATAAAAATACAATTTTTTTGGTAATTATAAAATTATTTGAAATTTCGTTTTTCAATCGGGGTTATAAATGCATATAATTTTCAAGATACAAATGTTTGTGCTAAGCTCGTGTGTTTGTGTAGGTGAGATGGTGGGACTCAAGTACCAACCACCACGACAAAGTCCAGACTTTGACATTTTTTTCATCAAAACTAAAAACATAATTTTTATGTTTAGGGATTTGAAAAATTAAATACAGTGGAATCTCGATCGATTACAGCTTTATATTATCGGATCGATTGTTTTTTCATAATAACTGAACCTGAAATATGGATTGGTCTGGACTGAGCTAGAATTGACGTTCTAATCAAACAATGACAGAACATTTGAGATGCACGCTCTCGTATTTTTGTTCTCTCCTGTTTAGCCTGGTTTCGCGTTATCGTGTCACTCCCATTATTTGTTCGTCGTTGGTGTTCCTTAATTCCTTAGCCCCTGAAGTATCCTATTTTCGGCAACTCATTCCAAAATTTCCGACTATTCAACATCTTTGTTCTTATCAGCAATGGCTCACAGTCAGTCGACCTCAGCGGTTCCTGCTGCCCTCTGGCTTTTCTGTTGGCCTTGGAATGGAGGCGCCCTGGTGTTTGGTCTAGGGTATGAGAAGTTTCTGATTGCTGCAGTCTACACTCATGGCGTGATGAGGGTTTCACCCGGAGGGCAGAACTTCCTGGTGGTCTTATGTCGGACTCCATCCAGTGCAATGGAATGAATGGTTCTTGATACAAACGATTCACGACTGCCACTTATTTATACTCTCACTTAATCACCGATACCAAAAATAATGCAATTTGCAACACAGTAAAAATATTGTTCATTTATGGAGAGAAAACCGCCAAAAAACAAACGAAGATTTAAGACTTTTATTTGAATCAAAATTCCTGTGTCTCTACGAGTATTTCTTTTTTATTACTATTATATTGGATTTCAGTACAACTTTGTAATTTTATCTTCAATTACACTACAGGTATGTATGTATTTATGTATTTGAGCAAATATATTTTAGGGATATCAAACTTTAAGGTTTGTTAATACTTTTTTGTATGTTCCCGCATCCATCGTTTAGTTCAGTCAGTCCCTTCGAAAACGATAGATCTAGATTTCACTGCATATTGAATTTCGCTCTGTGTTTTGTATTCGATTATTTTTTTATGCATTTAATCAGAATAGATTTCGTGAAATTGTAATAAGATATTTTAATGAACGATTGTAATAAGTTTTTGTAATTAAAAATGAAATACTATAATGCAATAATTTTTTCAACTAAACTATGTAACCTTAATAAAGTTTGTAATTAAATACATTACCTGTCAAGTTGACTTCTCGTGCAACTTCATTCTACGCTTTTTCTGTACAATCTTTTCTAAAATATTCACGGGGCGTGTGGTCATAATGCTCCGGGTGTTATTCCTCTTCTCCTACAAATTTAATGTTGAACACTTCCATTGATAAATCGAAAATTCCGCTCGTCACGCTCGATTTATCCCGTTCCAAACAGTTCGAGTCAATCGAGACCGCTTCAACTTCGAGCCGATTGCAATCGCCCTGTTAGTGGAGTCCCATTCAATTACGTAGGCAGTTGAGTGGTGGGAAAATTCTCTTCGAGTTCGAGCCGAGTACGAGACGATCCGTGTGCGGATAGCCTTAGGCTTGCAGTGTACTAATAGGGATGCGGCATCGATAACAAAACATCGATGTTTTGAAACATCGATATTCAATATCGATGCTAATAAAACATCGCCCAAAAACCATCGATGTTTTTAAACATCCATGTTTTAGAACATCCATTTTTTAAAACTGGTTTAGTAACCTCTAACATTAATGTTATTTCGGTTAGTTGCTGGGAGGGGGGGTGGTAATTTAATTTTATTCTCTGATTGGGCTGACACAAATGACAACAACTTGGTTGCTTTTGCCTTGGGCTACATTGATGACTCAAAATTTTCGTTGTAAATATCGCCAGGTTTTGCCTTCAAATGTCCAGATACATTCGTGGTATTGACAGAAGTTTTGAGGGACTTAAGGCAAATATTGCACTTCGCCAATTTGTCAGAGGTTTTGCAAAAATATTTCCAAACGGTACTTTTGTGAGGCATCTTACTAATAATATTAACGTCAACTTATATAAAACCAGAACAAAACACAAACTTAAATGGCTGCTCTCGTGTATATACTATTTATAAAATAAAACCCCATGGATGGTTCTGGAGTGTCAGGAACATTCCAAGCGCTCTGATTGGTTCATTGGTTGTTGATTGCCATTTGTCTGTTTTCTAAGGAATCGTTCCCCCTTTTGTATTCGTCCTTTTCAGAATTCAGACTTACATTTACTGAGTGTGAAAATTATGCTACATAGTAATTTTTTTTATTATTGTACTTTTTCATTAAAAAGTACATCGAGACAACGTAAAACATCGAACTCAAAACATCGATGTTAAAAAAACATCGGCTTCAATAAATCGATGTTTTGAAAACATCGACATCGATGTCGCATCGCTATGTACTAACCCTATTGGATTCGCTCACCTCAGAGTTAACCTCGAATGTACAGTACATACCTATATGTATTACATAACTATTATAAAATATAGTGCAATATTCTGAAATACTAAAAAAATGTATGACTCAGTAATAAAAAAGTCATGATGCAATAGTTTCGATATCCACACGATAAATCAAATAAACCTTCATTGGCTTCAGAAATGGCTTCCGCTTTTTAGTATTTTAATAAAAAACGGGAACAATTAGAAGCAATGGATCAAAATTAAGAAAGATTCACAAGTGTAAATCGTCGTATTCAGGAATATTTGACTCGCTACCAGACAATATTCAAGGAAAAGAAGACGAAAACTGTTCAAACTACTTTGGATAACTTTGTTAAAAAAAATTTGCAACCTACCTTTTGTCGTAAATTCCGAACTAATTTATGTCTTCTAAATACAATGCATTTTAAATTACGTATGAAATTTTAAAATATATGTATGTGCATCTACAAAAAAATTTGTTTTAAACTCGACGTACGACCAACTCAACTTAAGACCAATGGCTCGGTCAATACCTCTGTCGTACCTCGAGGAATGTCTGTAGTCCGATGCAAACGTTTCCTGTGCTCAGAATCTAGCTGAAAGGTAGATATAACCTGCAAATTTTTATAATGAAGTAAATACTAGTATTCCTTAAAACAAGCTGAAAAATAAACAACAAATTAAAACAATTAGATTTCTACCAAACGGCTTCATTTTTACGAATTAAAAAAAGTTAAGTACAAAGAATTTCGCAAATTTTTTGCGCTCTAAAAAATTAATTGTACAGCAGCGGATCTCGGATCAAAAAGAAACAGTATAACATTTTGTAAAAAAAGTATGGATTATCCATTAAAAGAAATTTAAAGACAAAAAAATTTATACAGATAATAAGAAAATAAAAAAAATTCAAGAGAACAAACACGTCTGAAAAAAAATTGAATGAAGAATTAAGAAAAAAAAAAGTTCAGGATAAAAATAGCAGAAAGAAGGTTAAAGAGAAATAATAAATTAGAAAATGAAACCGATTTTTTAACTCCATTGTAAAAATTAAAGTGCGCATATACTTGAATTTTTACGCTTGTTTTGTGAGAGAATGCGGCGAAATGTAACGAAAAAAAAATCGGGGAAAATTATTAAGGATATTTTATGTAGAATTACGTACTCTTTATTTATTTATTTATTTATTTAATAGTTTTTTTTTTAATTTTCATCAGTTTATATATCTTTCTGATTTATCACAGTTTAAAATATCTGCTTCTGGAGTTATCCAGAAACGCGCCAGACATTTGGGATATTTCGTTTCCAAAGTTTTATATTTCTCCATATTTGCCGAAAGTTAAGTAACAAAGAAAAGCTATTGGTAAAGAATACACTAAGTTGTGTGTGCGTGTGTTATATATGTGTGTGTGTGTGTATGTATGTGTCATGAATTAATTGAAATTTAATTGAGATCAAATAAATAATGAAAAAACCAGCAGATGGCAACAACAATTAAACCACTGTACTTGGTTATATAACATTTTGTGCACGACACTCCAGTTTGCAATCTACGCTACGGGGATTAAAAAGCAAGGAGCACAGCCTGAACTCACGTATTGTCGAGAGGATGTATGTTGTGGGATGAGAGGTTGCGGAAAATGGAAAAATATGGCGATGGTTCTGATAGAGTTTTTCTTTAAAGTTTGAAGAATAAGTAGAATTAATTATGAACTAAAGTGTTATCATTCCCGGCCTCCAAACACAGCTGCATAATGAAGAAGTAAATTTATACGGATGTAAAGTGCCCCTCCCCCCCTCTCTCTCTCTCTCTCTCACACACACACACACACACACACACACACACACACACACATATATATATATATATATATATATATATATATATATATATATGACACGGAGCTTGTTTTGCCCCCATGTTTAAATCGATCTTATGCAGTCAATACATACGTTAATTAATTGGGCGAGTGATGGGGCATGAAGGAAGTAGTCCATCTCCTATAAACTTCTTATTTATTGAACTTCATAATTTTGCCAATGCTCCAGATTAAGCAATTCGCTCCGCCATTTTCTCGACCTGCCCGGCACGACTACCGCGAGCTTCCAGTCTCAACGAAATTCTCACTCAATCTGCCGCCAAAATTGTCATTTCTCAGCGCTCCTGCTGCACGGCGCATGTGCAGACCTCATCCCTGGACATCTGGAACCTTATAGAGAATCTATGCTCACTTCTACCCAGACTTGGGTGTATATAATTTGAAGTGGCACTCTATTTGAATTATATACAAACACAATTTATACATGAAACAATGTTTATTGGATTCATTGCACATATAATTGGCTTTTACAGCAATAAGCATGCGTACTACTTGTACGGAATGTAAATACAGCTTTTAAGGACAATATATTTTTATACTCACAAACAGTAAGTCAAACCAGCAGTACTGCCACGTAAACTTCTAGCCCGTAAAGCACTAGCGCAGGATAACACCTTTTCAACCTTAACAACAACTCCTTTTTTCATTAATGACGCTGCGTGGTATTTATACTAAGCGCGTATGCCAAAATTAGCATATCTGAAGCAGCTTCTTTAATTCACTCAAAAGTTCGATTCTTGTGAATCGAATCTTGTGTATACCTTACACTGGCCTCCCTCGAAAAAAAAATTAGGTAACTGAGGTCTGAACGGCTTCAGTTAACTAATTGAAAACGCGTGCTGGTCTGACTTTTTACATAATGGGTGGCAAAGCCAAAAAACCTTCCACACGTTGTGTGGGGGAAAAACGCCACTACCATTTTACAAAACTAACCCCGAAGGGTCCAGGTGACACCATTACACAGTGGATTTGCAGAGTTGCGGATACTGGGCTGGCCAACTGCGCCCTAAAATATCTATTTTAATTAAAAGTGACAACACAATTGCACAGCATGACATTTCTTGACTGTATCTGCTCTCCCCCAATTTATAATGTACATGTGTTATGATTTGCGAAGTTAGTATGTTAGTTGTTTGTTATCTGTAGTTAGTATGTATTTTTTTCCACTACATGTCCCCTTCAAAAATTTATAAAACAACAGTATACCGTTTTTTTTTTCAGTGCCTCACCACTTCCCCTCAAAATGTTTACACAGTATATACACTGGGGAACTTCAAACCAATTTGGTTCGATTTTATTAAAGGGTGGGAGTTAGAATAAGAAAGTTGATACAAGACTTGTTCCTCATGAATGCAGCAACTTCACTGCACCAGTTTGTCCAATCCGCTGAACCTCTCTTGATGGTCGCAGTCCTAGTAAATGGGTTCGTTGACCGTGTGGGCATCCTTCGTGCAGCAGGTCGTTGGTCCTGAGGTGCTGGTCCGGCTTGACGATGGACAGGAGGTCTCTTGGGAGGAGGCCAACCTTGCTGGGCGGCTGATATCTTGCGTTTCCTGTACTTATGCAAAGGAGCTTTAAAATTGTCATCTATCCTTTTCATAACCTTGTGTACCTTATCAGCGACGCATTCCTCCTTTGATGGAGTTTTTGTAGTGCACACTTTACCTTTCTTCGTACTTTTGCTTGTATCGGTATTAAATTTTAATGCAGATTCTATTTTTTCAACAACCTGACTCTGCTTTTCGTATTTGTGCTTATACGACTTCTTGTTTACCGCCTTAATTACTATAGTATTTGCAGTTTTAATGCTGGAACCTGAAGGCTCTTTTTCACGTTTTTTATCCCCCTTAACTTTAGTTTTATCCTCTTTTGACGAAAAAGTCTCTTTGAAACTTGCGATATCAGAATCGTTATCATTTAAATTCTTTAACACTGCTTCAGTTTTAGGAAGATTAAGCTTTTCGTACTGGTGCGTATTAATGCAAACTTTCTCTATAACTTCCGAAGCATCAGCTAAACTACCTACAGTATAACTCTGTGTCAACTTTTCATCCTGATTCTCAGTCTGGTTTTCATGTACTTTATTTAAAACCATATTATCAACCTGGCCTACACAATCCCCATTCGGCTGGAAACTTGAAATAATATCATCACCTAGCAAGTTCCTACTATCGTTTAAAGAATTTTTATTGTCGTCAACTAATAAGTATTCACTAACTTCCGTAACGCATACTTCGTCATCTACTAAATTTCCTTCATTAACAGATGTGTGAATATCATCTAAAATATCAGGTATAGCATCAATAATATCAGGTATAGCATTAATAATATCAGGTATAGCATTAATAGAAGTGTCAGATGATTTATTTTCTAAACCACTAGCATTATTATCGGCACTATTTTCAGAAATTTGTACTGGAATTACCGCATTATTCCAGCTAGACTCACTTTCTTTATAAGCCACAAAAATACCCTGACTTTCACTATTCTCAAAATAATGATTACTGCTCGGACAAAATAATACATTTGACCAAACAGTTTCAACAGGTTGAACCATATCATGTGAATCAACTTGCCAGTGCAAGTAAGGTGCTTCCCTATTATTTTCTTTAAGTGCACTAATTTCATTATAACGCCGTGCGCTTCTATTATTTTGCCTGCGGTACTGCTTACGCTGCTGGTTTGAAACTCGCGAAAAATTTTGGCTGGGGTGTATAAAATCTCTCGTACCTGAATGACGGTGAGGGGTAGCGAAGAAATGTCTATTGTCATATTTAGCTAAAGCTTGAAGGAGGGTAACCTTGCTTGTAATTGTTTGATTATCTAAAAAATCTTGAACACTTGGCTTCAAACGTTGGATAACTATTTTTAAGATTTCCGCTTCCGTCATTCCCTCTAAATATTCCTCACACTTGGAAATCTTTTCCATAGCAAAATCTAATGCAGACTGACCTTCACGTTGCCTTAGCGAATAAATTTCCGCTTCAATTTCACTTTGATTAAAGGTCTTTGGAAAAACACTAAGAAACTGTTGCTTGAATGACGAATAGTCAAAAATCAGATTACTGCTTTTCATACACGTGTACCACTGATATGCACTACCTCTTAAAGCGGCTAGAGCAATTTTAAGTTTATCCCCCTCTGGGGTGCATTGTTGCTGAAAGTAATGCTCAATTTTCTTTAGGAATTGGCTTGAGGGGCCGCCATTGAAGGTGGCTTCGAATGGCGCAAAATGCTGAACCATAATTACCCGAGGAAAATTTCCAGCAGGATTTTGTTCTACAACACTCATTTTTTAAATAGTATATAGGTACTTGCAACAATTTTATCAATATACGTACACAGTACACAGTTTTTAATTTCAATTATGTTCTTCGTTACAAATTTAACGCTAACTACCATGGTATATATATTTTTCGGGCGCCAGTATAGAGAATCTATGCTCACTTCTACCCAGACTTGGGTGTATATAATTTGAAGTGGCACTCTATTTGAATTATATACAAACACAATTTATACATGAAACAATGTTTATTGGATTCATTGCACATATAATTGGCTTTTACAGCAATAAGCATGCGTACTACTTGTACGGAATGTAAATACAGCTTTTAAGGACAATATATTTTTATACTCACGAACAGTAAGTCAAACCAGCAGTACTGCCACGTAAACTTCTAGCCCGTAAAGCACTAGCGCAGGATAACACCTTTTCAACCTTAACAACAACTCCTTTTTTCATTAATGACGCTGCGTGGTATTTATACTAAGCGCGTATGCCAAAATTAGCATATCTGAAGCAGCTTCTTTAATTCACTCAAAAGTTCGATTCTTGTGAATCGAATCTTGTGTATACCTTACAACCTCATTATTGCTGATCGTACATTTTAACTACGTGTCAAAACCTTTACACGTCTAAAAATAAATCATCTCGCTAGATTTATTCGCTTTCCGCTCAAAGTGTCGCTTTTAAAGGATGATTTCCCCCACATCAAAATACGCGTGATTTGTAAATGGATTGCTAGATAGTTATTATTTTAAACCCCCTTTCCCCGTACTTCTCAACTATATTTTGACAGTTCAGTTATGTTTTGACATATATATCTATCTATCTATCTATCTATATATATATATATATATATATATATATATATATATATATATATATATATATATATATATATATATATATATATATATACATATATATAGTTACTTACATATTGACCCACATACATGCAAAAGCACATACATTCATGTATACACATACGCATACACATGCACACGAACACTTTTAAGTACGAAGGAGTAATTATTTATTTACGTATTACACGTTTATTTAAAAAAATATTAATCAAACTGTCATTGCGAAACATTTAATTTTGGAATCAAAACAGAGAAAAAACAATTTTAATTATCACATTAAAGAAGCTATTTCTGGGAAACTCCCCGTACATGTGACACTCCATTGCCGAACATTTCCCACATACGGATTAAAAATATATTTCAGAGAGAGAAACGACCATAAAAAGAGATATTTTAAGAAGCTTTTATAAATACGTAGAATTTTTTTCAACGTTTCATCATACGTTTAAAAAATATCGATATGTGGAGAAATAAGCCATTTTATTAAAAGTTTTCACAATTTTTTTTCAAGCAATATTAACTGGAACTTTACCGCACCTGAATTACTTTGCGTTTTACTGTATATAAATTATAACATAAATGTAGAAATAACAGTACATTTGTAAGGTAACAAAGCAATTTTTTCTTCACAAAAATTGGAACACGCCCACTGAAATATCAATGCACTTTTGAGAGAGCATGTTTTAAATACATAAACTCACGCACAATGATAGAGAATGATATTTCATGATTTATGCCACATTGTACCAGTGTGATTGCGTGTTACATTGATGCGGTTGTGTATAAGTATCGTCCAACTGATAATTGGAAATTCACATTTGACAAAGATATATATGGAAATATCTCGCACTATTTTGATCATTTATGGTCAGACTTTTACAACTTAAGGGGTCATACGACTGTTAAACCGTCAAAAAAATCGATTAAAAAATATATGAAAGATTAACCTTTTCTGATTATTTTTAGACAATCCGCTTAAAAAAATTTCCATAATTACGGAATTTATGAATAAAAACGTTTCAGATGTTTACTGTAAACATATTTAAAGGGCAATACTTCAAAGGGATTTATCTCAAAATGTATTTTTTTCACACAACGCACTTGTTATCTCTAGAACTATTTCATATTTTTGCATGAAATTTTCACAGGTGGTATATACTATCATTTGCTTGAAACTGAACCTAAATTTGTTTACAGATCTCTAGAGAATGCATTTTTCATGCATAGATAAAATTTAATTTATTAAGAAAAAATGCACTATTTTTAGTTTCATTGTAAAAATATAAATATACCTTAAATAGATACAAATTTAGGTTCAAATTAAACTTCAGTTTCTGCAGTATGTGGTAAAAGCAGAAATTTTGTCTTAAAGTCAATTTTTTTTTTCAGTATTTATGTGCGCTAGCTTTGATATCACTTTTGTCCAAAGCAAACTGCTTATTATTTATGACTATCTGGAACAAATTATTTTTAAACTATCAAACAAGAAACAGGTATATATTCATAAATTAAACATTGTACTATTAACACAAAAAAATTATGATTCTAAATCTTATACTTTTCAAGATATAGAATGTCGAAAGTGACACAATTTTTATACTTTTTTGACTTTTAATAGTCTTATGACCCCTTAAATTTTTTGGTTGTGACGTTTTTTTGCGTATGCATATCTTATAAATTTAGTAGATTTTGTGCTTTCAGTTTTTGAGGTTGTAGGTTGGCAGCCATATTTGATTCTCTCAGTTCAATGTTAAACTATGGAGAAATTTTTTCCAATAATTGCCTACTAGGAGGAAAAGTTTTTTATTTAAATTGTACTCTACAACAGAGAAAAATTTTAATCGCCAAAATTTTTCATTCTTTGAAAGGAATATTTTTATTTATTTATTTATTTATTTTAGTTTTTTCCCCCAATGCGGATGCACTTGTCTTCTTTATTGTGTGTATCATCTGACTTGGCCCTTGTAGATCTGCGAAGTATTGCTGACTACTACTTTTTTTAATTCTTCTGTTATTTTTTTAAATTCTGGAGCAACATTTTAGGTGAGCTAGCGTTGCCCACAACATGGAAGAGTAGGACGTTGTCCACTATACCATGTAAGCGGCGACACACATGGTATAGTGGATATATTCCTTTTCGTTCCCATGGTATATTACTTTCATTTAACCCGTTGAGCGGCGCCGTTTGTCCGGTGCAAACACCTAAATCTAACTTGCGTTCAATGTATTCCAGTTAAATGAGCAGAAAAAAGGGTTAGTACTGCTATCTGTTATCAGTTTAAAGAAGTAAATACATTTTTAAACCTTTATTTGGAAAAATTTTCAAGATTTTTTAAGTTAAAAAAAATTGGTAAAAAAATCTGCACTGTGCAAACAGTGAATGATGTTGCCCCTTAAATGGTTAAAAGGAATGTAAAGAAAATTTTTTAAATTTGAATTATTCGGAAAAATAATTTTTAAGATTAAAAAACAGTGTAAAACATGTCCTTTTGTAGACGAAATTTCTAAGATGAAAAAAATAGCAGGGTAAAAAAAAATCTCTGATACGGAGTACAAAATGCAAAATGTTTTCTTTGTGTATTTTAATATCAAATGGCAAATACAAAATTTTATAGCACTAAGGTGGTATTGTTATTAATTTGACAGATTTCCATTTCTGCATTTTTGAAAATCGCGACAATTTCCTTTGAAAAAAGCAATAGAGCAGAATATTGGTGACGTTTAAAAGAGAAGGAAACCTTTGAGTTTGACACCTCGGACCCCCAGACCATTAAGGTCCGTCGTCCATGATACACCTGAAGTCCAGTCACTACGTAGGAAGAGCCTGAATACGCAGTAGAGGGTTAATTTCCCAAGTTCGGTGGCATTTTCCATTGCTGTGGGGCTGGAGGATGCCGGACAAACAGTACAGATCTGTCATGCACTCAAGGCACCCCCAGCCCCCTAAAAGAGAAGGAAAATAAAATTAATTAAAGGCTGATATTTAGTAACTTTATTGGATTTGGTCAGATTAATATTCATCTCAGGAGAAAATTTGTCCAATAATTGTTGATTTGAATTTCAAGATTTTTTTAAATTGTATTTCGTAATAAAGATAAAAAAATTACTCTGCATCTTACTCAATTTAGAAATTTTGTGCGTGAAGTTATATTGTTCGTGTTTAAAGCACAGTACATGCCATTTTTTTAACCTAATAGTTCAATTTTAAAATAGTACTAGTTGGTAACTGTCAAATCATGACGACTGGATAGTAAACAAATGTACTAATACACAAATTATACTCAACACATCACTGCCAAATGTTGAAAATCATAATATTAAGAATAGAGAAATGCGCTTTGATACATTACTATTGAACCCAATAAAATGAAATAGGGTTACTCAACAGTGCGAAATAAGCAATTTCAGCCAAGTTTAATTCTATATATCACAAACATGATGAAAAATAACAATTACAGAGGAGAGCTAGAGAGATTCCTCGGGATAAACAAATTAACGTGTTTATGCGGCCTCGTGCTTAGTAAGTATCTAAAGGCAGATTTAAACATGTCACTGAGCATGCGCAGAAAACAAATTGACGTTTTTATGCGGCCTCGTGCTTGGTGAGTATCTGAAGCCAGATTTAAACAGGTCACCGAGCGTGCGCAGAAAGCAATTTTTTATTGTAAATTACCACTAATTAATAGAAATTGCGGTTACAAAAACCAAACTAGACTCATTTTTAGATTACAGCCTTCCGTTGAAGACCAAAATGAAGTAAATTAATGCAGTAGTTTTCTCTCCTGGACTGCCCAAAAATTGACTTAGCAACATAAATATATAGATTTGAAGTTCTCTAAAACAGTGAAAAATAATCCGTACAAAATTTCGTAATAGAAAAAAATATTTCGTAATAGAAAAAGAAAGAAATTAGAAAAAATCTTTAAATCCAATTTGACAATCGTTGGAAACATTTTATCCATAGGGTAACATTGAGCTGTACAAATCCAGTACGGCTTCTACCCAGAATTTTAACTATGCCCATCTGGGGATTTTCTTACTCTAGGACGCTTTTATTGACTCTGCGCACCTTTCTTTTTCCTTTAAGGGAACAAGGGACCTTCTATCTCGTTCTTCTTTAATTTTCAATATTTTACTCTATATACACCATGAATATAATAATAATTCTTTTCTACTACATTGAAGATACTTAGAATCCACAAATAAGTATTTTGTGGAGGAATAAGACCTGTTTATCAAAAAATTCTTCAAAAATTCTAGAACTTTTCAAAAGGCTCCATGCGTATTTATTTTCCTCTGATATCTTCCAAATTTCTCAGAATTGTTAACTGATGCGTTCGTCACAAAACTGTGCATAATTCTTTGAAATCACGAATATTTTTCAAATTTATAGACCATAAAATAAAGTAAAAACATAAAAATAGCAGGCAGAATAGAAAAAAATATTTAAGACTTTAGATTCATACAAAAAAAAATATGCACATTTATATTTTTATACACGTGGTAAACGTATAATACAAAATTTAAGGATTTTAATTAATACAGAATGCGCATAGGGCATTTTGAAAAATGTTAGCATTTTTGAAAATTTTTTGAAAAACAGGCATCATTCTCCCAAAAATTCATTATTTTGAATTTTAAGGGTTTTCAATGTAGTAAAATGAAAAATATTTATTCTCATTTTATATATTGAGTTAAATATTGTAAATTGAAAAATTCGAATTTGATGGTCACTTTTCCCCTTAAAATTTTCTGAATTACAGAGTAGACAAGAGAAATAAAATGTTAATTAAACTTGTGGTATAATTACAAGAGAAATCTTTTCTGGAGATCTATCGTAGCGTAGGTGCTTACATTATCTAAATCGGCGGCATAAATTTGCACTTATAGCATTTCCTAGGTCCCAAATATTGGAAAAAGTTGAGAGAACAGTGCTCCTGATTACTTTGCCACTAAAATGATTAAGTGACTGACGATAAATTCTATTATACAAAGTCTTGTCAATAATATAGACCTGTATTTGAGCTAACTCGTTTTTATGGGTAAAAAGTCAAATACAAAGTTATAGAGGATAGAATTATTTGTTTAAAAATATTTTCCCGATGCAGAAAAAAAGTAATAAGAGTAAAAAACATTCAGAATTTTTTGCTACATTCCGAATTTATATATTTTGAACGAGATTTCACAAAATATAAGTCTAGAAGGTAAAGAAGGTATTTTTTAATTGTTAATGTGCAAAGTAAATGTATACTCAAAATTTACGATTCATTGAATACCAAAAATGTTTTTCAAAATTTTCATATTCCACCCCCCCCCCATTTTTTTGTGTTCCTAATTTTTTATGTTTTCCTATTTTTTTTTAAAAAATCCTCTAATACCAGAATTTATTTATTTTGAACGAGATTTGATAAAATGCAAGTGTAGAAGGTAAACAAGAGATTTTTAATTGTTATTGGGCAAAGTAAATGCATACTCAAAATTTACAATTCATCGATTACCAAAAATGTTTTTCAAAATTTTCCTATTTCTCTCCCCTATTTTTTGTGTTAATGTTTTCCTAATTTTTTTAAAAAAATCTGCTACTACCAGAATTTATTTATTTGAACGAGATTTGATAAAATGCAAGTGTAGAAGGTATAGAAGATATTTTTTAATTGTTATTGTGCAAAGTAAATGTATACTGAAAATTTACAATTGATTGATTACCAAAAATGCTTTTCAAAATTTTCATATTTCTCTCCCCTTTATTTGTGCTAATTTTTTTCTATTTTTTTTTTTTTAAATCTGCTACTACCAGAATTTATTTATTTTGAACGATATTTGATAAAATGTAAGTGTAGAAGGTAAACAAGGGATTTTTTTAATTGTTATTGTGCAAAGTAAATGTATACTCAAAATTTACAATTGATTGATTACCAAAAATGTTTTTCAAAATTTCCATATTTCACTCTCCTATTTTTTCTGTGTTAACATTTTCCTAATTTTTTAAAACCCCCGGGTGACATCTAGGAGGCACATACCTTCTCCCACCCTCTATCACCTCATAGGACTTTCTGGTCTACAGATTTAACGTGCTTATATCCACCCTAGATATGAAGGTATTTAATAGCGATCTTCTGGATCCGATCTGAGTACCCCAAGTATGAAGTCCAACGTACTACGCGCCTCTACCTTGGGCTCCATGCTGGAAATGTATGATTTAACTTAGAGATCAAGATGACTCCTTAGAGATCAAGATGACTCCTTAGATTTAGCTTAGAGATCAAGATGACTGAAATTTACAATTCATTGATTACAAAAAATGTTTTTCAAAATTCCCATATTTCGCTCTCCTATTTTTTGTGTTAACATTTTCCTGATTTTTTTAAACCCCCGGGGTGACATCTAGGAGGCACGTACCTTCTCCCACCCTCTATCACCTCATAGGACTTTCTGGTCTACAGATTTAACGTGCTTATATCCACCCTAGATATGAAGGTATTTAATAGCGATCTTCTGGATCCGATCTGAGTACCCCAAGTATGAAGTCCAACGTAGTACGCGCCTCTACCTTGGGCTCCATGCTGGAAATGTATGATTTAACTTAGAGATCAAGATGACTCCTTAGAGATCAAGATGACTCCTTAGATTTAGCTTAGAGATCAAGATGACTGAAATTTACAATTCATTGATTACCAAAAATATTTTTCAAAATTTCCATATTTCGCTCTCCTATTTTTTTGTTTTAACATTTTCCTGATTTTTTTAAACCCCCGGGGTGACATCTAGGAGGCACGTACCTTCTCCCACCCTCTATCACCTCATAGGACTTTCTGGTCTACAGATTTAACGTGCTTATATCCACCCTAGATATGAAGGTATTTAATAGCGATTTTCTGGATCCGATCTGAGTACCCCAAGTATGAAGTCCAACGTAGTAAGCGCCTCTACCTTGGGCTCCATGCTGGAAATGTATGATTTAACTTAGAGATCAAGATGACTCCTTAGAGATCAAGATGACTCCTTAGATTTAGCTTAGAGATCAAGATGACTGAAATTTACAATTCATTGATTACCAAAAATGTTTTTCAAAATTTCCATATTTCGGTCTCCTATTTTTTTTGTTTTAATATTTTCCTGATTTTTTTAAACCCCCGGGGTGACATCTAGGAGGCACGTACCTTCTCCCACCCTCTATCACCTCATAGGACTTTCTGGTCTACAGATTTAACGTGCTTATATCCACCCTAGATATGAAGGTATTTAATAGCGATCTTCTGGATCCGATCTGAGTACCCCAAGTATGAAGTCCAACGTACTACGCGCCTCTACCTTGGGCTCCATGCTGGAAATGTATGATTTAACTTAGAGATCAAGATGACTCCTTAGAGATCAAGATGACTCCTTAGATTTAGCTTAGAGATCAAGATGACTGAAATTTACAATTCATTGATTACAAAAAATGTTTTTCAAAATTCCCATATTTCGCTCTCCTATTTTTTGTGTTAACATTTTCCTGATTTTTTTAAACCCCCGGGGTGACATCTAGGAGGCACGTACCTTCTCCCACCCTCTATCACCTCATAGGACTTTCTGGTCTACAGATTTAACGTGCTTATATCCACCCTAGATATGAAGGTATTTAATAGCGATCTTCTGGATCCGATCTGAATACCCCAAGTATGAAGTCCAACGTAGTACGCGCCTCTACCTTGGGCTCCATGCTGGAAATGTATGATTTAACTTAGAGATCAAGATGACTCCTTAGATTTAGCTTAGAGATCAAGATGACTGAAATTTTCAATTCATTGATTACCAAAAATGTTTTTCAAAATTTCCATATTTCGCTCTCCTATTTTTTTGTGTTAACATTTTCCTGATTTTTTTAACCCCCCGGGGTGACATCTAGGAGGCACGTACCTTCTCCCACCCTCTATCACCTCATAGGACTTTCTGGTCTACAGATTTAACGTGCTTATATCCACCCTAGATATGAAGGTATTTAATAGCGATCTTCTGGATCCGATCTGAGTACCCCAAGTATGAAGTCCAACGTAGTACGCGCCTCTACCTTGGGCTCCATGCTGGAAATGTATGATTTAACTTAGAGATCAAGATGACTCCTTAGAGATCAAGATGACTCCTTAGATTTAGCTTAGAGATCAAGATGACTGAAATTTACAATTCATTGATTACCAAAAATGTTTTTCAAAATTTCCATATTTCGGTCTCCTATTTTTTTTGTTTTAATATTTTCCTGATTTTTTTAAACCCCCGGGGTGACATCTAGGAGGCACGTACCTTCTCCCACCCTCTATCACCTCATAGGACTTTCTGGTCTACAGATTTAACGTGCTTATACCCACCCTAGATATGAAGGTATTTAATAGCGATCTTCTGGATCCGATCTGAGTACCCCAAGTATGAAGTCCAACGTACTACGCGCCTCTACCTTGGGCTCCATGCTGGAAATGTATGATTTAACTAAAATAATTTATTTAAAAGGAGTGCCATATGCATGTATACTAAGACTGCGTAGCTTTGTAAATATCATGAAGAACACGGCATAAAACCCAACACAAGCCAAACTGCAAAAGTCGGAGGAATCAACGCTAATACTTTTTGCATGATTGCGCGTACCTGGTCAGAATATCACACGAAATTTCTTTAAAAGTTATCTAAATGTTGAAATAATAAAACAACCCATACCTGATAGCGTTTCCGTTAGACCAGTCAAAAAAGTTCCAATTTTTTTTTAAATGACATACTTTGCTAGTTGTTATATTTGATGTGGGATGCTTAGGAAAATACTTACATCATAATATCATGCGTAATATTTAAAGACGCATTTTGTGTGATTTAAAACAAATCACTCAGTTTTTTTTAATAGAAGATATTGAAGAGTAGAAAGGTTTTGGTGATTTAGATTAAAAGGCCGCACAAGTTAGAAAATACAAATGTTACAAAAAAATTAAATACTGATTGGTAGCTATGAATTGTGTATGAAACAAATCAATATATTTATTACCTCTAAGTGGTTATTGTTATCACTTTGATAGATTTTCGTTGCTGCCTTTCTCAAGTTTGGCAAAATTTTCGCAAAACAAGTTACACAGCAATGTCTTGGAGATGTTCAACACATGAATAAAAAAAAAATTATCACTAACACCTAGGGTCGTGCTAAAAATCTTGGCGAGTTTCTATTATATTTTCCAATAAAAGCGTGGACTTGTCTGAGTTTAACGATTATGACATATTCAAATGTGCATGCACACAAAATACTGCATATAATTAAGGATGCCCGAATGTACTTAAACAAATTACTTTACACAGTAAATTACTGAAGAGTTTCCTTACAAAGAAGAAATCAAACGTTTGATATACATTTCAGCTTTCAGTCTCCTAAAATATTTGAACTTTCCAGACACTCCTTGTACAATCTTCGTATAATGTTATAAAAAAAGTTTGCTTAATTAGTGGAAGCTTCAGTCGGTAAATATTAATATTTTTGGACAAAATACTCAATAGTTTACTTACAAAGCAGGAATCAAACTTTTGAAATACATTTCAACTTCCAGTCTAAAAGATTTGAATTTTCCAGACACTCCTTGTACAATCTTTGGATCATGGTATTAAAAAAAAAAACTTTATGCTAAATTAGTGAAATCTTCAATCTGTAAACTTTAATATATTTGGACAAAATACGCGAAAATTACCAATATGCAAAAGGGGGGGAGAAAGTATTTTATTCGTTGAATTAAATCTTTGCAAAAGGGATTGTATGTAAAGTTACGCGAGTCACTTTAAAGCTTTTGTATAAAGCTGAACTAAGCAGAAAGAAAATTGCCCCTTGCACCAGTATCTTTAAGATTTCGCGAGAAAGATGAGTCGAAAGCAATGGATATTATTTAAGGTATTCGACAACGTCGATTTTGATGACGTCAACAGTCAAACGCCTACTTTGACAACGTTTTAATAAACAACGTCGATCTGATGAAGAGTCTGAATTTTTTTTAATTCTTGATTCTTAAAAAATGTGAAATTTATTTTTAAAACTGCTTTTAGTTTTCCTATACGATCATTAGATATGAAACGAGAGTGATTTAAAGAGATTGACATCTGTACATTTCAATGCATGTGAAAGCTTTAAATGCGTAGTCTGTAGATTTACAAATTTGTGTTGTCTTCATTTTAAGGTATTCGACAGCGTCGATTTGGATGACGTCAACAGTCAAACGTCTACTTTTACAACGTTTTAATGAACAACGTCGATTTGAAGAAAATTCCGAATTATTTTTTTTCATTCTTGATTCATAAAGAATGTGAACTTTTGTTTCTAAATCTGCTTTCATTTTTCCTGCACGATCATTAAATATGAAATAAGAGTAATTTAAACAGATCGGCAGCTATGCATTTCAATGGGTGTGAAATTTTTAAGTGTGTAGTCTGAAGAACTAATTTTTCACCAAAAATGTATATGACTATTGTGATAACTCAAAATATAATTCTGATATGTCGATGAAATTTTTCAGGGAGTTTTTTTACAGTACAAAAAAACGTAAGGAACTGCAGATTAGGCTTTAGTTACATGTTCTGGATTTATATGTGTACTTATAAAAAATCTCATGAAGAGTAATTGAAATTTTGCATGTAATAGCATATAATGACCATTATTATTTTTAGACTTCGAGATATCGATTGGTTTTTAGTTAATGAAACTCGGGGCCAAAATTACATATGAAAAAGAGAAAATTAATGTTACAGACATAATTTATTTTCAGAGTTAGAGGCATTTACGTAAAATAATTCTACATTTCGACTAAAAGTCTTCAATTTTGTAAAAACCTACACAGCTTTCGACTATTTTTTAAGCATTTTCCTATTTTGGTGCTATATTCCTTCAAAAAATAGGATACAAATTTTTGAAAGTAAAGTTTTGGAAAAAAAATGGCTCTGAACGTAGACTGATACTTTAACTATATGATATGGGAACAGCAATAACTTGCACAACTCTGCCTGTGGGTTCCTTCAAACAATAGGATACAAATTTTGCAAAGTAAAGTTTTGGAAAAAAATGGCTCTGAACGTAGTCTGGTACTTTAACTATATGATATGAAAACAGTTATAACTTGCACAACTCTGCATGTGGGTTTCTTTAAATCGAACTTAAGCCTTTTAGGAAATAACTTTTCTAATGATTTTCGACCCCATATAAACATTTAAATGTGTATAAATTCAATATTCAAAAGTTTGTATGTAAATACTTTCAGATATTTCCAGAAAAATCACGGTATTTTAACAGGATAAAGAATTTGTTATTATTTTCCGTCTTTCAGTCGTGATTCATCCTACTGATATTTATCTAATTATAACAACTTGGTTCCAAACCGTAGCAAAATCGTAAGCAAAACTTTATTAAGAACAACACACCAAAACTTTTATAATTAGTGCTTTAAATTACAAATCGTAAAATATTTATTACAACTAGCAAAACCCCCTTGATAGTTAAAAAAAAATTTACAACGATCTGAACTAACGCCAGACAGAACACTGCTATAAAATCTGGGGTTTATTTTTGGAACAATATATTGGAATTTCATGACAGTAAGTAGCACATAATTGGATTCGCTAAGCTCAATGTTATCCTATGAAGAAAATTTTTCTAATGACTACCAACTTTGATTTTTTTCTTAATTTGTACACCGTGACCGATAATTTTTTTTTACTCTGTTATCGCAGTCATTTTAAAAATCTGTCTTTGCTGTGCAAAGGATGTTAAGTCCAAAATGGGCTAAAATGAGTGATCAAACCAGGCATGTTTAAAAAATCAAGGGCTACTGCTGGGTACAGAAAGCTAACTACAATTCCACTCCTAAATGTTTTTATTCATCAGTGAAAATTTGGGATGTTAAGTTCAAAATGGGCTAAAATGAGTGATCAAACCAGGCATGTTTAAAAAATCAAGGGCTACTGCTGGGTACAGAAAGCTAACTACAATTCCACTCCTAAATATTTTTATTCATCAGTGAAAATTTGGGATGTTAAGTTCGAAATGGGCTAAAATGAGTGATCAAACCAGGCATGTTTGAAAAATCAAGGGCTACTACAGGGCACAGAAAGCTAAGTCCAATTCCACTCCTAAATATTTTTATTCATCAGTGAAAATTTAGGATGTTAAGTTCGAAATGGGCTAAAATGAGTGATCAAACCAGGCATGTTTGAAAAATCAAGGGCTACTACAGGGCACAGATAGCTAAGTCCAATTCCACTCCTAAATATTTTTATTCGTGAGAGAAAATTTCGGATATGGGAAACAAAACACAAACATGTTAGTGTTAAAGGGGTTATGTCCCAATCAAAGACATAACAAAAATAAAATTAGAAAAATTACTTAAAAAAATAAAAATTAATCTTAAAAGATCACTTTACAAAAGCTGGTTTTTTTCAATCCCGATTTTCTCAAAACTACGATTTTGGACTTGACACTCTGTACGCTGCAAACACAGAAATATCGTTCACCAGAGAAATAATGTGCGTTTAAAACACAGTATACCCTATTTTTCCTTCGAATAATTCAAATTTGAAAATGCTGTTTGCGCCTTTTTTAAAGTATAAATCAGATACCGAAGACAACTAGAAAAAATGTTCCTGCCCTATTAGGGAATAAAATTTTAAAATAATTTTTTTAAATCAGAGTCGACAATCACTACTAAAAAATTCCCCGTTGGTTAACATTGAGCTGAGAGAATCTAATAGATAACTTATAATCCCAGGTAGAAAAAATTGCATATACTTTTTAAAGAAGGATTACGTTCCTCCATAATGATCCGCGGTAAAGCAAAATGTCAGACGTCCGTCGTCGCGAGTTATAATTTTGATAGCGTCTGTATCTCTTTGGAAAGCAGTAAACAGAAACCTTGATTTGTTTACCTTTAAAACATGTGTCTGTTTTTACCATGTTTTTATTAACTTGCTTTCTTGTTTGTTGGTGTGTGTGTCCCTTACAAATCTTGCAATCGATTTTTATCTAACTTCCTGACTAACTAGAACATTTGAAACTTTTAGAATAGCTCAGAACACGATGACAATGCATTCTTTAGATACTTTTAGCCATCTTTAAGAAGATTTGAATACATTTTCAGTTAATATTTTTTTGTAGACTAGTGCAGCCATCTATCGGCCGGGACGGGAACGAAAAGTTAAATGCAAGTTAACTTCCAATTAACTTCATTTTCTTTCAAGTTGATGGGATAATTCATCAAAAAAATTTTTAAAAAGTATTTATTAATACATAGAATTGTCAAGCTTACATGATTCAACAGAAAATTTCGAAACATGTGTAAGGTATACATAAGATTCGATTCACAATAATCGAACTTTTGAGTGAATGAATTAAAGAAGCTGCTTGAGATATGCTAATTTCGGCATACGCGCTTGGTATAAATAACAAGCAGCTTGATTAATACAGGGGTTGAAAAAGGTTGAAAAAAGGTTGTTAAAGTTGATAGATAAGCGAGAAGGAGCTACGAGGTAAGCAACTCCAGGTGCTATCCTGCGCTAGTGCTTAGGGGGCCCAAAGTTTACGTGGCAGAACTGCTGGTTTGACTCTCTGCTGGTTTGTGAGTATTTGCAAAGTGTATTTCTATTGAATGTTAATATATATTCCGTACAGGTAGTACGTATGCTTATTGCTGTAAAAGCAAATTCTATATGTGCAACGAATTCAATAAACATTGTTTCATGTATAAACTGTGTATCAAATTCATTTAGAGCGCCACTTCAAATTATATACACCCAAGTCTGGGTAGAAGTGAGCTATATTCTCTATAAATGGTATATAAAAAGTTCTTTTTATCTTGTAATTATACATATAGTGTTCCTCACTTAAACAATATATTTACTATCAACTCTTGATTGCAATTTTCGACAATTCATACTTGTTCCTGTAAGTTAGAACTAATATTTGCGATGCTAGCGACTATAACAAATATTGGAGAGACACTTTATTTTTAATCTCGTTTCCAGAATGATTTTTAAATCTTGAGTAACTCCTTACAAATTTCTTATATATAAAATTAATCATGAATAAAGGCTTCTGCGTACTAACCCTATTGGATTCGCTCACATCAATGTTAAAGTATGGAGAAAATGTGTGTACTATTTACAACTACATAAATGCTGATAATCCAATAAAAATGGTATTTTCACATAGCCTGAACTTTTCTGCACCTTGCAACAGGATTCCTTTTACAAATTTCGTCCACTAAAGGAACTTAGTAGCGTTTAAAACACACTATACCAGATTTTTTTCCATGAATAATTTAAATTTTAAAATACTATTTTAATTTTTTTAAGAAAAATGCCTGAAGGTGTAAAATTCCTTTTTCTATTACGGAGTACAATTTTGTAAAAGAACTATTTAAATCCAAGTCGGCAATCCTTGGACACATTTTCTCCATTCACATTGAGGTGAGCAAATCCTATAGGGTTAGTACACAGCAGCTTTAAGTGACAAATTAGTATAGCATAAATTTTCCTCATGCCCTCTACATATGTGGTCTTTTTTCCCTGTGAGTTTTTTTTTCAGGGAAACCACCATAGTTAGTTTCTTTTTCTAGTTTTACCGGCTAATTTAACTTAATATTAATTAAACAGTTTCCCTATATACATAGTCAGGGGTATCCCTTTTCCCAGAGACTCGAGTGAAGGGCCCTATCTAATAGATAATTTATAGAAATTAAACCCTTTCAGCACTATGATCCCATGCGTGCGTTCCACAAAAGTCGTTCACCATGAGCTACGCACCCATTCAGGTATTGTCACGCAACCTTTCAATTTTGGCTATGAGCGCATATACGTGCTCGATGCCAACGATACTTTTATACCTAGAGATAAACAAACACGCATTGTTAAGATCGCGTTTTCCCGTTGCGAATTTGTGAAATGCTTTCTCTGCATTGCTCATTAAGCTTGCATGGTTAATTAATTAATTTATTAGCAAAATGAGTTATATGTTTTATTACGAGTTTTGAAATTATTTCTAATAAAACCGATAGATTTTCTATCAAACCAGTGGAATGCTTTCTATTAACTGTTCATTGAGCTTTTATGCTTGTTAATTAATCATTTATTAAGAAAATGAGTTGCCTGTTTTATTACGAGTTTTAAAATTGTCACGTTCCAAGCTTGTGAAATGCTTTCCCTCAACTGTTCATTGGGCTTTTATGCTTATTAATTAATAATTTATTAAGAAAATGAGTTGTATGTTTTATTACGAGTTTTGAAATAATTTCTTGTACAATCGATAGATGTTCTATCAAGTCAGGGAAATGCTTTGTCTGAACCGTTCATTGAGCTGTATGCTTATTAATTATTTATTAAGAAAATGGGTTGCATGTTTTATAACGAGTTTTGAAATTATCACGTTCCGAACTTTTGAAATGCTTTCTCTCAACTGTTCTTCGAGCTTTTAGACTTATTAATTAAATCTTTATTAAGAAAATGAGTTGTATGTTTTATTTCGAGTTTTGAAATTATTTCTGATAAACCCTTAGATTTTCTATCAAACCAGTGGAATGCTTTCTCTGAAGTGTTTATTGAGCTTTTTTGCTGATTAATTAATCATTTATTAAGAAAATTAGTTGCATGTTTTATTACGAGTTTTAAAATTATCACGTGCCAAGCTTGTGAATTGCTTTCTCTGAAATGTTAATTGAGTTCTATACTTACTAATTAATAATTTATTAACAAAAAAAGTTTTAAGTTTTATTACGAGTTTTGAAATTATCATGTTCCGAGCGTTTGAAATGCTTTTTCTCAGCTGTTCATTGAGCTATTATGCTTAATATTTAATCATTTATTAAGAAAATGAGTTGCGTGTTTTATTGCGAGTTTTGAAATTATCACGTTCTGAGCTTGTGTAATTCTTTCTCTCAACTGTTCATTGAGCTTTTATACTTATTAATTAATCCTTTATTAAGAAAATGAGTTGTATGTTTTATTGCGAGTTTTGAAATTATCACGTTCCGAGCTTGTGAAAAAATTTCTCTCAACTGGTCATTGAGCTTTTATGCTTATTAATTAATCCTTTATTAAGAAAATGAGTTGTATGTTTTATTACGAGTTTTGAAATAATTTCTTGTACAATCGATAGATTTTCTACCAAATCAGTGAAATGCTTTCTCCGAACCGTTCATTGAGCTTCTATGCCTATTAATTAATCCTTTATAATGAAAATGAGTTGTATGTTTTATTACGAGCTTTGAAATGATAATTTCTTGTACAATCAATGGGTTTTCTATCAAATCACTGGACTGTTTATTGAGCTTTTTTGCTCAGTAACTGATCATTTATTAAGAAAATGAGTCGTATGTTTTATTACGAGTTTTCAAATAATTTCTAGTACAAATCGATAGATTTTCCGTCTAAATTTATTCTGCACATCATGTGATTTGTAGTGAAACATAGGGGAATCCATAAACCTTGTTTAAATTCGAACAGCTCAGAGCTGCGAGGATTAAGAGTAAACTTGCAGTCTCTAGTCAACAGTTATTGTATTCTGTTTCCAGATTTGGCAGGATTGAATTTCAGTAGCGTTTCGTATAAAGTTTAAACACGAAATTGTCTTGGCAATTTCTAAACCAGAAAACTAATTTCATCTCTGATGGTAAATTTTCAGTTTCATAAATATAAATATTTTTGTATATTATTTTTACAAATATTGATTTAAATAGAAATATTAGGTAAACAACTTAAGGCTGTACAACTTAAGTACTAACCCTATTGGATTCGCTCACTTCAATGTTAACCTATGGAGAAAAAGTGTCCAAGGATTGCCGACTTGGATTTAACGATTTTTTTTAAAAATTGTACTCCATAATAGAGAAAAGAATTTTACACCTTGGGGCATTTTTCGCTTTTTTAAAATATAAATAATATTTTTAATTAAAATTATTTGGGAAAAGTCTGGTATAATGTGTTTTAAACGTTCATTTATTCCTTTAGTAGGCGAAATTTATAAAATTAATCTTTTTGCAAGGGACAGGTTATCTGAAAATACAATTTTTATTGGATTATCAGCATTTATGTAGTTGTAAATAGTAGATGGATTTTTCCATAGGTTAACACTGAGGTGGGGAATCCAATAGGGTTAGTACACACCAGCCTTAAACAGTCGGTGAATAAAATTATCGTTGCCTTTAAAATTTTCCAATACAGGGAAAGAATCTTTATTAATAAATGAATGTATTTACCTGGACTTTCAAATAAATATGTGAATAAGTATAAATTCAATATTCAAAAGTTTATAAGTAAAATTCTTCTAGACTTTGCCCTCAAAAATCATGATATTTTAGCAGGATATAGAAATTAATATTTTCTATTTTTCAGTCGAAATTAATCAGAATTATATTTATTTACTGTAACTGCTTGGTTCAGTCTGTAGCAAAACCATACACAAAACATTATAAAGAGCCCTAAAAAAACTTTGATTAGTACTTGAAATTGCTAATCGTAAATTACTAATGACAGCTAATAAAATTCTCCACGATAGGCATGGAAAATTTACATGGATCAAAACCATCACAGGATAGAACAATAAATAATATCTAGGGATGGTTTTTGAAAGAAGGTCTTACAATTTCATTACAGTAACTACATATTTAAAATAAAAAATATATAAAAAACTCAGTTCAAGATTTCAAATACACACAAGGGTGTTATTAATGTCATTAATTTCTTCTTCCACTGTTAAATGTCACCAAGGCATTCCCGTATTGTGTTGCAGAAGGTTGTTCGCACTTTATGAAAACGATTTTGTAATTTAATTTTGTCGTTTGTAGTTTGAGATAAAAAACTGGCAACTTCAGAATAATCGTCTGCTACTCTTTTGTTTTGATTGGAATGTAAAACAAAAGATTTATTTTGAAAATGGCTAAAATTGATAGTTGGCTCGAAGGTTACGTAACTGCGCTTTCCAGGGAGAAATATTCGTATGAATAAATTATAAAGCGGTGTAAAAATCGTGGTTATCACATTTAAAAAAAAAAGGTATTTATTATAGATGAAATTTGAAAGGAAAAAAATGTCTAACTGAAAGTGAAAACGGAAACATTACCGCGAAACCTCATCCTAAGACTGTTCGAACGCAGGTAAATATCAAGAAAGGGAATTCTCTAATCCTAAATGAAAATCCATCGAAAATCCACCGATCTATCGCATCGAAACTAGGAATATCTTCTGGCACTGTAAGTAAAATCATTCATAAAGATTTGAAGTTAAAAAAGATGTTTAAACCTAAAGTTCATCTGCATTTTGCCAAAGCATATTGCTGAAAGAAAAACAAATTCTAGAAAATTATATTTTCCTAGCTGCTGAAAAATGGAAATTTGCGGTAACACTCGATGAGGCATGGGTGTATTTAAGTGACTAGAATAAAAAATGATCAATTTTATATTGCTCAACTGACGGGAGTGACCGTACGAAACGGCTTCGTCGGTGTACAGAAAAGTTCCCAAAGGGATTCTTGATAGTTGCAGGATTTTCTTAAAACGGCAAATTAAAAATCAAAAAAGTCTCAAGTAAAGCCAAAATTAATTCAATCTACTATCAGCAGAATATTTTAGAACCAATTTTTGAAGATGAATTTAAGCCTTATGTGGAAAGGACATTGATAAAGTTGAGTTTCATATGGACAAAGCCTCTAGTCACACGTCTAAATCAACTGCTACTTATTTAGCAAAGAACGAATCACAAACAGGAATAAAGTGTATCCCATTTAATGAAATACCTTTAAAATCACCTGACGTTACTCTAATGAACTATTGCGGTTTCGTTTTATTAAAACGAGCCCTACGAAAACGGCATCTAAGAACACTGAGCGGACTTTGGAAAACGGTGCAAGAGGAATGCGATAAAATTGACATGACATTAAGAAAAAGTTTGCTTTCATGGAAAATTCGAGCTAGAGCTATAGTCAAGAACCATGGCTATCAGACAGAATCAAATCACAGCAAAAAATACGGCATTTATGCATAAAACTTAACTATCAAAACTGTTTCCATAAAGCGTGAACGACGTTCTGTATTTTACATTTTGGCGAACTTTATAAAAGCAGAAACATAAATTTCTCACAATTATAAGAATAGCTCCTTAATGCCAAAAATATTAAAAGGACTCGGTCTGAGATTTTTAACACACATTAAGGTATTATTACGTAAAGAACACTTCTTCAATACAATAAACATCAGCATGATTAATTACGACAGAATGTAGGGCAATTTATGATGCTTTCTTTATCTTGCTGAAATATCGGGAATTTTTCTAGGCAAATTCCCAGAAATATCTATAAACTTTTTAATATTGAATTTATAATCATTAATGTATTTAATTGAATGTCCCGCAATAATAGTCATTTGTTAATATAATTACATTTCCGTGTATTATAAAATGTAAAATTAAAAAGCAGTGGCTGCGTGTTTCGGACTGATCAATACTTCATCATCAGGTGGAGGAGCATTGGTGTGATTATCGTATTGAACAATTTACTCTGGTAACGTAGAAATATTCTTTACGTCATTATTTTCCACAAGTTTCTGTGATTCCTAATTTTCCTTAGTATGATATTATTGATTCAATTTTTTTTCTATATCTCTTTGTTAAACGTCACCAAAGCATCTTCCTATTGTTTTATTGGAGAATTTGGCGAACTTGAAGAAGGAACGTAAATCTATCAAATGGTTAACAAAAGCACCTTTGTGCTAAAAATCCCCATTTATGCATTAATTCGCATTGTGAGTTAGATATTTTTTGAACTAGCAGAAGCTATTAATTCTTTTGAACAATGGTAATTTTCCGCGCGTGCAAGACAAAATGTATTGCATCGTGATTGCTGGATAGATTCAATGAATAAACATAATGAAATATGCATTATGTGAAAAACAAAAACAATCATACCCAAAATTGGATACAATCAATTCTTAAACTATTTTTGGTTCTGCCTAACGTGTTATGCTTTACTCGGAATTCGCGTAGATTATTCAAATTGAAACGCCAGTTTTTGCATTTTAAATCTGATGTGTACTAACTGGATTTGCTCACCTCAATATTAACCTATGGAGAAAATGTGTCCAAGGATTGCCGAACTGGATTGAAAGATTTATTTGTTAAATTTTACTATTAATAAAGAAAGAAATTTTAACCTTGGGGCGTTTTTCAATTTTTTTAAAATGTAAATATTATTTTAAAATTTAAATTATTTGGGGAAAATATCTTGTATAGCGTGTTTTAAACGCTCCTAAATTCCTTTAGTGGACGAAATTTATAAAATGAATCATTTTGCAAGGGGCATAAAAGTTCAGGCTATATGAAACTACCATTTTTATTGGATTATCAGCATTTATGTAGCTGTCAATAGTAGATACTTTTTCTCCATAAGTTTACACAGAGGGAAGCGAATCCAATAGGGTTAGTACACAGCAAACTTAAGGGTACTCAAGACCCTTAAGTCGAGAAAATCAGGAATATTTTCATACTTTTTTACTCTTTGTAACTATTTCAATTGACTCCCAATTTTTCCAAATTTTATGTACATGATAAATTGATATATTTATTTTAATAAACAAATTTTCAACTCTCAAAATTACTTTAAATAATTTTTTTTTTAAATGCTTTAGATATACCTTGTTTTTTAAGCATTTTTATTGTATACTGGCTTGCTCGCAGAACTATGCAATTAATTTTTCACTTAAATGTATAATTCCTGTTTTATATTTAAAATAAATAATTCAAAATACAATTGAACATAAAACATTCAACATTAAAATATTTTTTCAATTTTTTTTTTTAGAACTGCTCAAATTATGCTTAAAATTTCCTTAAATTTGTGCATTCATTTACCCCTGAAAAAATAACAAAATGCGCAGGGATTGCAATAATTCTAGTTCAAACGCAATAAAATAAAATGATTATGCGGTGATAAAAATTTTATGAAATTATATT
This sequence comes from Dolomedes plantarius, assembly GCA_907164885.2. Classification (NCBI taxonomy): domain Eukaryota; kingdom Metazoa; phylum Arthropoda; class Arachnida; order Araneae; family Dolomedidae; genus Dolomedes; species Dolomedes plantarius. The sequence continues at coordinate 67,728,977 of OU015499.1, read as the reverse complement.
TCGTAGTTTTTGAGATGTCAGTTGCGGAATGATGCAAAATTACATTTTGAGAAAAATGAGTTTAAAATTTTTCTTACCATAAACTTGATCAGAAATTAAATATTTAGAATATCAATATCTCCGAAACTAAGAGGAATATTTTAATGAGGTTTGCTTTATTTTGTTCATAAATGATCAGGCTTTAACATATATTTTTTTCAAAAAATCGAATGTTTTAAAGATTTAAGGATAGTGAGTCCCCTTAAGGTATCAGACTAAGTTTAAAAGGTAGATTTAGATGAAAATTCCGAAATTATTTTAAATTCCAGTTTTTTTAAATAATGCTAATTTCCGTTTCTAAATCTGCTTTTCTGTTCTCTGTACGATCATTAGAAATGAAATTAGAGCGATTTAAAAATCATCAGCAGTTATCAATTTCAATACAAGTGAAAACTTTAATTGCGTTATCTGAAGAACTTGTTTTTTTCATATTGTGATAACTCAAAATTTAATCAAGATATGTCTATGAAATTTTTCAGATTTGTTTTTCATAGCACTAGTAATGTAATAAACAACAAATTCGGCCCCAAGTCTATTTTTTGTTGATTTATACCTGCATTTATAATATATCTCCCAAGAAATGACTGAAGTTTTACATGTAATTGCATATAATCGCGTGTAATTCTTTCAGATTTCAAAATATCGATTAGCTTTTAGGACATTACACTGACGAGTGTTTTACGCACATATGATACAAAGATAGGATACAAATATACAAAGATAGTACACAGCAGCCTTATGGGGACTCACGACTCTTAAGTCGAGGAAATAAGGCATGTTTTCATACTTTTTTATTCTTTGTAACTTTATCAGTTTACTTCCAATTTTTTCAAATTTTATGTATATGATAAATTGATATATTTATTTTAATAAACAACTTTTCAACCCTCAAAATAATTTTGAATAATTTTTTAAAAAATTCTTTAGATATACCTTGATTTTTAAATATTTTTATTGTATACTGGCTTGCGCGCAGAAATTGGAAGTTAATTTTACACTGAAATGTATAATTCCTGTTTTGTATCTAAAATAAACAATTCAAAATACAATTGAACATAAAACATTCAACATTAAAATATTTTTTCAAATTTTTCAATACTGCTCAAAATATACTTAAAATTTCCTTAAATTTTTGAATTAATTTACCTCTGATAAAATAATAAAATGTGCAGTGATTGCAATAACTCTAGTTCAGACGCAATAAAATAACATGATTATGCAGTAATAAAAATTTCATGGAATTATGTTTTTAGTTTTTGAGATATTAGTTGCGGAATGATGCAAAATTACATTTTGAGAAAAATGAGTTTAAAATTTTTCTTACCATAAACTTCATCAGTAATTAGATATTTAAAAAATCAATGTCTCTGGAACTAAGCGGAATATTTTCATACGGTTTGCTTTATTTTGTTCAGAAATTATCAGGCTTTAACATGTATTTTTTTTTCAAAAAAATCGAATGTTTTAAAGATTTAAGGGTAGTGAGTCCCCTTAAGGGCACACAGAACATCTCTGGAAACAAAATGGAGGTATTTTAGTAAAATGTTTATGGGCATGTATTTAATTGCAGAATACAGATATATGCAAAATATTTATATAACAGTAAATACATGCATTACATTTTATATTTAAATCGAAATGGAATAATTATGTTAAAAATTTATTTTATTGTAGCAATTTAATTATTTTCAAAATTTTGTTAAATGTTATATACTATATGTGAGTTAGGTACATTTTCTAAAAATCTATTAAATTTATCTCTTTCAAATTTGGTATGTTAACATAAAATATATTATTTAACAATAATACGAAGTATTTTGTGTCTAGGTTACAAAAAAATTAAACTAAAAATTTGTTAGTGGAAAACCTCAAAAAACCTAAAAAATTTAATTACATATTTTTTTGTTATTTACAATTTCACTACAATTTCATTACATCTAGAAGCAAAATACTTCATATTATTGTTAACTGATATATTTTATGTTACTATACTAAATTTTGAAGAGATAAATTTAATATATTTTTAGAAAAGTGTGCCTAACTGACATAAAGTGTCAAACATTTAACAAGTTTTTAAAAATAATTAAGTTGCTACAATAAAATAAATTTTTAACATAATGCTTCCATTTTTCTTTAAATATAAATTATAATGTATGTATTTAATGGTATATTAATATTTTGCATATATCTGTATTCTACAATTAAATACATGCTCATAAACATTTCACTAAAATCGCTGGATCCATTTCGCGATACAGATTCAAATATTACATATATAAAAAATATATACACTAATAATATACTGTACACAATACGTAAAATGTGTAAAATCTTATACATGAGCATATGTTACATAATATGTAGCACAGAGAAAATTTTTACTTGTCACCAAATATAAACACTAGTTTTGCATATTAAAAACTGATGTAAATATTTTTAACTTGACTGTACATATTAGGAAAGAATCAACTAAGCACTGCATGGCTGAAAAAAAACATTCACTGATATTGGTAATATGCGAAAAGCGACCACGTGATAATGCTAAGAGATGCAGGGTACGTTGCACGGAAGTTATAAGCTTTTCACGTGCTTGAAACCATAACCTTAAATGTGCAATTCGAAATAAGGAATACCTTTTCACTTTGTATATGCCCCTTGATCGAATCGCTTAAGCAATATGTTTTCCAGAAAATGATTGATTCATACATTCAATACATAAAAATCATTTTACTGAATATGTTATGGTAAGGGGAGTAGCTGACCAATAATATTGCGTGAATTTTACGTGTTTCCAATCAATGACAGCAATATCGTAATCGAACCGAGGGAATTCTGTTTTCATTGAGAAGTAGATTAAAGATAAAAGAATCTAGAAAACCTCGTGCGTTAGAAACATTACGGTCAATACATAAATTCTTACTACCCGACAGGTTATGGTATGTTGAGTCCTTTACTGGGAAGTTGCACGCATTTTATGATCTTTAAATCGATGACAAATTTGTAACTCCATAAAAGGATACATTTATTTTGAATCCACTTCTTATAAACGAGAATCTTGTAAGAATTATGTGCTAGAATCAGTAACTCATATGGAACAATATATGAAATCTTCGACAGATTATGATATGTGGAGTATTTTACTGTAAAGTTGCAAGTGTGTTACGTGGTTAAAAAAATGACATTAATTTTGTAACTCGATAAAAGGATTTTTTTATCTTGAATCTACTTCCTATTAAACCATTAAGTAAGTATTGTGTGTTAGAAATATTAACTTATACGGACAATATATAAAATCTAATTTCGACAGGTTATGATATGTGGAGTCTTTTACTGCAAAGTTGCAAGAGTGTTACGTGGTTAAAAAAATGACATTAATTTTGTAAGTCGATAAAAGGACTTTTTTATCTTGAATCTACTTCCTAATAAAATGATTAAGTAAGTATTGTGTTAGAAATATTAACTCATACGGACAATGTATGAAATCTTACTACACGACAGGATATTCTATTAGTAGTCATTTACTACAAAGTTGCTTGTATTTTACATGTTTTAAATCAATGACACTTTTGCAATTCGATAAAAGGATACTTTACCATGATTCTACTTCCCAATAAAACAGAATATAGTTAGCATTGTGTGCTAGAAATATTATCTCAGACGATCAATATTTAAAACCTTACTACTCGGCAGGTTATTTCTATGAGTAGAAATTTACTACAAAGTTGCTTGTATTTTACGTGTTTTAAATCGATGACACTAATTTTGCAATTCGATAAAAAGATACTCTTACCATGATTTTACTTCTCAATAAAACAGAATATAATTAGCATTGTGTGCTAGAAACATTATCTCATATGAGCAATTTGAAAAACCTTACCATTAGACATGATATATATATATATATATATATATATATATATATATATATATATATATATATAGAGAGAGAGAGAGAGAGAGAGATTCTTAATTAGAAGCTGCATATATTTTCCGTGCTTTAAAAATATGACATCAATTTTGTAACTCGATAACAGAATTTGTATCTTGAATCTACTTCCAAATAAAGCAGAAATTAGTAAGCATTGTGTGTTAGAAACATTAACTCGTATATGTAAGCAATATGTAAAATCATACTACTCGACAGGTTATGGTTTGTAGAATCCTTTACTGGGAAGTTGCTTGTATTTTACGTCCTTTAACACAATGACAAGATTTTTTTTACGTGAACTAAAGATATAGTAATTTTTGAACTGAATTTACTTCTAATGAAATTAAATGACTTAGGCATAGTGTATTAGATTCTAATACGGGATCCAAGCAAAATCTTATTACTGGACATTTTAGTAAATACAATTGAATGGTATAACATTAAATGAATCCATTATCTGTTACTACAATATGGTACAATATCTTTGCACAGGTATAATATGATATGCTATTATAGTAATCCTCAAACTGTCACTCCACCAAGATATTAAAAGTTAGTAATCCGTAACTTGTTACTACACCGTAGTAAGATAAAATAGTAATCCGTAAGTTGTTACTATAACATTAATATTAATGGACAGGTAAAATATGGTATGATGTGATTAGAAATATTAACTCATACGGTCAATTCATAAAATCTTACCAATTGACAGGTTATGGTACTTGGTGCCATTTACTGGTAAGTCATCCATAACCTGTAACTACACTGTGGTATGATATTATAATAATCTGTAACCCTTTACTGGACAGGTAATAATATATGAAACTGTATGCCTAATATGGTATATACACTCTATTATACCTAACTATAGATCTTATTATAGCATTTATTACCCTATTTATCTTACTGTACATAACTTATTATATCCAATATTGTATAATAAGGTGCGATATCATTGGACAATTTATGGAACATGAAATTTTCAACTCGTTTATGATCTCTCAGTATTATGCTTTTCTCGGAAATCGTATTGTATATACACTCTATTATACCTAACGATAGATCTTATTATACCCTTTATAACCCTGTTATAACTTACCGTTGATATCCTATTATACCTAATATTGTATAATAAGGTAGGATATTAGTTGACAAATTATGCAACATGAAATTTTCAACTCGTTTATGAACTGAGTGCTATGCTTTTCTTGGAAATCGTATTGTATATACACTCTATTATACCTAATGATAGATCTTATTATACCATTTATAAGCATATTATAACTTACCGTACACCTCTTATTATACCTAATATTGTATAATAAGGTACGATATTATTGGACAATTTATGAAGCATGACATATTCAACTCGTTTATGATCTCTCAGTGTTATGCTTTTCTTGGAAATCGTTTAGTTTATTGAATATAAACAACTTTTTCTGTACGCTGGGAAGCTGCATACCTGTCACGCTCTTACAAACAACAACATCACCACTTTCGTCAACTCGAACTGAGGCAAGGTCCTTACCTTGAATCTACTCCCTGGTGCGTCGCTCTGTCCATAGAATGTTGCCGCTTCACCTTGGACATGAGCTTATCCCAGGGGCCCCCCATGCCCCCGGAGGGGCCCCCAATTCCCCGAAACATCGCCATCGCCAAGCACAAAAAGGGCCCCCAGCTGCAGTTAGACGAAAGGTATATCCATGGTTGGCGCTGCACAAGTATCCATTCGCAACACGAGAAGCTTGGTGAGGTAATCCTTTGTTGAGGCAGCGGGAAGGGAGAGAATCCTTGATGTATCCGAGAGTGATTATTATTGCCAGAAAAGAGTCCGAAAAAATTGTGCCCGAAGTAGTAGTAATGGTTAGTAGTAGTAAGAGAGATAATTCCGAAGGATCGTAAACTGTAGAAAATGGCTAAACTCCTAATTCAACTAGCGAATAGTAGAAAGGTAAACTAGAATTGGAAAAAACTTTTCTTGAAGAACTTGTAGTAAGAGACAGATTGAAGCACTTTAATAATTTATTTATATATATTTATATATAATTCCACTAGAATCTAATCTTGGAATATATGGAGAGAAAGAGATAATATATATATATTATTTTTTTGTTAGAATTTTTGTTTTCTTCTTGTAAATTCCAAGCACTAGTAAAACACTCGAGAGAGAAAAAAAATAAGAAGACTTGAGAAGTATCCGAAGAGATAGTCTACCACTACGTATCTAACACGTTTTTTAAGTAAGTGCACTAGAAAACAGGATTTTAAATAGATTGTCGTAGAAGAAGGTGTTAATGATATGGTAGAAAAAAGATTTTTTTTTCTCTCTACAAAAAGGCAATGAACGAAGGCACTAATAAAACACTACACGGAGAAAATGCGGTTGTAAAGTAGTGTTCATTTTTTTTATTCCCAGACTCATGAACCTTCGCGTACGACCTGGCACAACACAGCTGAGCAGGTGTTCATCGCCGGCACAGTATACCCAGAGCTTAGCATTTCTGTGCCGCGAGCGCACCCTCGGTTCTAAAAGGGTAAGTACTGACTAAAATATCGTCTGCTCTGCCGCGGCAGAATCGTCTGACGGGGGTGCGCAGAGAAAATTGTTCCGGGCCGCCCTCTGCGCGGTGGATCTACAGGCGGTTGAGGGCAGCGCCACCTGGAAAACGCCGGGGGAGATTGCTGGAGCGAGATCTAGACGGGGGAAAGGCTACCGCGCGGCATCCCCGATTACCTGAGATTTTTCCGTAACCTAATTACCGCACGTCAGAGTGGCAACGGTTCGGAAAAGTTTTTCGGTGGATTTAAAAGCTGATACGATTCTCCCTTTGTCACAGAGCGGGGAGAGTGGAATAAGTTAATTATTTTTTCGAAACAGTGATGTAACGAAAAAAAAGAAAGGCTATCTGCGTCGAGTTATATTAAATAGATGCAGGATTTTAAGCGATCCAGGGACAGATTTTGACTCGGTAAACAGTACTACAATGCTTTTCTAAAAAGCTTTTAGCACTGATAGGGAAAATGCATTATTTACTTTAATGAAAAGCTTATTTGTAAAATTATTCACAGAAAAAAAAATTAATTATTGTTTCTTTGGAATTTTATTAGATGCATTTAATATTAGAATACTTTCTTTCTATTTGTATGTAATATGCTATGTGTTATGCATGGAAAACTTCCCACAGCTAAGCGGATTAATATTATATACAAATACTGATATTCGTTATAATGCAAATAACCTTTTAAATTCTCTCCTTAAAATTTGCTTTACGTAATTCGTAGAAAATAAAAATGAATGCATTGTTAGGAACATATAATTAACAATCACAAATGATTTAGCACATGTTTTTGGGTACGTTTAAATAACAACTATAATAGTATCATCAATAATTGGGCATGACTAGGAATTTTCACATCTAAGTTTATATATTAAATAGCTGCAGGATTTTAAACGATTCTGGGACAGATTTTGACTCGGTAAACAGTACCACATTGCTTTTGTAAAAAGCGTTTAGCGCTGATAGCGAAAATGCATTATTTACTTTAATTAAGAGCTTATTTGTAAAATTATTCGCAGAAAAAAATGTAATTTTTGTTTCTTTAGAATTTTATTAGATGCATTTAATATTAGAATACTTTCTTTCTATTTGTATGTAATATGTTATGTGTTATGCATGGAAAACTTCCCACAGCTAAGCGGATTAATATTATATGCAATTACTGATATTCGTTATGATACAAATAACCTTTTAAATTCTCTTCTTAAAATTTGCTTTACGCAATTCGTAGAAAATACAAATGGATGCATTGTTAGGAACATCTAATTAACAATCACAAATGATTTAACACATGTTTTTGGGTACATTTAAATAACAACTATAATAGAATCATCAATAATTGTGTATGACTAGGAATTTTCACATCTAAGTTTATATATTAGATAGCTGCAGGATTTTAAGCGATTTCGGAACAGATTTTGACTCGGTAAACAGTACCACATTGCTTTTGTAAAAAGCTTTTAGCGCTGATAGCGAAAATGCATTATTTACTTTAATTAAGAGCTTATTTGTAAAATTATTCACAGAAAAAATTGCAATTTTTGTTTCTTTAGAATTTTATTAGATGCATGTAATATTAGAATATTTTTTTTATGTTTGTATTTAATATGTTATGTCTTATGCATGGAAAAATTCCCACAGCTAAGCAGATTTATATTGTATGCAATTACTAATATCGGTTATAATACAAATAAACTTTTAAATTATCTTCTTAAATATTGCCTTATGCAATTCGCCTAAAATACAAATGCATGCAATGTAAGGAACATCTAATTAGCAATTACAAAGGATGAAGCACATATTTTTGGGTACGTTTAAATAATCACGAAAATAGAATCATCAATATTTAGGTATAGCTAGAAACTTTCACATCTAACTTTTAAGGACACACCGATCATAATTTATTATATTTATTATTATGTTTATAATAATAATAGCAAACTTCAAAGGCTGCAATATTTTAGCACGTGTGAGAGTAATTTAAAAGTGAATCAATCAAATCAATAAGATTAATTAAAAAACGAAAAAAAATATAACACTCATTGAATCCTAGTTATAACTAAGAAATAACATTAAAACTCGGTCAAATGCAGAAAAAAAATTAAAAACTCATACAAAATAAGTCACAAAGAAATGCGTTGCGTATGGAGAAAAAACTGCAAGCGTTAAGAAATGACTATCACAAAGAAGTTCTTTATAAATACTATTTAATTGCAGTCTATTCTTGTTTATGAAGAAGCATACTGCATGCCATTATATGAAAAAAAATATTTCTTTAAAAATGAATTTGTTGCCAAGAACTCTTATTATAATGAGGTACACCGAGCATTGCATTAATGCCGAACTGTGCATAACGCAGTAAGAATTCATTTATATATCTATAAAAAAGGATTTTTCGTCACTTTTATCTCTAATGTTTTAGAAGCATATTTATGAATTGCGTAAAATCGTAACTGAACCAATATGAAATACTCTGCTTGGAAATATGTACTGTTTTCATAGTGGAAATTGAAAATATATTGTTTTACATATTATAAATTATACGAATATCAAATTTCAATCGTTTTTTTCCAAAACACATAAACATAGGGATCGATAATTTTATATGGTTTTCACCGCGCGATGTTGCAGATATTTAAATATATGTTGCAAATTGAAATGATATATTTGTTTTTGGCGTACTTGTAGCGCCACCTGGCTGTTTGCGTGAAGCATGAGTAGTTAGTTGGACTCTTGAACGAATAAAAGCCCGACGCTTGAATTCTCGGTGATTTAATATTTCTTGAATTCTTGGTTATATATTTCTTGCATTTCTTCATATCTGATGAAAGGAAAAATTCTTTTCAGTAAAAGAATGCTGCAACATCGTTTTGAATGCTATTTCTGAAGTTTGCAATCCACAATTTCTTATATGCATCTAAATTTATACCAACAACATGAAAACAGTTGAAAAGGTGCTGCATTGCTGAGCATGAACCTTAATATGACATAAAAATATGTAAACTTCGTTATATATGAAACTAAATTAAAAGTGTATATTTAATAAGTATATAAACATTTTATACCAAGAAATATTGTAACTAGCTCAGTGGTTAAAAAATTACAAGCTGAAAGATTTCACTACAAAATATTGCTGCTACATCTTTTTGGTTGTCATTTCTGAAGTTTGCAATCCACAATTTATAATACGCATCTAAATTTATACCAAGAACATGAGAACAGTTTAAAGGGTGTTGAATTTCGTTGCCCATGAACCTCAATATGACGTAAAAATATGTAGCTTTCGTTACGTATGAACCTAAATTAGAAGTACATACGCGTGTCTTTAATTAATATAAAATCATTTGCCATATTTATATAGCAAGAATTATTGTAACTTCCTCAGTGGTTGAAAAATTACAAGTTGAAAGACTTCACTATAAAATATTGCTGCTACATTATTTTGAGTGCAATTTCTGAAGTTTGCAATCCACAATTTATATGCAACAAAATTTTTTTCCCACAACAAGAGTACAGTTTAAAAGCTGCTAAATTTTATTATGTATGAACTTATTAAATCAGAACTAAATATGCGTGAGTTTAAAAACTATACAAACATTTTCAAAATTTAGAAATTTAGAAATATTGCAATTTGCTCACTGCTTGAAAAATTTTCAAGCTGAAAACCTCTCAGTAAAAGAAAGCAGATACATTAATTTAAGTGTCATTTGTGAAATTTGCAATCCGATATTTATTATATGCATCGTAATTTATACCAATAACAGGAGTACACTTCAAAACGTGCTAAATTTCTTTGCATATGAACTTTAATCAAAAATAAACATTCTTAACTTTAAAAATTAAATAAACTGTTTCAAAATTTATAGACCAAGGAATAAAATATCTCTCTCTTAGAGATTGAAAATTTTAGTAACTGAAAAATTGAGAAATCAACATTATTTAATTAGTACATAATTAAATACATCATTTTATAATTACTCAGAAAAATGTTTATGACAAATGCTAAAGCTAAAAAATCAATAGTGGTTTTTTTATGCATATGAAATAAAGGACATATTTATGAAATAAAAAACATATTTATGGAATAAAAGACAGTTATTTATGAAATGAAAGACTTATTTATCAAATGAAAGACATATTTACGAAATGAAGGACAGACATTTACGAAATGAAAGACAGACATTTACGAAATTTCTTATTTATGAAATGAGAGACAGATATTTATGAAATAAGACTTGTTTATGAAATGAAAGATATTTATGAAATAAAACATTTATGAATTTAAAGACATATTTATGAAAAATTAATTCACTGGAAATAAAATTGTCTTGCGCACTTTTATCTTTGATAAATACATTAGTATGTATATTAGTCAGTATACTTTCAATTATAAAATAATGATTTTTCCTAAGCTTATGAACATTTCATAAGTGAACCTAAATTTCAAAACATGACATATACTTACTATTATAAAACATATGCATGCATCAAGAAAATATAACTACTCCTGTAAAAAATGCAATTTGACGCAATTTGTATATTTTTAATATGAAACTGTACACTTATATGTGATGAAAATTAAATATTTTATCAATAACTTAAGCATAGGAATTATTCACTGTATACTTGAGAACTGAACCAGAATGCAAAATAAATATTTTTTTCCTATTCATTTACATAAATATATATGTTGCCGAAGGAAAAATATGAAAAATTAATGGATCACAAACAAGATTTCACAAGCAAGAACAACAAAATAAGCCTATTTCTGACTATGTCCCAAACATTAACTCCAACTTTAGTTAAATATTTTACGTTAAATATTATGTGAAAAACAATATTAATGTGTAATATTCTCTTAGTTTACAATACCATATGAAAATAGGGCTATGATTTAAATTCCTATAGTGTTTTATGAAAGTTACATAAAACGTGATAAATACAATTATAATATAGCTGAGATAAAAATATTTGCATTTTAAAACATCAATTTATGCACAGAATTAACACAACTTCTACAATTTCTGAAAGACGACATCTTGTGTTTAAAATTCGAAACTAATAAAATTATCAAATTATACTTAAACTTATATGGGTGAAACAAAATTCAGTCGAAAATCAATTTTACCAAATTCAACGAAGCTTGGACTGGAACGTATGGTACCTGCTAAAAATTTATGACCTTTGATACAAACTACTTCTGAATTATTCCGTATCCATTAGAAAATTAGCATTGATGCCGTTGCTAATAACTGGTATGCATTTAATCTTGGCTTATGAAATAACTTTTCGAATTTTTCAAATTCAGTAACTTAGGATTACCAAACTGAAGGCAAAAAGTCTAAGAACATATGAATTATTCAAAGCTTTAGAAACTATTATAACTTTAAATCGCTATTTATATAAATAACAGTAATTAAAATTGTGAGTATAATTGCTGATTGCAGACGTTAGTCTTCAATTTAAATCAAAAACCTGTGGTACACTATGAAAAAAACATAATTTACGACATAACCCCTGAGATATCAGTAACTAATTGATCGATTTATAAGGAAGAGTCTTAAACTGAAATCAAAAACCTGTGATACACTACAACAAGAACCTAATTTAGAATCTAACTCCTGATATACTAGTATCAAATTCATTGATCTCGAGAAGGGCCTTCAAAGTAAATCAAAAAATTGTGATACACAATTCTAAAAACCAAATTTATCAGGACTGATACACTAGTATCTAAATCAAAGATCTCGCGAGGGGCCTACAAAGGAAATCAAAAACCTGTGATACACTCCAATACGAATCTAATTAACTCCTGAGATACTAGTATCTAATACCCCGATCTCGCAAAAGGCTTTCAAATGAAATCAAAACATGCCATACACAATTATAAAAACCTAATTTAAGGGGGTTGAGACACTAGTTTCTAATTCAAAGATATCGCGAAGTGTCTGCAAATGAAATGAAAAACCTGTGATACACTACAAAAAGAACCTAATTTGCGATGTAACTCCTGAAATACTACTATCCAATTCAACGATCGCACGAAGGGCCTTCAAATGAAATCAAAAACTTGCGATACACAATTATAAAAACCTAATTTATGAGAACTGAGACACTAGTATCTAAATCAAAGATCTTGTGAGGGGCCTACAAATGAAATCAAAAACCTGTGATACATTACAATATAAACCTAATGTGCGATGTAATTCCTGAAATAATAGTATCAAGTACCCCGATTTAGCAATGGGATTTCAAATAAAATCAATAACCAGTGATACACTACTGCAGAAAACCTTATTTATGGTGAATAAGACACTAGTATATACGAGTAATTCAACGACCTCGCGAAATGCATATTACATAAATCTTAATCTGGTTTTAGGTTTTTAAAACTGTAGTGAATTTCAGAAGTACTCGCCTTCAACTTAAATCAGAAACTTATTTTTTACGATTACCACCAAAATACTGTGAATACTAGTATTTTGGTGCTAATCGTAAAAATGCCATTGTAGAAAAATATCTTAAGACATGCAGATATAAAATTACATAATGAAGCCTTTCTGGGGGTATTGTTCACTTTATCTAACAAAGACACTAATTTTCTAAAGACCATCATCTTACATTAGTGTCGCTAAACAAATGTCTTACAAAATTTACTCCGTGTTACAATTATCTCTCGGCTGCCGATCTATAGCGATCACAAACTCCATTTTCAGATTCTGAAACAGCGGGAAGCATCATTTATCAGTCATGATGGAAGAGGAAAGAATATTATCTGTTGTAGATGAAAGGCGAATTAATAAAGGTTCGGTTCCAATAAAGGTATCTAATAGAATGCATGAATAAACACAATTTTTCGATGTGCATTTCATTTACACGCACAAGAAATGAAATCCGCCGTAATAAATTTCTCTGAATGGATGCATTTATTTTATATTTAAATCATCAAGAATTTAAAAATCCAGTGGCAGTTTAGTCAGCAGAAATTAATTCGCGTAAATTTTATAAAGTTCAAAATTGTTACTGAAGAAAGGCACGCAAAGGCATGCATTTGAGATATAAAAAGGAAGAACAAAAATATATGCATACACACGTACAAATACATACATACATCATAAACGTACACACTTACACATGCATGCATTATAAATATACATTAAAACATGTACACATATAAACACATGCACTTGCATTAATTATAAACATACATAAAAACTTACAGATATAAATACATACACATACATACATCATAAACATACAAGCATACATAAAATATACAAATTCATTCACACATACATACGCACTCATTCATACATACTGACGTACACATACATACATAAAAACACACAAAAACACAAACATACATACATTATAAACATACATACATACAAACATGCATAAAATATGCACATTCATTCCCATATACATACACACTTATTTAACCATACATACGTATACACACATACAAACATATAATCACAAACATACAAACATGCATAAAATATACACACTCATTCATACATACATACGTACGTACACATACACACATTATAAACATACATAAAAACTTACTTACACACACACATACATACACTATAAACATACATATATACACATTCATACATACGTACGTACACATTATAAACACACATAAAAACACACAAAAACATATATACATACATACATTATAAACATACATACAAACATACGTACATACAAACAGGCATAAAATATACACATTATTTCACATCTACATACACATTCATTCATACATAAATACGTACACATACATACAAACATACACTCACTCAGATACACACATACATAACATATACATATAACCTTTTCCCATGAAATGTTAAAAACAACTCCCCAAAATCCCCAGGATAACTCAGCAGAATACCGGCTTCTAGGTTTGTGTTCGATACTCGAACATCAAAAGCCCGTTTTGTAACTGCACTCAACCGAGCGATAAATGATACTGTTTCAAATGTATAATCGTCAAACGTTTGAGGAAAATCCATCATTATACAAAAAGAAAAATTAACTATATAGTAATTAGATACTCAATAGTTACCATACAGTAATCCTTCATGAGAGTTACTTTTTTTTTACATAACAAGTTCATTTTTTATGCTCCCTAACTCAAAATTGAGCAATATTTGCAAGCGAATTAATTTTGAGTAAAGATCGTGGTTCTGCATACATTACACTTTACTTAATTTATTACAGTACTTTACTTAGTTTTTTTTATAGTACTTTACTTAGTTTTACTTTTACTGTAATGTACATGGAAACACTAGAAGTTAAAACCGTATAGTTTACATCATGGAAATTTACAGGTGTAAAAAAAAAAATGGTTTTAACTTAAAAGTAAAATTTTTTTCGCCGGAAAAAAATCGTTTCCTGCCTTACGAGAGACAAAATGTTGTAAAAAGCGTTACTTTAGAATATATTTTTTTAAGGTAGCTCCTAGGAAGTTTTCGGTAAAGCCAATACATGAAACGTGTTAGTTTTATGGTCCAATTTAAACACAGAAGGTATGAAAGTTTTTAAAAGGATTTTAATCGATATTTTGACAAAGTAACATTGAAATTATTATCGTCTCTATATCTATTTATCTATATAATGCTTGAACCATAGATTTATTTTCAGAACAGATAATATTAAGTCTTATTGAACGACAGTAAAACCTCGTTTATCCGGACTAACTGGGACCATAGGTAATGCGGATAATCGAAAATCCGGATAATATGGGTAATAAGCAAAAAAAAAAAAATCCTTAACTAAGCAGACTTAACCGTTTATTACAATAAAAAACTAGGTTTTTAACAAAATTACATAGTACTGTTTACAAGACATTAAAAAATATAAAAATAACTTTTCTGAGTCAATCCACGTCAACGCACTGCGACACTCTAGTGAAGATTTCTTAAACTCAACAACAAAAAGCATTATATTTCCCTATTTTATCGCACAATCTATGCAGGAACTATACAGTGAATCAAACTAAAAACCGAATATTTGGCTTACTTAAAGTTACGTTCTCGCTATCATAGTTAAAAATTATTGTCTAATGTGAACATTAAATAAAAAATGTCTAATGTGAACATTAAATAAAAAAAAAACTCTACAAATCATCTTTTTTTTTTATATTACGTCGAGGAATTAGTCGGAAAGACCATTTCCCTGCCTGTGGCCCAATACAAACTAGCCTTAGAATAATAGTTGTCAAGAAGTAAAACGTTAGAACTAATGTTGGCTAAAGAAGCACAAACTGTCAAATGTCTAAAATCCATAGTCTCTCCATTTGAACACAAGGGACAGTCAGGGGTATCCCTCACGCCGATTCGGTGGAGGTGTCCTTGTAAATAGTCATGACCATTAAGAGTTCTAAAAATTGTAGCAAAGGTTTGTCTACAAATCTGATTCGGATTATCCGGAGATCCAAATCAACGAGGGCCGGATAAACGAGGTTTTACTATACATCTGCTAGATTGCTTTACCTCTGTTATAAGTCTGAAGAGAAGAAAGAATTGTTGTCGTTGTTGTCTCTAATACGCCTTGGTCAGAAGAATCCCAGACCATGTCCATGTAGGCTAGCGAGCTTAGGCTCTAGTTTGTAATGGTACCACAGGGGTCGAAGTCAAGTTTAACAAAGGGTCACGTTGATTTCGACCAAGCACTACCAGGGGTAGCGTCTTGGGGGATCGTACCTTCTCCCACCCTCTCTGACATCAAAGATTGACCTTTCCGATCTACGGATTTAACGTGTCCATAACAGGCCTAGACACGGAGGTATTGAATTCGATCCGAGCACCCTCAGCACCGAAAGCCGACGCGCTACCACTAGGCTACCTTGAGCCCGGAAGAAAGAATAGCTGGTTTGGTTGGTTTTGATCGCTACGGTAAACCTTTCGCTACACAAGGGCCAGTTAGACCGAGACCTACAGTTTAAAGCGTATTCCGATCCGCTAAAAAAATAATGCCAGCAATGGGACTCGAACCCACAGGTTCTTAACTGAATGCCACCGCCCTAGTCATTCGGCCATTGCCAGGATTCGTGAAAAGGCCCAGTGGGGATGTTTAAGGTTAAATGTCAATGGTTACGTTTATAGGATTTTTTTCTTTTTTATTGTACTGGGCATTAAGTTTAAACTAATAATTAGGAGTTTTTGTTCAAATGTTTTTGAATATTTTTTCCTTTTGTTTACGGCATAGCTTCAGTTTTAATAAAGACTGTGCTTAAATATCATCGAGATATTGTGCAGCTAAAAGCCATGCCAATGAACGGGGTTAAAGTTCTTTAACCTTTTTACGCGTTTGAGACTTTTCTTTTGAAATTAGCCATAACTCTTTAAAGTAGCGAGTATGACGAGTAAAATAGCGAGTACTCGTGTTATGTAGCGAGTACTCGTGTTATGTAGCGAGTAAGACGAGTTAAGTAGCAAGTATGACGAGTAAAATGGAGAATACAGCGGGTTTTAGAGAATTAATTCTTAACCCGAGAATTAATTCTTTCGCGAGAATTAATTCTTAAGCATGTATTGGGAAAAATTGTGTATACTAATCGAGAACATTAGCTTATCTGAAAGAGGATCTGTAACCAAACTCTTTACTTTAGGAAATTCTTACTGCATTTGACACTTGACCTTTTCCCTTTTGGACTGGAATTCAGCGCAGTGCAACATTACCATTCAAAATGCTCACGGCATATTAGGCAAGATAGTAACAAGTTCGAATAAAAATTTTAAACTATCATTTTTCTTCTACTAATATCTGTTTTAAATTCTATCTAACATTCGGAGCTTATCGTATTTAGAATGAAACTACAACCGTTGTTGCGATTCATTGCATTGCATATTGAAATTAGCTATAACTCTTCAAAGAAGTGAGTATGAATAGTAGCAGAGCGAGTGCACGTGTTATGTAGCGAGTAAGACGAGTTAAGTAGCGAGTATGACGAGTAAAATGGAGAATACAGCGGATTTTATAGCATTAATTCAAAGTATGTATCGGGAAAAAAATAGTGTCTAATAATTGGAAAAATTAGCTTATCTGGAAGAGGTTCTGTAACCTAACATTTTACTTTAGCGAATTCGCACTGCATTTGACACTTGATCTTTCCCTTCCGGACTAGAATTCAGCGCAGTGCAACATTACCATTCAAAATCCTCACAGAAATTTTTATTCGAATTAGTTAATAGTATTTTTCTGCTACTAATGTCTGTTTTAAATTTCATCTAACTCTCGGAGCTTATTGTATTTAGAATAAAACTACCCATGTTATTGCGATTCATTGCATTACATATTGAAATTAGCTATAACTCTTCAAAGTAGCGAGTATGACGAGTACTAGCGAGTACACGAGTTAAGTAGAGAGTATGACGAGTAAAATGGAGAATACAGCAGATTTTATTGCACTAATTCTAAGTATGTATCGGGGAAAATAGAGTCTAATAATCGGAAACATTAGCTTACCTGGAAAAAGATCTGTAACCAAGCATCTTACGTTAGCGAATTCGCACTGCATTTGACACCATACCTTTTCCCTTTCGGGCTTGAATTCAGCACAGTGCATCATTAACATTCAAAATCTTCACAGAATATTAGGCAAGATAGTTTACAATTTTCATTTTTTCTAGTTAATAGCTTTGTCTGCTACTAATGTCTGTTTTTAAATTTCATCTAACACTCTGGGCTACTGTAGAGTATTTAGAATGAAACTACCGACGTCATTGGGATTCATTGCATTGCGTAATGAAATAAGTTGCAACATTTCAAAGTAGCGAATATGACGAATAACATACCGATTCCTCGTGTTATGTAGCGAGTAACACGAGTTAAGTAGCGAGTATGACTAGTAAAATGGAGAATTCAGCGGGTTTTGACACATTAATTCAAAGCATGTATCGTAGAAAATAGTGTCTAATAATCGATAACATTAGCTTTTCTGGAAGAGGATCTGTAACCAAACGCTTTACTTTAGCGAATTCGCACTGCATTTGACTCTTGACCTTCTCCCTTTCGGTATGGAATCCAGCACAACATTGCCATTCAAAATCCCCAATGCATATTAGGCAAGATAGTTTAAATTTTTTATCCGAACTAGTTAATCGCATTTTTGTGCTACTAATGCTTGTTTTAAATTTCATCTAACACTCTGGGTTTATCGTATTTAGAATAAAACTACCGACATTATTGCAAGGCGCAAAGTAATGCATGATAGTTATTACTCAAAAAAGAGGCTGGCTATTTCCACTAAAGAAAGGAAACAGAATCCCATAAGCATAGATAGGCCTTTCCAAAGGTATGGAAAATGAATAAACATTACGGTAATGCATTACCTAGCGTTTTAAATTTTATTACCCGTTAAAATGGTTTATAAAGGAGGTAGGTAAAACGACTTCAGCATTAGAACTGTTATGTAACTTAATTTAAAGTTATTTCCCGTTTTCATTTATGATCGTTTCAGATTGTACGTTGCATAACTATTATTATGTCCACATCCGAATGTAAAATTTGCATATACTAATAGTAATACTCCAGGTTATATTGGATTTCCTTAGCTTAGTGTTAACTAATGGAGACAATTTTTCTAATGGGTGTCGATTTGGATTTAAATTGCTTTTTTCTAAATTGTATTCCGTAAAAGAGAGATATAATTTTTTTTATTTCTTATTTATTTTAGAATTGTTATCCATCAAAGGATACTATCTATATATTCAAGTTCCTAAGCTGATTCTATGGGCAGTCCGTGAGAGAAAACTACTGCATCAGTTTACTTCATTTTGGTCCTAAACGAAAAATTTTAATCCACAGATGTGTCAAATTTCGTTTTTGTAACCGCAATTTCTATTAATTAGTTATCATTCATAATTTAAAAAATTCCAGGTAGTCTCTTCTAACGAATCTACAGCGGGTAATTAACGTAGTATTACTTATCGTTCTAACCTCTTTTTTTATTTGACGCATTTTGGTACTTTTCTGTTTAACTGTTTACTGCTTGCCCAAGCGATACAGACTGGGTTTGGCGCGTTGCCAAAATTATAACTCGTGACGACGGACGTCTGAAATTTTACTTTCTCGCGGACCGTTATGGAGGAACGTAATCCTACGTTAAAATTACTTTCTGCGCATGGTCAGTGCCGTAGTGTTTAAAGGTTGTTTAACCAGTATATTTAAACCTCGATTTAGATACTCGCTAAGCACGATGCCACATAAACACATCAATTTATTTCTGCGCATGCTCAGAAATGACATGTTTAATACTGGCTTTAGATACTCAGTAAGCATGAGGTCACCTAAAGACGTTAATTTGTTTATCCCGGGGAATCTCTCTAGCTCTCTCTGTGCCATTTTTATGTTTAATTATGTTTGTGAGTTATAGAATTAAACCTGACGGAAATTGCTTATTTCGCGTTATTGAGTGATTTTTTTTTCTTTTTAATGGGTCCAATAGTAATTTTTCAGTGTATTTATCTATTGTTAATATTATGATTTTCAACATTTGGCAATGATGTGTTGAGTATAATTTGTGTATTAGTACATATATTTATGATCCAGTCGTCATGTTTTGACGGGTACAAACTAGTTTATGTTTAAAACAGTATGACACGTTTGTTCCCAGAATAATCCAAATTTAGAAACGTTTATTTGCGTTTCTTTTAAGTAATGAAAAATATACCAGAGTAAAACTTTTCTTTCTCAATTACTGAGTACAATTTGAAAAAAATCTTTAAATCCAAGTTTAAAATAATTACAAGATAAAAAGAACTTTTTATATACCATGTTTTTAAATTTTCTGTTGAATCATATAAAATTGGCAATTCTATGTATTAATAAATACTTTTTAAAAACTTGTTTGATGGATTATCCCATCAACTTGAAAGAAAATGAAGTTAATTGGAAGTTAACTTGCGTTTAACTTTTCATTCCCGTCCCGGTCGGTAGATGGCTGCACCAGTCTACAAACAAAAATTAACTGAAAATGAATTAAAACCTGCTTAAAGATGGCTAAAAGTATTAAAATAATGCATTGTCATCGTGTTCTGTGCTATTATAACAGTTTCAAATGTCTAGCTGGTCGGGAAGTTAGTTAAAAATCAATTGCAAGATTTGTACTGGATAAACACACACACAAACAAACAAACAAGAAAGTGAGTTAATAAAAACATGGTAATTATGGAGAAATGTTTTCCAGGGGTTAACATTGAGCTGAGACAATTCCAATAGAGATACTACACTGAAAGCTTAAATTGTAGCTACAGAAAAACCTCGTTTATCCGGCCCTCATTTATCCGGATCTCCGGATAATCCGGATCATATTTGTAGACATTATTATTTAATGTTCACGTTAGATAATAATTTTAACCATGATAGCAAGAACGTAACTGCAAGTACGCCAAATATTCGTTTTTTAGTTTGATTCAATGTACAGTTACTGCATAGAATGTACAATAAATTATGGTAATAAGATACTTTTTCTTGAGTTTAAGAAAGCTTTACTAGACTTACCATTTCTTTGTTAAGAAATGATGTGAAAAATTATTTTTATATTTTATAATGTCTTCTAAAAAATACTATGTAATTTTGTTACAAAACATAGATTTTTTATCGAAATAAACGGTAAGTCTGCTTAATTATGGATTTTGTTTTGCTCATTACCCATATTACCCGGATTATCCAGATTTTCGATTATCCGGATTGCCTATGGTCCCAGTTAGTCCGGATAAACGAGGTTTTACTGTACTTTCCCATTATACCGACCTGTCGCCAACTATAGAACAAAAGAGTCGTCAATTAAACAAATAAAAAGAATACAAGAAAATATATGCTTTTCACATCCCATTTCCACATCTGAGAACTACATTCCAATGTTAAAGTTAACGTAAAAATAAATAAGGAAAAATAAAAAAGTTAATACTGACTTTTCACGTCACATATATTTCGTAAACTACATTTCAAACATCACTAACTCCATTTTGTGCATTCGGTTTAATTAATACCGTTACTCTTTCCATGCGGGATTCCATAAACCTGGGAATTTCCCTTCATAAATAAATTCAATAAATGTTTCAATTTCCTTTTCATGTACATCTCGGTCCACTTCCTACATATAGTGAGACAGAGTTTTGCTGGTAAATCCGTGATGCGCTGTTTGCGTCTGCAATCTGGGATTAGATGTTTCAGATATTCAACCGCGGTCTCTGCAAGCATTAGAGAACGGTTTTTCTTCGCCAACTGTCGCAGTTCGCCGAGACGTTGGCGACAGGTTTTTAAAATTGCAAAGTGCCAAATAAACTTACAATAAACAGATTATAAAACCTTCAAGCAATATTAAATAGCTTAAAACTATTGCACTGAAATTAAGGTCTGTTTTAAGATAATTTGATTCAACAGTTTCGCTTACTCATCACTAAAAAATCTAAATTTTCCCCCATCAATTTTTGAAACACAGTCTTTGTGTTCAAAGAATTGCATGTTCAGTTGGTTTATGATATGCCCAAAACTCTTGAATATACAATTTTTAACGTAGGATTACGTTCCTCCATAACGGTCCTCCGGAAAGCAAAATTTCAGACGCTAAAATCGTCCGTCGTCACGAGTTATAATCTTGGCAGCGTGCCAAATCCAGTCTGTATCGCTTGGGCCTTCAGTAAACAGTTAAACAAAAAAATACCGAAATTCGTCAAAGTTTTGACATATATATATATATATATATATATATATATATACATACGTACATATAGATACATATATACATAACACATACATATATGCATACAAAAGAGGTAAGCAACGATAAGTAATCCTACGTTAATAACCCGTGGTAGTTTCGTTAGAAGAGACTACCTGAATTTTTTGTTTCCCTTGTCTTTAGGACCTCACAGATCGACACTAGATCCTGATGGATCCAAAATAGCCACAACTCTCGAAAATTTCGCCAATGGGTCACATACTGAAATAAACGCCCAATTAAAAATAAATAAGTGGTATTTAACACATACATGAATTTAGAAATATATATAAAAAATATTTACAAATGTTTAGAATTTTTCACAGCTACTAACAGCATGTTGCATCTTCAACGAATAAAATAATTTCTGCTGTTAAATAAGAAGAGAAATTTTAAATATTTTTTTTCTGTAGATATCAAAGTTTTCCCCAAAGACATATATATTTTAAATATCTTTTCGTCAGCATTTAAAATTTTTTTGATTGCACATCATCTACTTCCACTGACATATTTGAGACACCAATAAACACAAATTTCAATACTTTCCGTGGGCTGAAAAGCATTAAATTTTTTTCATTCCGTTTCTTTCAACATACGTTTAACGAGTAAATTTTTCCAATTTCAACCCACATATTATTTAAACTTTTAAAGAACGCTCTGCATGCATTCCGGATACCCACAACCCATTTCTCTTCATAATACCTTAACGACGTTGTTATTACAAATCGGTACGTAGCAAAGAAAGGAAATTTTAGTGATGAAACTGGAATCCCTTTTTTTCCACTATAAAAAAGAATAAATAGTATTCAGGAATTTATCATTACACAGATCCTAAAACGATAAGAGGCACGTAGACTTACATTGCGCCAAAGCATTACGCTAAATGACTGCTTTATCACCCGATTTGAATATTGGCGTTGTAGAGATTGATACAAAAGATTTCAGCTCCACGCTCGTTAAACAGAACCGATTTAACTGTTAAGACATTGTATTTCCACGTTTTTGAAGTTATTCTCATCTGGTTTTGAAAGTAAGGAGTTATATGCATTTAATAGTTATAGAAATGTATAAAGCTTGGCGAATTGACAGGCATAAAGTTAAAATAAACATTCCCAGGTTAAACGTAGCCTTGGATATTTTCCATTGCTCTAGAGATGGAAAGTTCCAGAATACGATGACCCCCGCCACCCATGTGAAATCTGATTGATTCCACAACCACTCAAAACAGCGTTGAATTTCACCAGCTTTGTCTCCGAATTTCCCCTCATTTCTCGAAACATTTTTCAGAGAGTCGCGTATTTATATTGTATCGTAGTCAATAATAAGACAAACTTTTCGCTTCAACTATTTACTACGATACGTTAAACATACTACAGTTACTATATTTAAAGCTAGTATGTATAGCAAGTTAGAATATATAGTTAGATCATCAGGTTGGCTTTTCGGGTTTCAAGACAGCACACCATCTATTACTCTGGGCTTATCGTATTTAGAATGAAACTACCGACGTCATTGGGATTCATTGCATTGCGTATTGAAATAAGTTGCAAGTCTTCAAAGTAGCGAATTTGACGAGTAACATAGCGAGCACTCGTGTTATGTAGCGAGTATGACGAGTAAAATGGAGAATACAGCGGGTTTTGAAACATTAATTCAAAGAATGTATCGGAGAAAATAGTGTCTAATAATCGATAACATTAGCTTTTCTGGAAGAGGATCTGTAACCAAACGCTTTACTTTAGCGAATTCGCACTGCATTTGACTCTTGACCTTCTCCCTTTCGGTATGGAATCCAGCACAACATTCCCATTCAAATAAACATTCCCAGGTTAAACGTAGTCTTGTATATTTTCGATTTCTCCAGAAATGGAAAGTTCCAGAATACGATGACCACCGCCACCTATGTGAAATCTGATTGATTCCACAACTATTCAAAAAAGGGTTGAATTTCACCAGCTTTGTCTCTGAATTTCCCCTCATTTCTCGAAACATTCTTCAGAGAGTTGCGTATTTATATTGTGCCGCAGTTCATAATAAGACAAGCCTTTCGCTTCAACTATTTACTACGATACGTTAAACATACCACAGCTACTACATTTACAACAAGTATGTACAGCAAGTTAGGATATATAGTTAGTTCATCAGGTTGGCTTTTCGAGTTCCAAGACAGCTCTGGCGTAACAAGACCTCCGACCAGGACAGCTCCGTCTCCCTGGAAATCTAAAACAGATCTCAGCCGCGTGGACTCTTGCAGTCTATCTTTATACTGTCGGCGAAATGAAAGGGATCACTCTGGCGTTTGAAGCGCTGGTAAGAGTTCAAAGTTTATGAGATTCCAGCTGTCACTATAGTGTCAAAATCTGAAGAGCCCTCGAAACACTCTGGGATTTATGCATTCTATAACGTCAAAAACCGCAGATTACAAGAACATTATGGCGTTTTATCGAAGAGTTTGCGAGACCGCTCAGATCAAGTGTTCGCAGATAGATGACATTTTGAGGGTTAGTAAAGGGGCATCACATACTTATATGAGTACTAATTGCGTGTAACAATTGAGACAATGTCACAATATCTACCGCTATCACTATAATTGAGGTTTCGCCCCCTGATATGGATTCCCCAACAAAAGAATAACCAACGAGCACTGACAAAGTGCAGCCCTCTATAGAAAAGAAACATCGTCTATCCCGAAATGGGGTTCAAAATTTATAGCTCAAAAAGATGGCAAAATGCATAAAGCATGCCAAAGAGGAGGAGATTAAATAAAAAATATACACCATCAGGTTTCGCACTTGCTATGGATTCCAGCAAGACATACCCATGGATATGCTGCATGGAAAGAATTTCTAATATGGAATTTCTGAAACTTTTTACTGGTGACTGAAAAAGTGCAATCGCTCAGGCAACTTCTGCAAGGAACCATCGTGTATCACGTACTGTGGTGGTTAATGTACAGTGCAAAAAGATGACAAAATGGCTCTGCTATGAAGAGCCTATAGATGGGGCGAAACCTGGGTCCTAGGCTAAATGTACGCGAGCGATGTATATTTTTGCTTTATAAAACTCATTGTAGCATCACGTGGATTTAGGTACATCGCTGTGAGTGGCCTAGGCAGAAATTCCAGAGTGACAGGTGCGCCCCCTAATGGTTTCGAGGCGAGATACTTAGTTGAGAATTGGGAACGCTCGAGGTAGCACGCCCAGCAAGTTACACTTAAGACGTTGCGACGACTCCCTGTGAAAATTCTCAAAGAGCTAGAAATACTCTCAGCGAATAGGCTAGAGTATCATACAGCTTTTTCTGTCTGCAAATTAGTTTGTTTCTTTTTACTTAAGTGTTTGTGTGTCCAGTTCAATGACTGTCTTTCGTCCGAAAGGTGACTCTTCATTCAGCACTCTTCACCACTCGACACCAAAATTATTAATACATTTATCGTGTTTCGATTTCTGAGGGTATCTCGTAAAGCGTTCTATTTTAAAATTAAATGCTAGACCCCACATATTCCAGGACGTTCGTGACTATTTATAGAACATGAGGTTTGCAAAATAATTTTGATATCGCACAGAAACTGACGACAGGGAGAGACACGTAAAGATTAACGATAACATCTCCATATCAACTGTGCCAACATCGTTATCAAGCAAGGCATCCTTTGAAAGATGCGATTTTTAAGATAAGCGCACATTGTCTGAGCTGTGTCTTTAAAAAAATGGAGAATGAGGAAACAGAATCAAGGAATTTCTGTCTAGCCCGCCAAATCAGTAGGAACTAAACGTGAAGTTTGTTTAATAATAGCGATAAATTTTATTTTTTGCTCATTAGTTAGTTTTAAGTTTCAAGCTTAATATACTTTTCATCCTGAGGAATGTTAAGATTTAGATTATTTTAATTGAGAAATCCATGTTAAAAATCCATTTCAATCAGATTAGCCTTTGTACGACAGTAGCTCACAAATATATCTGTCAATACTTTGTACATTTCGTATGTTATATATAAACTAGCCGCTGCGCGACCAGCATGGTCGCTTTTAGTTTTATATTTTCATTTGCTAAACAACTCAACTGAAAGAAACGCATGTAAGGAATGTTACTATTACCTGTCATCATAAATATACGTTGTTAAGTGGCAGTGCGATCTCAGCCAAAAAATTTATAATCATTGCAAATTTCTCTATAAGGCTGATCCTAAAACATCGGGATTAAAAAAATATGAATTTCCATTACTCCAGAACAGAGTTAAAGATTAGACTGAGAAACCCAACAACAAAGATTTTAAAAATAACATTCCTCTCTGTATGTAATATTTTTCAAAATTAAGATATCTACACTTTAATATTACATCAAATAAGAAATTGTTAGCGACAATTTTTTTCACTAAAAAGGAGTAAAAAATTCAGCAAGTACTAAAATATAGTGTGGATTACATCACTTCTGCAAGTCTGTGGCGACTAGAAATTAATTGTAAGTTTTTATAACTTTCTGTACTTGAGTAACTTTTTTTACTTTCTGTAATAAAGTTTGTTGTTTGTGTTCGTAATGGAATTTTACATTTTTACCCAATTTTCCAATACATAAATGGTTGGCCTCCGTTTAATGTGAAAGTACCATATTTTACTATGATATTCCTCAAACTTCTTGAAATACACATTTGAGTATTTCAGAAATAGGAGATACTACAGTGACAGAATCAAAAGAACGGACTCTAGATAAACCTACATATAACTGTCTATGACTAAACACTGGATTTGATAGGTCTAAACATATTTTGTCAAAAGCTTGTCCTTTTACATACATTTATAAAAACCGATGGTATAAAAGAATAAATTATCTCGTGAATAAATTAAAATTATTCACGTGTAAAATACAGCAATTAAATTGCACCAAATTACGTGCTGTCGTCGAACCGCTACACACACGCGGTTGGCCGCTAATGTTTACATCTGGTAGTTGCAGCTGTTGCCATTCGGAGTGTAGAAATATCGCCGATTTTTGTGCCGCATACCTACGCGTTTTATATATATAGATTGTGCATTTTCCATACAATTATAAATGCGTATATATATATATATATATATATATACAAAATTTACTTTGTGTTCATCCATATAAAAAATTCTCAAAAATATAATTTTATACTCTGACTACAGTAATATGTGACATAATTCATTTTCCTGAAGTACGTGAGTAGCTCTTGATTGAAAACAAATTAAATCATAACAGTACGGTATACGGATTGAAGCACGGTTAGGAATAAATATCTGAATTGTGCAGCAAGAAAAATAAACCATGGAGCATGAAATTAAACCATAGAGCACAGAAACAGATGCACTGAATCTCAGCGTTGAAAGAGATGCACTGACAAAATGTAAACAAACAGATTCATTAAAGGAACACTGCTAAGTTGGTTTACATCACTAAAATTGCTATATCTTCACTTCTAATAGGCGGAATTTCATAAAATGTACACAAATCTATTGAAAAACTATAGTCTATTTTACTAAACCAAAATTGAAATTTCGAAAATTTGAAGGTATTTTAGTATCCTGTCCCCTTAAATACTTGTAAAGCCACCAGTTACTCGACAGTTTGTCGCGAGTTAGTAAAAAATCCAGCGTCGACTTGAAAAGAGATAAATATTCTTTCACTTTTCAAGGACTCTTTGAAGGACTTTTTGACAAGGACTCTTTCATGAATGCACAAAAAGTTAAATTTTAAGTTCAATCGTGAATGATACTCCAAAAATGTGATTTGATGCAATGAACGTCAACTTGGTAAAAATGAATACTTACCTTTTTCCATCTCACGAATGTACAAAAAATGAAAGGATAATTTATTTTTACACAAAATTTTTGTGTTGGTCCATATAAAAAAATCTCAAAAATATAATTTGATGCTCTGACTACATTAAAGTGCGACATAATTCATTTTAAATATTTCTGAAGCCATTAGTGAGTCGCGAGTTAGCAAAAGCTCCTGTGTCGACTTGAAAAGAGATAAGTATTCTTTCGCACTCTCTCATAAATGCACAAAAAGTTGAATTTTATGTTCAATCGTGAATGATATTCTAAAAATGTGTTTTGATGCAATGAACATCGACTTGTAAAGAGGTTAGTATTATTTTTTACCATCTCGCGAATGCACAAAAATGAAAGAATAATTCATTTATATACAAAATTTACTTTTTGTGTTCATCCATATAAAAAATTATCAATATATTTTTATGCTCTGACTACAGTAATGTGAGACATAATTCATTTTAAATACTTCTGAAGCCATTAGTGAGTCGCGAGTTAGCAAATGCTCCTGTGTCGACTTGAAAAGAGATAAGTATTCTTTCGCCCTCTCTCATGAATGCACAAAAAGTTGAATTTTATGTTCAATCGTGAATGATACTCTAAAAATGTGTTTTGATGCAATGAGCGTCGACTTTGAAAGAGGTTAAGTATTAATTTTGACCCTCTAGTGAATGCACAATCATGAAAGAATAATTCCTTTATACACAAAATTTACTTTTTGTGTTCATCCATATAAAAATTTCAATATATTTTTATGCTTTGAGTTCAGTAACGGGCGACATAATCGATTTTAAACACATCTGAAGCCATCAGTTAGTCGTCAGCAAAAACTCCATCGTCGACATGAAAAGAGATAAGTATTCTTTCACCCTCTCTCATGAATGCACAAAAAGTTGAATTTTATGTTCAATCGTGAATGATACTCTAAAAATATGTTTTGATGCAATGAGCGTCGACTTGGAAAGAGGTAAAGTATTAATTTTGACCCTCTAGCGAATGCACAAACATGAAAGAATAATTCATTTATACACAAAATATACTTTTTGTGTTCATCCATACAAAAAAATTCTCAAAAATACATTTTTACGCTCTAACTACAATAATGTGCGACGTAATTCATTTTAAATACTTCTAAAGCTACCAGTTACCCGATAGTTAGTCGTTAACTAAAATCTATATCGATATCAGTTTTCTACAGCGACATTAAACATCGTTAAGGCAGGGTGACGTCACGCAAGTATACGTGCTGATAATTACCACCAGACAAGTCAATCTCTTTGTGGGTAGCGGAATTGCTGGTGGGTGGGCGGGAGGCAAAAATTCTGAATATGCGCGAGTGCTAAGCCTCGTCCATAATGAACCAAAGTTGACACTTAATTAAACTTTAATAAAGGGTGCGAAGTCAGAAAATATCTTACCAGTGGCCGGGGATGGGGTGCTTGGAATTTTGAAGGTTCTTCGCCTTAGAGGGTGACGTTAATTAAAAGCAAGTGTGTATGTACGTGGCCTCGGTACTTTCAGATGGATGAAGGTATTTCTCGCAACCGAAGGAGTTTGACAGACCTCTTGATTCTTTTTGTCGATTTTTTTTATTATTCAGTAATAAATCAATGTGTCTTTAATTGGGGGGAAAGGGAGATTTTTGTTCTTTCAATTACTTTTTCCCGCACTCTAATCAAATACACATGTATCGTGATTATAGGCATTTTTGGATACTATAAAGTGCATACATTTTCTGTTTTATAAGGGAAAACTTATGTTTTTTCACTTATATAGCATGCACTCTTCAAATATATATTTATTGTGACTATTGCCATTTACTGGATACTGTCAAGAAGGAGGGTTTTGCTTTTTCACTTACATAAGCATTCACTCTTTTTCAGTATTTTTTAATGTTTACCATGTTTTTATTAACTCGCTTTCTTCTTTGTTTGTTTGTGTGTGTGTCTGTAATAAATCAATGTGTCTTTAATTGGGGGAAAGGGAGATTTTTGTTCTTTCAATTACTTTTTCCTGCACTCTAATCAAATACACGTGTCTCGTGATTATAGGCATTTTTGGATACTATAAAGTGCATACATTTTCTGTTTTATAAGGGAAAACTTTTGTTTTTTCACTTATATAGCATGCACTCTTCAAATATATATTTATTTTGACTATTGCCATTTACAGGATACTGTAAAGAAGGAGGGTTTTGCTTTTTCACTTACATAAGCATTCACTCTTTTTCAGTATTTTTTAATTTTTACCATGTTTTTATTAACTCGCTTTCTTGTTTGTTTGTGTGTGTGTGTGTGTTTGTCCAGTACAAATCTTGCAATCGGTTTTTAACTAACTTCCCGACTAGCTAGACGTTTGAAACTTTTAGAATAGCTCAGAACACGATGACAATGCATTACTTTAATACTTTTAGCCATCTTTAAGCAGAATTGAATTCATTTTCTATCAATTTTGTTTTGAAGAATGGTGCAGCCATCTATCGCCGGGACGGGAACGAAAAGTTAAACGCAAGTTAACTTCCAATTCTTGAGCTAAACGATTGATTACGCATTTGATCATTTTCTTGCAAGTTGATGGGATAATTCATCAAAAAAATGTGAAAAAATATTTATTAATACATAGAATTGTCAAGTGTATATGATTCAACAGAAAATTTATAAACATGGTATATAAAAAGTTCATTTTATCTTGCAATTATTAACTATTGACATTTACTGGATAATGTAAAGATGGAAGGGTTTTGCTCTTTCAATTGCATATGAATGCACTCTTTCTAAATATTTGTATTTTGTGACTATTCACATTTACTTGAAACTGTAAAGAGGGAAGGGTTTTGCACTTTCACTTATTTACGCATGCACTCTTTTTCAAATATTTGCATTTTTTGACTATTGGCATTTACTGGATACTGTAAAGAAGGAAGGGTTTTGCTCTTTCAATTACACATGCATGCACTCTTTTTAAATATTTGTATTTTGTGATTATTGGCATTTATTGGATGCTATAAATAAGAAAGGGAGTTATTCCTTTCACTTACATGTCCATGACCTCTTCATAAATATTTGTATTTTGTGAATATTCAAATTTACTGGAAACTGGAAAGAGGTAAGGGTTTTGAAATTTTACTTATTTACGCATGCACTCTTTTTCAAATATTTGCATTTTTTGTCTATTGACATTTACTGGATAATACAAAGAAGGAAGGGTTTTGCACATTCACTTATTTACGCATGGACTCTTAATTTTTTTGTATTTTTTAACTATTGACATTTACTGGATACTGTAAAGAGGGAAGAGTTTTGCCCGATCACTTACACATGCATGCACTCTTTTCAAATATTTGCATTTTATGACTATTGGCATTTACTGGGTACTGTAAAGAAGGAAGGATTTTACTTCTTTCACTTACATATGCATGCACTCTTTATAAATATTTGTATTTTGTGACGATTGACATTTATTGGATACTGTAAAGAGGGAAGGGTTTTGCTCCTTTCACTTACATATACATGCACTCATTTCAAATATTTGTATTTTGTGATTATTGGTATTTACTGGGAACTGTAAAGAAGGAAGGTTTTTACTTCTTTCACTTACATATGCATGCACTCTTTATAAATATTTGTATTTTGTGACTATTCACATTTATCGGATACTGTAAAGAGGAAAGGGCTTTTCTCCTTTCCCTTACATATACATGCACTCATTTCAAATATTTGTATTTTGTGATTATTGGCATTTACTGGGTACTGTAAAGAAGGAAGGGTTTTACTCCTTCCCCTTCCATACGCATGCACTCTTTATAAATATTTGTATTTTGTGACTATTGACATTGACTGGATACTGTAAAGAAGGAAGGGTCTTGCCCGTTCCCTTACTTACGAATGCACTCATTTTCAGACATATACTGGATACTAAGAAAGAAGGAAGGGTTTTGCTCTTTCAATTACATATGCATGCACACTTTTTAAATATTGAATTTTTTTAAAAATCGAAAAATATATTTACTTTTCAAAATATGATTTTTGGAAATTTTTTTTTAATTTTTACTCTAAATATTTTTAATTTTTTTTAAATATTAATATTTTTAAAAATGCTGAATGAAAAATAAAACATATATTTTGTTTAATTAAATGAAAAATTTTAAAATTCGACAAATAATTTTTCGAGTTAAAATTTTTAATTTCCCCACTTTTTAAAAAATTTAAATTTTAAAGTTTTTAAAATACTTCATGAAAAGTTTTATGACGTGATTTTGTTTCATCACAAAAAATTCAAAATTTCAACTCAATAAATAAAAAATGTGTTTCGGATACCTTAAAGGGAATAGACTACGCTCATGGCTGCACATCAATTAGTTTTTTATTTACATTGGTATGAATTGCAAATGACAATGAATTTTAAGCATTCTTTCTGCATATCAGTACTTCAACTGCTACAGCTTCTGAGATAAACATAATATTATCTTCATAACACCTTTTACCGTGGAGAAAGTTATCTCCTTTCTCCAATTTATAAAATGAAAATCTATTTATTTACTTTTGAGTTACAATACTTTGCAGAGATATCAAATTTGCACCTTTTTCAAGCTTTTCCCGCCTTGAAAAAATTATTGTAAAGTAAAACAACTAATTTTCTTTTAACGTTGGATTACATTCCTCCAAAACTGTAATGCGGAAAAGAAAATTTCACAGCTTAAGATGTCCGTCCATCCGTCCTCGCGATTTATAATTTTGGCAGAGCGCCAAACCCAGTCTATCGCTTGGACATGTTTAACTGTTAACATCTTGATACTTAACTTGTACAAGTTAAGTATCAAGATGCATCAAAATTTGCATAATATATATATATATATATATATATATATATATATATATATATATATATATATATATATATACACGTACATATATATAGATACATATATACATACAAAAGAGGTAAACAACAATAAGTAATCATACGTTAATATCCCGTGATAGTTACGTTAGAAGAGACTACCTGAACTGTTTTTAATATTTTTCCAAGTTGGAGCTTATATATCATTATAAAAAAATAGATAAAAAACACTTAAGGTGTAGGGAAAACACTTAAGGTGTAGGGATACCTTAAAAATAAAGAAACGTTCATGGTAACTTAGTTTAAAATATTTTTTTTTTACATAATTTCTTTGTTTAAGCATTTAATTATTATATAACTGATTTTTTATATTAAATCACGAAAAAAATCAGATAAATAGCTGACAGGAATTCCCATTAGCAAAAAAAAAAAAAAAATGAATAAAACAAAAAAACCAAGAATTTACGTAAAAAAAAAAATGAAAATCTTTTAACTAAGTAACTAAACGTGGCTTTCTTTCTAAAGTATTGTATTTCTCTTTTGCTCGTATAATGAACGGGTTTTTTTTTCTCCCGGAATAAATATATCCTGCTTCGTTTAATTACCCTCCCCACTTCATTAAATGAAGAGCCATAAGATTTATTTGGTTTCATTACAGAAGAAGGGAATTTCGACGATAAAGATCAATACTGGGTCTCTCCTGAAATGGCGTTATCAGAACGTAACACAGAAGTGTAATAAAATACAAGGCTGCAGTTGGGGAAGGTTTTGCGTACTTCTAATGAGTACTCCAGAGTGTTTAGGACTAATTTTAGACTAATTAAACGGGATGATTAATTTTTTGAAATATTCCGATTATTAGCTAAAGTGAAGATTTAGTATTATGTAGAAGGGTTATTTATGCAGGTGTTTAATAAACTTTCTTAGTAATTATAAATATCTTTACATCTTACCCCAAATGAAGCTAAAATGAATGGTTCATTACCTATAAACCCACTCAGTACATGAGTTCAATATACTACGAATTATCAAAGTTGTCTTTCTCGCAATAACGTTTGCCTGTTAACAAATCTAATGCGTCATTTACATAGATAATGTTCATAACTTATAATATATTGTCATAAGTCCTTCAATCAATAAAATTTCTTCCCCAATACTTTATAGTTTCTAATGCAAGTATACTTATTTATATAAAACATAAAATGAACGCATTATTTGAATAGTGGGCCAACTCCATTTTTGTTCATTTTGAGATACAGAGCCTTAAAGTCTAATGAGTGCTGAAAAATGACTGTTGAAGTCTGGTTTGTGGTGATCTCTGTAGGAAACAGAAATAAGCTGGAGGTGTACCAGTTTTAAAATAAGATAGAAATGACTTGTATGAACATGAAAGTGAGGCTAACTATATTTTTTTTCAATTCCTACTATTAGTTCACACTCTCTCTACACATATTTATATATCTTGTTCAAATTTTCAATTGTTAATAAAATACTTTTTATTCATCCACTCAAGTTCAAATACATTTTTTAAATTTGTAGTGGATGACACTTGATGTTAATACAGTTTTTTCAAATATTAATTCATTAATTAAATTTAATTAATCTATTTTAGTTTTATATGGGAGCCCTTTCAATAGGAAGAGACCTAGAGCGTCTCTTGCTCTTGAATGGTAATTTCCCACTTCTTACTGTGTAAACGGTAGCACTGAGGTAGCGCGCGCTCCTCCCGTCCTGTAGGTTGCGGGATCGAATCTCCAACCTGACAAACTTTTTTCTCTCTCTTCCCCCCCTCCTAATCTCGCACAGTAAGCGAGGTTCTGGCAGGCAATCCTTTTTCTCAATTCCTACTATTAGTAGTTCACACTCTCCCTATAATCAATTCCTACTATTAGTTCACACTCAAATTTTTCTTTGCTGACCTAAGTAGGAATTGACTTTAAACAAGTAATATAAAAAAAAATTAAAGTGAATTTGGCCCACTAGTCAATTAAGGCCTTCAAATTATATATATATATCATTTGCAAGTTACGCATGCATTAAACCACAATAAACAAATTTAAACAACAACAATTAAGTGGTGTTTATAGTTATGTGTCCAGGTAGCCATTAACAGCAGAGCATATATACAACAATTGATAAGATTTATAATCGCATAATCGTTTTTCGACCTTTTAAAATCCAGAAATGCTCTCGTTTGCTCTCGGTAAGTTTTAACTATGTATGTTGTAGCCTAGCATTAGAGTATTAGGCGATTTTTTTTCCACCTTGTGTTCATTATTTTAGTTTTGTTTTCGCTTTACCCACGGCTGATGAGAATAGTGTAGATATATGATTTTTGTTTCTCTACCTAATATGATTATTTGTTGTATCTTAACCAAATAAGCCTGTTTTTTGTTTCGTTACCTAATATACTTGTCTGTTTTTTAACCTAATATGCTTGTTTTTGCTTCTTGACCTAATATAATTGCATTTTTGTTTCTTTACCTAAATATGACTTTTTTTTGTCTGTTAAATCAGTCAATGCGAATTTCTTTTTCAGCGTTATACTTGCATAATACTCAAATGCTAGGCTACAACATATATAATGTTATAACATGCGTAAATCTTGTGAAATGTTGTTCTTATATATATATATATATATATATATATATATATATATATATATATACAGGGTGCCAGGCTAAAAGTATCCAAAAATTATGGCTTATTTTTACGAAACTACCTATTACAATTTTTAAAAGAAATTATTCATATAGAAAGAACATCTCACTAAGTTTTAGTATCAATAGATTTCGATGTGTGCAACTTTTATAGCACGACAAATGTCTAAACGGTAATCCAGTACTCTCCAAGTGCTTCGTAGAATGTCAGGAGTTATTAGTATACTAGCCGCTGCGTGAACAGCATGGTCGCTTTTTGTTTTATATTTTCTTTTGCAAAACAACTCAACTGAAAGTAACCTATGTAAGGAATATTGCTATTATCTGTCATCAGAAATAAACGTTGTTGAGGGGTGGTGGGAGCTCAGCCAAAAAATTTATAATTATTGCTAAATTCACTATAAGGCTGATTCTAAAACATCGTGATTAAAAAATGTGAATTCCCATTGCTTCAGATAAGAGTTAAAGATAATACTGAGAAACCCAACATCAATGATTTTAAAAATTACATCCCTTTCTGTGCGTACAATTTTTCAAAATTAAGATATCTACAGTTTATCATTACATCAAATAAGAAATTGTTGGGGAAATTTTTTTCACTTAAAAAAATGGAGTAAAAATTCAGCAAGTGCTAAAATATAGTGTGGATTAAATCACTCTCTGTGAATACCATTGTTCTCAATTCAGATAACTTGACTTAATCATATCAAATAATAAATTGTTGGTAAAATATCTTCACTTTTAAAATGGACTAAAAATTCAGCAAGTTCTAAAATATAGTATCGATTGATTTACAACTATGATATTCATAAAAACTCTTGATATACACAGTTGAGTATTTCAAAAGTAGGAGATACTACAGTGACAGTATAAAAAAAACGGACTTTGAATAAACCTACATAGAATTATCAACCTACATAGAATTATCCATGACTGAACACTGGATTTGATAGGTCTAAATATATTTTATCAGAATATCAGAGGTTGTAATATATGTCGCCACTACACACTCGCGGGTTTAAACTGCGGACGACCGCTAATGTTTACATCCGGTAGTTGCAGCCGTAGCCATTCGGAGTGTAGAAATAACGTCGATTTTTGTGCCGCATACCAAAGCGTTTTATAAATATATATATAACAGTTTCGTAACTGACTCACTGACTGACATACAACGCACAAACCAAACCGCTGGCCTAATGAACTGAAATTTTGCATGGCGATTCTTCTTATCGTGTAGGGGTGCACTAAGAAAGATCTTTGAAAAATTCTTCTTAGATTTTTTTAAAATAAATTTTTAAGCTGTTTTAGTATTTTTTTTAAAGTTTGCATTTAAAATAATAATATGAGTGTTATAAAATTTAAATCACAAGAAAGATCATAAAAATTTCTTTAAAATGAGATCTTTTTCGAATCTTTACCTTCGTTTTCTAATTTTTGGTGAATTTTTAAAGATTAATTTTTAGAATTTAATTTATTAAATGCTGATCACGTGATTTCTTTTTCTGGTGCTTTAAATACATTTATTGTCACGTGCATAGCAACTAAATAGACAAAAAAATATATTTTTTCTTCCTAATTTGGCAGACGATTAGACATTATCCCAAAAATATTAAAATGCAATAAAAGATATTATGTTCCTCAAACTGTACTATATTAACTGCACTATATTCTTTAGTATGTCCTATTACATTTAATTTGAATATTTTCTTCTATATTTTGTCTATAAAATTATCCCTTACGATTTTTTTTATAAATATATTTTTTTACATCAATTGTATACACTGATCGTCGTATTTATTATAAATATATATATACATTTATTATTTTTTTTTGGCATTAATTGAGTACATTGACAATTATATTTAATTTGAATGTACTCCTTAGCGAAGTGCGGGTTTTCAGTTAGTATATATATATAGATAAACAAAAATTTAGTGTATAAACAAAAAATTGAAACTGAGGATGAGTTGAAGGAGCGTGTCTTTCAAGTAATTCGTATAAAAGCATGGAAAGTCTAATAACTTGGAGAGTAATTCGTCACTTGAAGAGAATTGGATTGCAGTTTTGACGTTTTTCGTGCTACAAAAGGTGCACCCATCGAAATCTATTAATATTAAAACTTGAGGAGATGTTATTTCTATTTAAATATATTTTTTTTTATTCTAATGGGTAGTTCCGTAAAAATAAGCCATAACTTTTGGATACTCTCTCTTTTGGATTCCTCAAGCCCGGACACCCTGTACATAACGTGGGACATGTTATTGCAGAGCCTTTTTTAAAATCGTTGTGGGAGAAAACTTCGTATGTACTGTCTGTAATGACTAAACAAAATCTTGAAATGCAAATCTGTTATATTAACCCTCTAATAATAATAATTATGAATAAGAATAATTTGCACTACTATTAAAAAAAAGGCTTCGGTTACAATGTTCCTAACATTCTTGAATGAACAGCGATTATAAATAATATATTTTTTTTACACTTTATTAACTGTTTATCATATTAGTACAATTACAGAGCAGCCTTAACTCACAATTTAACTCAGATAACATAAATACATGTTAGCTGCAGTAACAAACAGATTTTTTCTTCAATCACATTTTGAAACGTCAGCGCGTGGAAATAGTTAATTGCCCAGCTTTCATCCGCAGGATAATAAATGGCGAAACACATTGAAGATAAACGTTTAAATTATAACTCTGACATCGGTTATGATTCATAGATCTGTTATCACTATTTACTTACAAATCAGCTAAGACATAAAAATTAACTGTTAACCGAGTAATATATTATGCCGTAAACAAAAGAAGTGTTGCCAAAGAAGAAACGCGATTGGAGCAAATTAAATTACATCGAACGGATGTTTTTTTGCGTTACAGATTACAATTATGTAATTTTATTCTCGTGTATTAATTATCGCATAATCTTGTTTGTTTTAGTTATAACAATTAACTAGAGGAATGCTATTCATTAGTGCTGCTTCTCCATTAGCAAATTGCTGTTACTTTTAAACTAGTTAGACATTACGTATAGTCAGACTAGAAAAATCGAGTGTTTTTTTTTGGAGATGTTCTAAGTCATTTTTTTTCATAAACGTTTGGTTTGTTTCTCTCAACTGTGTCTTCATTTCATAGAAGATTGTTCTTTTAGTCGATTTTCGAGACTTTCAGTGTACTTGGATGTTTTTTGGTCTGTTTAAAATCAAATTTATCGGACTGACTTTTTTATGTGTTATAATGGTTAGGACCATTAATTAGGAGACTCGCTTACAGATATTTTCATTATATCTGACTCCTAATCTACATATTTTAGTTTCATTTACGTGTATTCCAGGTTTATTATATATATATATATATATATATATATATATATATATATATATATATACATTTAAAAATATGCTATAACATTTAAAGCTAAAGAAAACCTAAATTAAAACTCAAAATTAACCTAACTTCTAAGTTCTAAAAACACTTGGGCGGAAACTTTTAAATTGGCGGCGTCTCTATTGCTTTAAAACGAAACTTGCGTGGCGTGGGTATTTAAATTAACTAATTCTGCGCAATATCACGTCGCTTCTAAATTTTAACCAATTGAACCCCACTATCAAGATCACATGACGAGATAGTCTCAAAAAGTCTATTTAAGGCTCTGCGCCATGTAAATGAGCACTCTTCGATATTCTATTGCCAAGTAAACATGTAGTCTTCAGATAAAACAAAGGTATTTTGAGAATTGCGGTGTGATGTGTGTGTCCGATGTTTGAGAAGTTGCTGGAACTGATTATTAAACTGCTGTGACACTCGGCCGGGCGGCAATATCATCCATTTCCCCTTCATGTAGATGATGAAAGAAAATTAGCCAAAGAAACATCATCCGTTTCGCGTTCGTTCCTCGCCTCGCGTCCGTGTCGTTACATACATACATATATATATATATATATATATATATATATATATATATAACTAACACACACACACACATATATATATATATATATATATATATATATATATATATATATATATATATATATATATATATATATATATATATATATATATATATATATATATATATATATATATATATATATACACTGCTCAAAAAAATTAGGGGAGCAAGCAAAGAAGTTAAGAAAACCGTGCGAGACAGCCACGTATTGGCATAAAATGGATAGTACACGCGTATCAATGCGCAATACAGAAAAAAGGACGTAAAAAATTTTGTAATTAAGCTTTAATTCTTTGAAAATATGGAAAAAACATGAAAAGATGATTTAGGGCAACAATTTGGTTACATGTAAACGATAAAAAAAAGTATTGTTTAGAAATGATGCAAGATTTTTAATATGACGTACGGTCTCCTCAAACATCTAAGAGTGCTGCACACCTGTTTTCCATGGATGCGATGATATTATCGATAAGACTTTGGGGAATACTATTCCACTTCTCAAGAAGTGCAATCTCCAAGTCTCGGAGAGTAAAAGGAGGCAGGCCTTGGTCTCGCAGCAATGCGTCGTCCGAGCATGTCCCAAACATGCTCGATTGGATTCAGGTTAGGAGAGCACGCTGGTCATTCCATACGCTGTATTTTTTCAGCTTCAAACATGTTCTCCACAAGACACGCTGTATGCGGTCTTGCAATATCATGCTGGAAAACAAAGGAATCTCCAATGGCTGCAGCGTAAGTTATGACATGAGGTCTCAGTATCTCGTCAGCATACCTTCGGGCCGTTAAAGTACCATTCCGAATGATATGCAGGTCCGTACGTCCACCTATGCTTATTCCACCCCATACCATAAAACCAGCTCGTCTGTATTGTGACCTTTCACGAATGAATGTGGGGTTATTTCGAGTGCCCCTTTCCCTCCATACCAAAACACGTCGGGTGTCAGACTCCAGACTAAATCGGGACTCGTCTGTAAACAGCCCTTGACTCCAATCATGTTGCTCCCAATCTCGATGTTCAGCAGCCCATCTTCTTCGGGCCGCACGGTGGCGTGAGGTCAACGGAATGCAGACCATTGGCCTACGTGCATAGAGACCTCCCTGATGAAGCCTATTACGTACTGTTTGGCTGGACACCCTTCGTCCTGTTGCCAAGAGCAAATGTCTTTGCAGCTGAGTAGCATTGTCTGTTCTGTTTCGACGAGCTGTTAACAGTATATACCGGTCATCAGTTGCTGTAGTGGGGCGTGGCCGACTTTGCCCTGGTCGACGTCTAACATTCCCTGTTTCTTGGAATCGATTTCACAGCCTTGCAACGACACTTCTGGCGACTCCAACAGCGTCCGCGACACTACGTTGTGTTTGCCCGAATTCAAGTCTGCCTATAATACGCCATGCCATGGATTCCGGTAAATCACGTTGTTGAGACATTTTCAAGTCACCTTTTCTCAAAACGAATAACTGACCAATCGAATTTCACAGTTAAGGCAGTGAAACAGACGTTTCTTCAACATCCCGATTTCCGCCCTTATGTTCTTTTTCTGGTTTTTGACGTCATGAACTTTGATTTGCATATGAAGTTTTTTTCTTCTGTTTCCTGCTAGGCTTTAAATTATGGATGATTTATTTTATGTTACTTATCGGTGTAAGTATTTGCGTAATTTCGTTAAAACCATGTGCTCTCCTAATTGCTTTGAGCAGTGTATATATATGTGTGTGTGTGTGTGTGTGTGTGTGTATGCATATATTATACAATACCGTAACTAGGCAGAGGCAACAGGTACACCCTTCAATGGCCCACTTGGAAGGGGGGCCCAAAACGTTTTTGTTTTATTATTTTCCCAAACCAATTAATTAACGGGCCCAAATACAAATTCTTGTCCAGGGCTCATGAATGTCTAGTTTCGACGCAATTTGGATTTTTGCGCACGACCATTTCACGAGTGTACTTTGAATATCAGGTATCCTGTAAAACATCAAATCTCCGACAGCGGTGCGGCCGGAAAAAAGACCTTGAATGAACTGGAGACTCGACAACTTACGAGAATCCTTAAACCAGATAGGAGTGCAACACTTCCTCAAATTGCTGCGGATTTCAATGCTGGGGCATCAACAAGTGTCAGCATGCAAACTGTTCAACGGTCATTGATATGGACTTTCGGAGCTTCAGACCCTTTCGTGTACCGTTATTGACTGCACTGCACAAACTTTTACGTCTCGCCTGGGTCCGGCACCACTACCATTGGACTGCTGATGACTGGAAACACGTTGCCTGGTCTAACGAGTCTTGTATCCAATTGTATCCGGCGGATGGACGTGCACAGGTATGTAGACAACCTCATGAATCCATGCACCATACATATCAACAGGGGACTGTTCAAGCTGGTGGAGCCCCTGTGATGGCATGCGGCGGGTGAAGTTGGCGTGATATGGAACCCCTGATACGACTAGATGCAACTGTGACAGGTGACTGGTACATAAGCATCCGGTTGGAACATCTACACCCATTCATGTCCATTGTGCATTCCAAGGTCTTGGACAATTGCAGCAGGACAATGCGACACCCCACACGTCGAGAGTCGCTACCGAGTGGCTCCATGATCACTCTTCTGACTTTAGACACTTCCATTGGCCACCTAAATCCCTAGACATAAACATTATTGAGCATATCTGGGATGCCTTGCAACGTACTATTCAGAAGAGATATCCACCCCTCATACTCCCATAGATATGTGGATTGCTCTATAGGATTCATGGTGTGAATTGCCTCCAGGATACCTTCAGACATTACTCGAGTCCATGCCACGTCATGCTGCAGCTCTTCTGCGTGCTCGTGGGGACCCTACACAACAATGGGCAGGTATACCAGTTTTTATGGCTCTTTTAGTGTACATACGGATGACATATCAAATTAGATTGAACTAATGTTAAAACGTATCGTTAGTAAGAAACATTTTATTTTATAATATCTGCATTTCTATCAAATCACCTTTAATCATAACTCACTTAAAAATCATTGAACAATTATTAAACAATATTGTTATAAAGGTACTACAATGTAAAACCTTTTTAGATGTCACAGTTAACCCACACTTCTTATATCCCTATAAAAATAATAGAGTTAACCTTCAATTTACGGGCACATTTTTCCCTCTTTAGAAAGGGTAATTTCTTACTCCCTTTTTAAGAATGGCCATTAAGGAGGTTATATATATATATATATATATATATATATATATATATATATATATATATATATATATATATATGCATATTATATATTCATTATTGGGCCTGTATTCTGGGGATACAAGCTATCCCACACCGTAAGGAAAATGTTAAACTAATAATATAAGAGTAATAATGGGTAAGAGAAATCTAGGTTTAAAGTTTTTAAATAATGAAAATACATTATTTTATATTGCAGACTGCAAGATTAAAATGATCCATATGTCGAGGTGTGACATGGAATTCGACTTTGTAAATATATTTACTTATCTCATAGTCTTGATACAGCATTGATTCGGTTCCATGCACATTTTAGTGTAACTGTTTTATTATGTATGTCCTAAGATGTATGTGTGTTTGGGATCGCGCCTGTGGCTTATTTTGTACCGGTTTCTGGAAGAAAGGTATGTACCTCCCGGAGGCAAATTTAGCTTATCGTAAAGAGAGGTTTTGTATAAGAATAAAAGAGTGACTTGCCACCCCTTCTCGGCTGTAAAGGGGTCTTAGCGTCCCCATAGCAACGGCCTAGCAACATCTTTTAGCCAATGAGATCTGAAAGGTGTTTGTTCGAGGACATAGCTGACCTCTGCTCTCCCGAGTTAAAAAAGAAGTAAAAAAACGTTTTTTAGTCAGTGGAAGCATAAGCAGCGACAGGAGCTGGACCTCGTGGTGGCCCGATCTATCCTATCCGCCATTTTTTTTTCTTGCTTGGCCGATTCCTCTGTTCGACTTAGTAAAAACGAGATGCTGAAATTTCATACGAAGGTGGTGGTAAGTCAAAATTATTTTGTGTTATATTTATCAGGTGAGAGCACTGTGTTATTTTATGATATGTAATTTTAATTTTATGTGTTCTAATAATTTTTTGATGTATGATAACAATTAATATGATTATTTCTGTAAAAGTTTGTAGTCAGTGTTTAAATTAATGTTAAGTAATATTAAGAGAAATTAAATGGTAACATTAGATATTAAATTTGAGTACGTGTCCTTCAGTTATTCTCAGACATGTGTCAGAGTGTATTTCTCAAATTAATAACTTATCAAAAAAAAATAAATAAATAAATAAAAAGCCACTATACAAAATATTCTAATTATTATATGTTCTAACTTAATTTAATACGAGGTAAAAACAAATCCTCTGTATATAGGTCTATAATTTCCAAAAAGTGCTGGTTTAATGAACAAAAATTGTATTGCATACTGATACACCCACACACTCAGAAAATACTGCACTGCCACAGAATTTATTTCAGTCTTCAACATTTCCTCCTCACGTATTCTTCTGAGTTGGCGAGAGAACACTTCATAAGTAGCTGTCTTTTAGAATTCTCTGCCGTCTGCCATTAAAAATTTAATAAGCCTGTCATAGAGTTTAAGTGTTCGCTAAAAATCTAATACTTAATGACGTAAGAATAAAAACTTATATACGGCGTTTTTAAAAATGTTTTCCTACCTCTCAAATTTGCA
The DNA here is from genome assembly GCA_907164885.2 of Dolomedes plantarius. Classification (NCBI taxonomy): domain Eukaryota; kingdom Metazoa; phylum Arthropoda; class Arachnida; order Araneae; family Dolomedidae; genus Dolomedes; species Dolomedes plantarius. Next base: position 67,684,770 of record OU015499.1, on the reverse strand, counting down.
TGCAAAAGGCTAAGGTCTCAGCTAATTTTAAAGTTAATTTTGGTATCTGAATTTATAAACGTATTTAATTAAATTATTATTGAGACGCTTTACCTATGAATGGAGTTTTCAATGCGTAAATGCATATAATACAAGAGGGATTGAAGCTCTTGGTGGTTACTAAAATTTGAATATTTATGAGGTGCCAAAATTTCCCCCTTTTAGGACATTCACTGCATAAATTAGGTGAAACAATTCTTTTATATAGCTTTTTAGGGGGTAATTTCATCGAAGGTGTTATTAGAATGTTTCGAAATATTTTTGAAGTTTGTCTTAAGGACGTATAAGGAGATATTTAATGAGGTAATTTCGGAGTCATATCTCCATTTTTTACATTAAAAAATGGATCGATGGATATATATATATATATATATATAGATGTGTGTGTGTGTGTGTGTGTTAAGTAATGCTAGGAACATCAACTAGATTAATTAGGATTAAATCACTTTCAAACTAACTGAAATAAAGAAGGAGAATTATTAAATGCCAAAATTTTAATGAGATTACACGAAAGAGCCAACAGATGGTCAGCCTTGTCCACAATATCGGTTTAAGAGAGTCCTTGAGCTCAACATTCAGGAAGTGTTATTGCTTTTCAACGAGCGCGAGGGCGTGAGTCACCCATCGCAAGACTATGATATCATACGATCATGGGTTTTTGCGCGCTTTCGGATAACGCATTTACGCAATTGAAAAAGCATATTAAAACCGTTCGCCGTTCGCTGGGGACGCGCATGTCGTGAACTGATATGAAGAGAGAAATAGCGGTATCTGATTGAATTCAGTTAACTAGTGTTAATAAAGTTCTTTAATTGTTATTTAAATAGCCTTTATTTGCCACATGCCTTAATGATGACTGCCTTTTAGATTAATCTATATATATAAAACAGTTTCGTAACTGACTCACTCACTGACTGACTGACATACAACGCACAGACCACACCGCTGGACCTAAAGGGCTGAAATTTTGCATGGCGATTCTTCTTATAGTGTAGGGGTGCACTAAGAGAGATTTTTGAAAAATTCTTCTTAGATTTTTCTAAATTAAATTTTTAAGCTGTTTTAGTAACTTTTTTTAAGTTTGTATTTAAAATAATAATTTGAGGGTTATAAAATTTATATCAGGAGAAAGATCATAAAAATTCCTTTAAAATGAAATCTTTTTCGAATCTTTACTTCTATTTTCTGATTTATGGTGAATTTTTAAAGATTAATTTTTCTATATTGATCATCGTATTTATTATAAATATATACATATATTTATCTTTTTTGGCATTAATTGCATACATTGACCGTTGTATTTAATTTGAATGTACTCCGTAGCGAAGTGCGGGTTTTCAGCTAGTCTATATATATAAAACAGTTCCGTAACTGACTGACTGACTCACTGACATACAACGCACAGGCCAAACTTCCGGACTTAAGGGGCTGAAATTTTAAATGGCGATTCTTCTTATAGTTTAGGGGTGAACTAAGACTGATTTTTGAAAAATTCTTCTTAGATTTTTCTAAATTAAATTTTTAAGCTGTTTTAGTAACTTGTTTTCAGTTTGCATTTAAAATAATAACTTGAGGGTTATAAAATTTATATCAATAGAAATATCATAAAAATTCCTTTAAAGTGAAATCTTTTTCGAATCTTTACTTCCATTTTCTGATTTTTGGTGAATATTTAAAGATTAATTTTTAGAATTTAATTTTTTAAATGCTGGTCACGTGATTTCTTTCTCTGGTACTTTAAATGCAAGTAAATTTATCTTCACGTAAGTTTATCATAAATTTATCGTATTGTAAATTTATCGTCACGTGCATAACAACTGAATAGACAAAAAATGTTTTTTTTCTTGCTAATACGACAGACGATTGGACATTATTTTGTCTATAAAAATTCCCTTACGATTTTTTTATAAATATATATTTTTTTTTCTACATCAATTATATTGATCGTCGTATTTATTATAAATATATATACAGTGGACGCTCGTTAATTCGAACTCAAAGGTTCTCAGAAAAAAGTTCGAATTATCCGAAGTTCGAATTATCCGATGTTAAGAGAAAATATATAACTTTAAAAGTGTATCACTGAAAAAGAAAAATCTCCTGGTACGTATAACCCCAGAAAATATATTATACTATACTATCTAAAATTAAACATATTAAAAAGCAATACAGACTTATCTTAATCATAAAATGAAGCAGAAGATATGCAGTAGAAAGTAAACTTTAATTAAAAATATGAATAACACTTTTGGGAAAAACTGTAAAATGGATGTTTGGTTTTGTTTATGATGCCTACATTGTTCAGCCAGCTTCTCTAGCAAATTTTGATTTTTCCCATGAATCTAAAATTGACTCCTTGTTTTTCAAATAAGTTGACAAGGTATTTTTTTTTAATTCCATAGTCAGCTGCTAACTTTGTTTTACATTCTCTACTTTCTTTAAAATTTCTATCTTTGTCTCCAAAGTTAGGGTTTTTTACTTTCTACGTGTAGACATCCTGAATTTTTACACTTTCACACCCCACACTGAGGAAGAAAAACTTATCAAGTGATGGCCGAATGGCTAGGGCGCTGGCATTCGGTTCAGATCCTGTGGGTTCGAGTCCCACTGTTGGCATGGATGCTTGTAGCCGTTTGGAATCGGCTTTAAATTGTAGGTCCCGGTCTAATTAGCCCTCGTGTAGCAAAAAGTTGACCGTAGCGCTCCAAACCAAACCAAACCAAACCAGGAAGAAAAACTAGATCACATTCACTTGTCTGCAGTGCAGGCATAACTGACGCAGCTCCCTAGAATCTGTAGTAAACACTGGTTTTTCTGAAATTATAAGAAAATCGATACAAATAACGGAAAATCGCTTTGTCCGTTAAGCACTGATGTCCCTAACGTTTAGCGAAAATGCAATAGTCTAGGAATGCAGGTATGTGCCTCTTTACACAGTATAGAAAGACAGATGATTTTGACACACAAAATAATAAATACAGCGTGTATTTTCTCCGTTAAACGGGGAAAAAGAAATTTTTTTGTCGAATTTTTAGTTCGAATTAACCGAAGTCATAAAAATTTAGTTCGAATTAATGAGATATTTTTAACATTAAACCCAATACAAGTTTTTGGGGGCCTTTGGATTAGTTCGAATTAACCGAAAGTTCGATTTAACCGAGTTCGAATTAACGAGCGTCCACTGTATATATTTATTTTTTTGGCATTAATTGCATAGATTGACCGTTGTATTTAATATGAATGTACTCCGTAGGGAAGTGCGGGTATTCAGCTAGTTATTTAGATAAAGGTTACGCAGTGTAATCACCGTGTCTTATATATATATATATATATATATATATATATACGCTTGCATAAAAACTTGTATATACATACATATATAAATCTGTAAAGCTATCAAAGCACTTTTATTCTTAAGTGACCTATCAGTCACCGTAATTTTTTTCAACAATATTGTTATAAGGTACTGTTAGATTCAAACAGTACTTTAGTTCGCACAATTTAATTACACTTCTTATAATCCTAGTCAAAAAAGAAACAATAGAATTAAACAAGCAACATAAGTGTAGTAATGTGTAGAAAAATTATAGGTTTAAAGTTTTTAGGCAAAAGAAATGTTACCTTGCAGCATTCAAGATTAAAATATTGCATTTTCCGAGATGAAAAAAAATCGTGTATATTCAAGATCTATAATTTTTCAACAGTGCTGGTTTAGCGAACAAAAATGATACAGCTTACTGATACACCCACACACTCAAAAAATACTGCACTGCCATAGCATTTATTGCAGCCATAAACATATCCTTCTCACGTATTATTTTGAGTGGCCGAGAGAACACTTCATAAGTAGCTGCCTTTTAGAATTCTCTGCCGTCTGCCATTAAAAATTTAATAAGCCTGTCTTATAGTTTAAGAGTTTACTAAAAATCTAATAACTAATGACATAAGAATAAAAACTGATATTTTGCGTTTTAAAAAATACTCTCCTACCTCTCAAATTTGCATTTTAGAGGCAAAATATCCGCTAATTTTAAAGTTAATTTCGGTATCTGAATTTATAAACGTGTTTAATTAAATGTTATAGAGGCACTTTACCTATGAAGGGGTCTTCACGCATGAATGCATATATTACAGGCGGTACTGAAGCCCTTGGTTGGTTGATACTAAAATTTGAATACTTATGAAGTGTGAAAACTTAAGACTTTCAATGCATAAATTAGGTGAAATATTTTTAATAGATTTTTGGAGGGTAATTTCATCGATAGTTTTATTAGAATGTGACGAAATATCTTGTGAAGTTTGTGTTAAGGGCGTGTTAAGAGATATTTAAACAGGTACTGTCCGATCCATATCTCCATTTTTTACAATATTTATATATAAATATATATATACAAGCATTATTGCCCGGCGTAGTCAGGGTAGATATATAGATATAAAATTATTTCATGCATTCTATCAAAAATATACTGGGCAGCAACCCCCCCCCCTCCTCTCTTCATGTTCATCTGGCCAGACAGAATGCGCTTAGCGCGGTTCTACTGAAATGATATACAAACAATAAGGAAGAAAGAGACTTTGAGCCTGCGGACCGTCGTCTGATTATACGTCTGATTTTATTGAGAATTAATAACACAGTCTTGCGTGATTCGCACGTTTTGATTGAAGAAGTTAACTGTTTAATTATATTTGTTAGATGCTGTTTAATTAGATTTAATTAGATTTGTTTGATCCACTGTTTAATTAGAAATAAGTTTTAGAATTTACATTTGCCTTTATTATTTATTTTTCCTTAAAAATGCAATTTTTTCCGTATCACCCAAGAGGATAAGTGCAAGATGCGTTATCCACTTTATTTTATCAAAGTAAGGCGGGATTCCGCATGAAGCCTATTTTCCTTACTTTGGTGATTCGGTTTTTTTATTGTTGACAGGCCAAAAACGGTATAAAAAGCAAATTGTAAATCGGTTTTTATTTTTCCCAACGCCAAAAACCGTAGGAGTGTGTATCTGGGGAGGCAGGGCCAAAGGTTATTGTTACAACTCTCTTCTCCCCCTCCCATCGGAATTTGACTGATAATGCAGCGCCCAGCTTTTAGCGTGCAGAAATACTCTTCTTGGTGAATAAAATGTTGTGGTGAAGTGTCTGTATCCACATTTAAGTGATACGCGCACCTCGTAGGGGCACAAAATTCATTAAAAAACTAATTTTAAAAAACTAATTAAGCCCCAAATTTCGTTTTTGCTGCGTTAACTTTCTCGGGTCCTAAACATCGACTGTGCCGAATTTGGTCCCGGTGAGTGAAACAGTCTAGCATTCTATAGCGGACAAACAAACAACAAACAGACAAGCTCTTTTATATATATAGATATATCTAAATGTCTATGTATCATGATCGCTCCCGTAAAACAGACAGAATATATCCCGCAAGCCTACTCACGTCGGTGTTATCAACCTCGCTCTCTCATTGGCCCTACAAAGAAAATCGCACTACATGTCTGTACATGAGCGAGGGGTTGACCAGGTGATGGTGCGCTGAAATTGTACATTTATCCTCTATGAATTTAGGTATATGCCCAGTTTGAAAAAGTCACTTTTCTCGTACGCTGCTGAAAGCAGATGAGTTGGTGTTTGGTGGTTTTGATTTCTCCATCTCAATAATATGCCGTTTCAAAGCACCAGTTTCACTTCTCATATCATGCACATCATTCTCATTTTCAGAAACTTTGAAAGACAGCGAATCAGTTATTTGTTTATGACTTCGTTCTTTGGATTATTCGCAAGCTCTATTAAGAGTTTAAGGTGTCACATTAAAAGTACTTAAAAGGCAGCTATTGATACACCAGTGCTGGTAAGACGCAATACGGTGCCAATTTCTCTGATACACCGACAAGAAATTCCTTCGAAATCCCATTTGTAAAAGACATCAACATATTCGAGTTCGTTTTTTTTTGTCAACGATCTCACTTCAAACATCAAAATCGAGCGCTTCTCTTCCGCTTTTGTTTTCGGTTTGGTTTGGTTTGGGGCGCTACGGTCAGTTTTTGCTACACAAGGACTAATTAGACCGGGACCTACTGCTTAAAGCCGATTCCGAACGTAACAAACGTCCATGCCAAGAGTGGTATTCGAACCCACAGACTCTGGTACCGAATGCCAGCGCCCTAGCCATTCGGCAATCGTCCGGCTCATTATTACCATGTTTTTATTAACTCGCTTTCTTGTTTGCGTGTTTGTCAGGTACAAATCTTGCATTCGATTTTTAACTAACTTCCTGACTACCTATACATTTGAAACATTTAGAATAGCTCCGAACACGATGACAATGCATTATTTTAATACTTTTAGCTATCTTTAAGTAGGATTGAATTCATTTTCAGTTAATTTTGTTTTGTAGAATGGTGCAGCCATCTATCGGCAGGGACGGGAAACAAAAGTTAAACGCAAGTTAACTTCCAATAAACTTAATTTTCTTTCAAGTTGATGGGATAATTCATGAAAAAAATTTTAAAAGTATTTATTAATACATAGAATTCTCAAGTTTATATGATTCAACAGAAAATTTAAAAACATGGCATATAAAAAGTTCTTTTTATCTTGAAATTATGTTTTTATCAATACAATCGTTCTCGATATCAAGATTATTTGTGACTTCTGGCTCCATTCTAACAATATTAATGATCGGCAACATTCCCCTTTCGTACACTAATTCTATACCTTTTTCTAATTGAGCCAATTTCTCATTTTTGAACTCTAGTTCATTTTTATCTTCCACAGCGTTCAACATTTATAACGCAACTGACAAAGTCAGGGTGAATTTCAAAAATATCAGTATTCTCTACCAAACTTACTTTAAATCCTCCATCTTCATCCCTGGAGTTGGATTAAAGCTCAACCCCTCACACACTATGAATAAATCTCCTTTTATAGCACATTTCAACATTTTTTCCTTAAATTAAACTTATAAAATATGCACAGTACCTTATTAATTTCTCTCACAGAAGGTCTCACAATTCTTGGAATCCTACATATCTATAAAAGAAAAAAAACTTTGTCGGTATTTGAACAATTCCGGGTAGACCATTTACTGTATGGCATCGGTTATGAAATTCGGCCATGTTCGAAAATGTCGCAATCGATGTATTTTTTTTCATGAAAGTACATAAATGTCACATATTTGGAAAGAGCTTTAAAAACGGATAACATGTTCTGCGTACACATATTCTGTTACTTTATTAGTTTTAGAGATATATCAGTTCTAAATGCATACTCCACCGAACAAAACGTAACCGCCATGTTTTACGATGTAAAAAAAGAGTGATTCAATCACAGAGTGAATCTCACTAAGAAATGAATCGCTGAAAAAAAATTTTCATCGTGTGTCTAATTTTTAATTATTTTTCAAACTTTTAATTGAGACTTTTTAATCATAAATAGATCATTTGAAGATGTACGGAATATTGAGGGATTTCTTGGCAATTTAAAGTGAAAAAAATTTAATTTCAAGTCAATGGTGATTCGAGTGTCAAGTGATTCGATAGCTGGGTGAGGTCCAGCTAGTATATATATATATATATATATATATTTGAAATTTATTGTGATGTTAATTTGTTAGTTGTATTTATTCTGCCGTTTAAACGTCACCAAACATAGCTATATCAATTGATTTTTTACCACGTTTTTGTTTATTGATTACCATGTTTTTATTAACTTGCTTTCTTGTTTGTTTGTGTGTGTGTTTGTCCCTTACGAATCCTGCAATCAATATTTAACTAACTTCCCTACTAGCTAGACATTTGAAACTTTTAGAATAGCTCAGAACACGATGACAATGCATTTTTTAAATACTTTTAGCCCTATTTATGCAGAATTGAATACATTTTCAGTTAATATTTTTTGTAGACTAGTGCAGCCATCTACCGGCCGGGACGGGAACGAAAAGTTAAACTCAAGTTAACTTCCAATTAACTTCATTTTCTTTCAAGTTGATGGGACAATCCATGAAAATTTTTTTTAAAGTATTTATTAATACATAGAATTGACAAGGTTATATGATTCAACAGAAAATTTAAAAACGTGGTATATAAAAAGTTATTTTTATCTTGCAATTATTTTTTGTTTTTTTCTCTGTCTGTTAAACGTCACCAAAGCATAGTTATATCACTTCTGTTTTTCATCTCTGTCTGTTAAATGTCGCCAAAGCATTGCTATATTAATCATTATAAAAGAAATTTAGGAAGTTTTGAAAAAGTGAGGAACGCAAATACGCCAAAGACGTAATAGTAGCACTTTAGTGCTAATAAATTCACAACTGGGTAACATCAGACCACATTTTAATGAAACTGTTTATTTCGCCATTTTGGCAATAATATACAGACAAATAGTACAAAAGCTGTGCTGTTAATGTCTGCCTTTGGATATAAACTTAACTTTTCTCAACAGGGGAAATTTAAAATTCTGTAGGATGTAATACATAAAGACATTAATTAAACACAGCTCTGTCAATGTCTATGAAATAAAAGTCTCGGGGATTTCCAGGACTTAAATTTAGTGGCAGGAACTAGCTAATAAGCATGAAATCTCTCCAGAACCTAAATGAACTCCCAGCAAGAATTCAAGGCATTTAATTAGATCGTTAAGCTCTAATTAGGGTGAAATAAGGACGTCTTACAGAATCCTTTCTGATATGTATTCGCTAAGGCTTTGAAAATAGAAAAGGAAGGGGTCTATCACTTCTAGCTCAAGCAAACACCTGTTAATCGTTGAGCGTAATTTTAGGAAACTTCCGATGCTAATTTAACAGTGTTTCGTTGTATATTAGATTAGCGTTATTTGATAAACGATTTATGTCCAGGCATTAGAAAGGTACGTGAGTGTAGAAACGAACTAGAGAGCTTGTTTATGGTTAAGGATGCTGTGTACTAACCCTATTGAATTCGCTCACCTCAATGTTAACCTATGGAGAAAATGTGTCGAGTATTGACAGCTGCATAAATGCTGATAGTTTAATAAAAAAGGTATTTTCAGATAGCCTGAACATTTTGGCACCTGACAAGAGTAATCATTTTAGAAATTTCGTTCCCCGAAGGAATTTAGGAGTGTTTAAAACACACTATACTAGATTTTTTTACCCGAATAATTTAAATTTAAAATTATTATTTGCATTTGTGAAAACACGAAATGTACCCCCCCCCCCCAAAGTGTAAAATTTCTTTCTTTATTACGGAGTACAGTTTTTTAGGGGGTCTGGGACAAATGTTTTTGAAAAATTTATTTAACGAGTTGAAATTTTGAATTTTTTGTGAAGATTAACCATGTAAATTGTAAACAAAATCACATCATAAAACTTCTCAAAGTTTTTAAAAATGTGGGGTAATTTAAAATCGTTATAACACGAAATATTATTTGCGAATTTCAAAAATTTTTCATTTAATTAATTAGAAATATATAAGTTTAATTTTAATTCAGCGTTTTTTAAAATATTATTTTTAAAAAAATGTCAAATATTTAGAGAACTTTTTTTTTTAATTATGTAACCTATTTTTAAGAAATCTTATTTTAAAATGTAAATATTTTTTTTCAAATTACCGAATCAAAATTTAAACAAAATAATATAAAAAGACATACTCCAAGTTTGAACCATTTATCTTGAACGGTTATTGACTTATGACAATTTAAAGACGAGAAATGGTAAAAAAACCCATCATGCAGAAAAACGCACTTACAGGTTTAAACAAAGATTGGCTGCTATTAGAATGTTGATAAAACAATCCCTCTTGTGCTAATTAAGATATAAACATGATTTAAACGTCATTTTTAGCGGAAATGAACACAGATTTTTTAATGCAATAATTTGTTTTGAAAGTTTGAAGAACTTTGTGTCCTGGACCACTTTAAAAATTTTTCAATCCAAGTCGACAATCCTTGGACACATTTCCTCCAAGGTTATCATCGAGGTGAGTGAACTCAAGAGAGTTATTACACATCAGCCTTAATAGGTACGATCATGTCACAGAGCAGCTGTGCATGGTATATTGTTGGAGGTGTTCAATTTTTAGTGAATGAACAGATACTTGCCCATCAATGAAAACTCTAAATGGTCATATAAATGAACATAACAAATACCAATGGAAAAATGTCTTCCTAAAGACTATGAAGGTAATTAATATTAATCGTGTAGTAGCGTAACTAGTGTATTAGTTAAGCCACAAATTTAACAATCTTCTTAGATCAATTTCATATTTTTAGCGCCAAAAACAACTCAATAGATTTTTGTTTTCTATGACCTTGTTCATATTGAATCTGGTCTTCGCGTGCCTTTACTGATCCCGAGATCCCAGTCAGGACCTGAGACTGATTTGACATATCACGTGGTCGTTGCGTTTGTGCTGTATGATTGGTTAAAATTTTTAGTGTTGAAGGTTGTTTAGCTTCGGAAGTAATATGAATAAGGCCTATTATAGCATCCGTTTCCTGTTAAATTACCCTCTAATTACAGATTATGACGAAAACAAACTAGTATGCATGCTATGTATTGGAATGGAAGCGATATTTCCAACCACAACTTAAGGATTATTTTCCAAATATTCCATGGAATCCAAACTAGTCGTAAGAAAACTTAAAGCCTGTACTACTCCTAATATTAGACAAAAAATCGATCTTTTATGTTTGTACGATCATTAAGAATATTTAAGAATGGAGAAAAATAAAAAGAACAATATTTAAGAATAGAGAAAAATAGATAACTGACATAAAGAATGGAGAAAATAAGAATACACAAAACTTTCCAATTAGTTAAATAAGATTTATTTTGTTAATGAAATTTATAATAATACAACTGCGAAGCGATGGGAATTAATTTTCAATAATATGCTAGAATTCACTTACCAAAAATGGTGTGCTTGAATAGTTGAAGGAAATCCATTAGTTTCTTGCCGTAAATACGTTTTAAATAAAATGCTATAATGTGATTTTACAAATAAACCTGGATGTTCCTATTTTTAAAAAAATAATTGGAATTTCTCAAAAAAAAATTAATGAATAGAATAACATAGAATAGTAGCAAAAAGCGTTTTCACGAGAAATTCCACCATAATCATAGAACAACTAATAAAACAATCAGCTTGAAAATTACCCAAAATGCATCAGTCTTTCAATGAATATAATAAATAAGAAAATTCTATTAAGTTTAAAGCAATAGATGTTTAAACAAATTATTCCAAAAATTCTTAAAAATCAAGAAATTTACCAATTTAGATATTAATCTTTAAGCTATTAATTCTAATGCACAATAAATATTATTTTTAGAACATAAACAAAACAATTTTACAGGTGCTGCCATCTTTTGACAGAAAGGTGAAGCAAAGCTGAACAATATTCATTCCAATATTTACACAGCACACAGGGCGCGGGTCGCCGGTTGGAAAGGGCAGCGGTTCAATGATCTGAACGTCGCTGACTCGATGCTCGTCGCTGAAAAAACCACCGACGTGCACACTAATGGAGACAGGTGCACGGAAAAAATCTGTCGCACCTGCAATGTCCTCCAAGTTCTCAAAATACCTCTGGAGGTGCGGGGTCAAATGCACCGGTCTAGTCAAATTTGCAGGACCTATGCCCTTCGAGGCCAAGTCAGACTTCAGCCATGGTGGTACATCGCCTCAAGTTATGCTGCTTACTACCTGTTAATGATTATTGTTGTGGCCGTGATTACAAAAGATCAGCACATTGCATTAAAAAGAAAATAATAAAACTAGAATTCACTTACCACACTTTATTTAAGACTTGAGCTAGAAGAGCACAAAAATTATTTGCACGTGGACATCACAATTATTTCTCAAAAGACCAAGAACGTTCGGATGTCTTGGTTCCATTACTTTAGTCATTTCCGCATTTGTACAAATCTGTCCAACACATGCGCAGGAACTTGGCTTACATAAGCTCGATTCACTTCTTCGTAAAACCCTCCGTAGATCAATTACAATTCCACTGTGCTACACGTGCAACCACTTGCTTCAGAAAGCCTTCTCTATAAGAACATCGATGGACACTCTCGCCGAAGAAATTCGTCTCCACATAACGTTCTTGAGACGGAAAATTCAAAATTCGCCACACCTTTTTTGTTGCCAACGTTTTTTTTAAACTTTGTATGAAGTTCTGGAGAATGTTCATGCGCGCGCATTCATTGCCGTGGCACCGCTTTTAATTGGTCGAGCAGGAGCAAAGCAAACCAGTTCCGTCTAGTTTTAAATCGGATGTTCCGGAACTAGTTTTAAGTTTATGTTTTCATAACACTACCCTTCACCACGGATCTAGGATTTGAGGACCTAGGTCCTTGGACTTGTGTAGGAAAGCCTACTTGGTGTAGGCTTTCCTACACCAAGGGGACTGGTAACAACAGCAACACAGCACACAAGGTACAGACGAATGTACGAAAAGTGTTAGTTTCGTCTATTACCACTCAACAAATTTCAGTGTCTGTATGCAGACATAGATCACGTGACCGAGGGAGGGTTTGTGGGGGAGAGGGGGGGGGGGGTCGTTGAGCAGTAGAAATGAATTTAGCTCCAAAATGAAGGTTTGCCGATAGTCAAATATTTTAATCTTTCCTTCTCATTGAATATTAAAGATTTGGGAAAAAAAATCACTTCGAACAGCAAGTTTTGAGCGTCGATTTCCCGGCAGGTCGGAAATTAATATGTATAACTAGAAAAATCAGAATTTGTCAAATTTCAGCACAAATTTTTAAAAATAAAATCTGAATCAAAAGGCTATTTCAGGTATACACTATTTTACAAATGAAGAACGATTCAGTAGCTTTTGGGCTGTTTTAAATTACAAATAACAAAGTTTTAGTGTTATATATTATGTAACACCCCACTACATTAAAAAAAATGTTTGGCACTAAGGAACTATTATTACCAGTTTGACAGATTTGTGTTTCTGGCTTTTTCAAGTTCGCCAAATTTTCCAACAACAGGTAATAAAGCAATGTTTTGGCGACTTTTGACAGAGGAGAAAAAAAATCTAGTAATATAGCAATACCTTAGCAACGTCTAACAGAGGAAGAAAAAGATTGAGTAATATAGCTATGCCTCGGCGACGTTAAACAGAGGAAGAAAAAAATTGAGTAATATAGCTATGCCTTGGAGACGTTAAACAGAGGAAGAAAAATATCAAGTAATATAGCATTACCTTTGCAACGTTTAACAGGGGCAGAAATACAAAAAAGTAATAAAGCTATCCACTGTGGACGTTTAAAACAGGAAGAGATAGAATTAAGTAATATAGTAACGTTTTGGAGATGTTTTTAGAGGGGAAAAGACAAAAAATAAAGCGATCTGTTGGTGGCGTTTAACAGAGGAAAGAAATAAGTAATATAGCAATGGCTCAGTGACGTTTAATAGACAACTGAAAAACACAAGCAATATATAGCTACACCTTGGCAACGTCTAACAGAGGAAGAAAAGTCGAGTAATATAGCTATTCCTTGGAGACGTTTAACAGAGGAAGAAAAATATCAAGTACTCTAGCACTACCTTAGCAACGTTTAACAGAGCAAGAAATAAAAACGAGAAATATAGCTACTCCTAGGGGACGTTTAAAATAGGAAGTAAAAAAACAAATAATATAGCAATTTCTTTGAGACCTTTAACAGGAAGAGATAGGATTAATTAATATAGCAACGTCTTGGCGATGTTTTTAAAGAGGAAAAACAAAACAATATAGCAATGTGTTGACGACGTTTAACAGAGGAAATAAATAAGTAATATAGCATTGGCTAAGCGACGTAAATAGGGGAAGGAAAAACAAGTAATATATAGCTATGCCTTGGCGACGTATAACAAAAAACCAAAAATAATGAATAAATAACGCCTTTATGCGTATTTAAAATCTCGAGCCTTCCTACAAGGCCCGAATTAGGATAGAACACTCCACATCAGATAGTAATACGAATTATGCTTAGCATGCTATGTTCTTGAGAGATATAACAAATTCAAACATTGATTAAATCTCACAGACCAAAATCCCTTCGACAAACTCTCAAGCTACACCGTTTAAACCTTGCGGTAGAAACTAATTAAGAACCTGGTAAACATTTTAGTTTCCTGCACTAAGCACGGACAAGAATTATGCGTGTTTGATTGGGGATTAGAGCTTTAATTAACGGTGAGTGTAAGGTCCAGCTCCAAAAATGTTTTTGATAACAAGAATTTTACAGTGTTGTTTGCTCTTCATCATTTTGAAGAATTAAGAAGAAAAAAACAACATTTCTGGAAAGAATATTTTCTGGAAAGATACAAACAAACTGACACGCGCAGAGCTGGCTTATAAATTGCATTAATCTATATATATAAAACAGTTCCGTAACTGACTCATTCATTCACTGACTGACTGACATACAACGCACAGACCAAACCGCTGGACCTAAAGAGCTGAAATTTTGCATGGCGATTCTTCTAATAGTGTAGGGGTGCACTAAGAAAGATTTTTCAAAAATTCTTCTTAGATTTTTTTAAAATTAAATTTTTAAGCTGTTTTTTAAACTTTTTTTACGTTTGCACTTAAAATAAAACATTGAGGGTTATAAAATTTATATCACGAGAAAGATCATAAAAATTCCTTCAAAATGAAATTTTTTTCGAATTTTTACCTCCATTTCCTGATTTTTGGTGAATTTTTAAAGATTAATTTTTAGAATTTAATTTATTAAATGCTGATCACGTGATTTCTTTTTCTGGTACTTTCAATCAATTTATCGTCACGTGCGTAACAACTAAATAGACAAAAAAATTATTTTTTTCTCTTTCTAATACAGCAGACGATTGGATATTATCCAAAAAAAATGCATATCCCTTACGATTATTTTATAAATATATATATATATATATATATATATATATATATATATATATATATATATATATATATTTTACATCAATTGTATACATTGATCATCGCATTTATTATAAATATATATATTTATTTTTTGGCATAAATTGCATACGTTGACCGTTGTATTTAATTTGAATGTACTCCGTAGCGAAGCGCGGGTTTTCAGCTAGTAAACAATAAAGCTGAAGAATAATGGACTGTTTACACTGCATACAGGAGTTGCGTAGTGTTTCTTTACTACGTTGGCTTCTTGTTGACATGACCTGTGATTGGTTTGATGTATCACATATCAATGAAATGATCTCTGTGATTGGTGAAAATTTTCAACACTCACGCTACGTCACGCTTTGGATTCAGTGTGAACAGTTTACTCTCTTTGAAAGTCGTTACTCTCTTTGAAGCTTTATAAAAAATTATATTTTTTTTAATTACAAGCAAAGTCAAGTAACTTCTCTTTAAAATTATGAATACAGGGCCAAAAAAGAATTAGCAAATGACTAAATATAATTGGACTGTAATCATTCAAATAGGAATACAATAGTGAAATAAACAACCGTCGGAACCTCAGCAGAACTGATAAAGCTTTTAAACAAAATATTTTTCAATAACAAAATCTTATTTTAAACCGCTAACCTCATAATATATCTATCCAAGAATATCGAACAATTTATTTAGAGGACGTTGGTTATAAAACTTGGATTTAACTTAGAAGCGAAAATAAAATTTATCCAAAAGTTCGATTCGAAACATATAGGTTTTAGCGTTTATGGTCGATCTTGAAATAAAATGACTCACAAACTTATCACTTGTTTTCATGACTTGTTCTAGAAAGTCGAGCAATTTTTTTAGAGAACGTCAGTTATAAAATTATGAAAAATAGAAACCCAAACTAATTTTATCCAAAATTGCGTCCCAAACGTATAGAATTTAGAATTTCTGGTCGATCTTGAAACAGGGGGAATCAAAAATTACTTGTTCTTGCATATCGCGCATTTTCTCGAAAAACGCATACTAGGAGTACACACTGAAATTTAGGTTTTATGATCCTAAGTCTGATTCCAAACTTAGACATTTTAGCGGTTTTTCAGCTCTGAAAAGGAATTTTCTAAAATTTACTACAGCTAAAATGTCGAATTATTTTTAAGAGAGCGACAGTTATAAAGCTATTAAGTGTAAAAGCTGAAATTTAGACAAATTCTTTCAGCCAGTATTCGATCGTGTTTTTTATCAATTTTTTATATGAACAGAGACTTCTTGTGATTTAAGGGATTTCTTAAATTTATGGATTTGAAAAAAATTTTCACTGTCAGAAAGTTATCTGGAATCAACAGAACTGCTTGTAAAACTATCCTTTTATTCAAAAATATAAATATTTCTTCCTTAACGTATTTAAAACAGTGTACATTCTGGCTAACTATTTCTGGAGCCCAAATCATAGACGAAATCGCCCACGATTTGAACAGAGAAAGTTCACCATATTACAATTTTGAAAGAAAATCAATCAACCACTCACATAAATAAATAATGTAAGCCGTGAACTTTATCAAAGAACAAACTATTTTTATAAAACGTATTTCCTTCAAACGGGTAAAAATTTGGTTATTTCTTTAATTGGAATTTTTACATTAAAGGTTATTGCCCAATATATCGTCTGAAGTCAAAGTTTATTTTTTTTGCACATGTCAGGAAAGAAACTGGATTTTACGAATTTCTGGCTTTGACGTAATATATCGCTCTCTCTTTAGCATTCGTTATATAGTAATAAATGAAAATGATTTTACAATATATTGACATTCATTTCAGATTTACTATGCCTATATATGCTTTTGCATGTAGTTTTATTCAATTTGTGAAATATTCGTCAAATTTACACGCAAGACATACATTTATTCTTGTGATGTTCAGATGTTAAATTTTTTTCGTACAACAAGCGCCATCTATTGGCATCAAAATCAAACATTAATATTCATATTTTGTGATGTTCATAACCTGCAGATTTTGAGTGATTATCACAGATTATAGAAGAAATTACATCACTTGCGATGGCATCTGATACAAATTTTATCCGAATATAAACAGTATTTGTAACATAAGACGTTAATCGACGTAATTCCTTTTTAAGAGATTAATATTATCGACAGCTGTTGGTTTTGTTTTTATATATTAATTAATCGTCGTACATTTAATTTAATTCGCAGATTGAGAGGGAATGGGTGTCATCATACCTAGACGTTATTGGAAAAATAAAGAGTAGATCAGGTAGATTATTTATGCTTAAAGAACAGCCGGTTTACGGTTTCATTTTAAGAATGAAGAGTAAAAAATTATTGGACTTAATTGACTGGTAAATTGTATTTATTTTAACAGAGTTTAAGTTCGTTGGTTATTGGAGATTTTTTGGCGTAGACGTTAGGCTGCTCCAAACGCTAGACAAGAACGGAAAAAAAAAATATATATATATATATATATATAACATGTACAGGTCATACCAACATTGATATAAAAGGTGGTGAAAAAAAATGTATGTAAAAGGTGATAAACGAATTGAAATATAAAAGTGATAAAGGCAGTGATATAAAAGTAAAAACTAAAATATAGGTGTGATAAAACCAGTGATATAAAAGTAAGTACTAAAATATAGGTATAATAAAACCAGTGATATAAAAATAAACACTAAAATATAGGTGTGATAAAGCCAGCGATTTGAAAGTAAACACTAAAATATACGTGTGATAAAGGCAGTGATATGAAAGTAAACACTAAAATGTAGATGTGATAAAACCAATGATATAAAAGTAAGCGCTAAAACATAGGTGTGATAAAATCAGTGATATAAAAGTAAACACTAATATGTTGTTGTTATAAAACCAGTGATATAAAAGTAAACACTAAAATGTAGGTGTGATAATGCCAGTGATTTAAAAGCGTGATAAAAAAAAAGTCAATTGCGAATGTGATATTGAAGCGATGAATATCTAAAACTAAAAACCTCTTGGTGGTGGAACCTTTCCAGAGTGAAGTCAGCGAACTAGAAAACAATAGAAACGAAAATGAAAATGGACATATTAAATCAGATTTTCAAAATCGAAATATAGTATGGTGAGTCATTTCACCTATAAGATCGTATAGAGAGAACAAAACGAAGCCAAAATATTTATGATAAATATTGGTGATATCTGCACAGTCTACTAGAATGTCTCGATTGGTGAGATCACAGTTACAATAGTGATAAATAGGGGTACTTTCTCATTCTAGGAAATATCGGTACTTACGGCCGGTTTGTGGATTCATTTTAAGAACGAAGAGTTAAGGCTACTATGTACTAAGAAAAAAAAAATCGTATTTCTATGTTCCTCTTTTTGCAGACCCTTGTGGTGGGAGTAGTCCAGTTGACAATTCAAGAATTCCACCCCCCTTAGGATTGACATTTTGAGGGATTACAATGGCTCTCTCTCTAAAGGGGGGGGGGTGTTAAGCGCTGCCCCCAAATTTTTTATTTAAAATATATTTTTGTCAACTATTTACAGGTACATAAATGCTGATAATCAAATAAAATCGGTATTGTCAAATAGCCTGAATTTTTCTGCAAGGCGCTACAGGATTCATTTTATAAATTTCGTCCACCGAAGGAATTTATGAGCGTTTAAAGCACACTGTACCAGATTTTTCCCCGAATAATTTAAATTTTAAAATATTACTTGGATTTTTAAAAAAAACGAGAAATGTACACAGATGTAAAATTTCTTTCACTATGACGGAGTACAGTTTTTTAAAAAAAATCTCTGAATCCAAGTCGGCAATACGTGGAAAAATTTTCTCCATAGGTTAACATTGAGGTGAGCGAATCCAATGGGCTTAGTACATAGGAGCCTTAAAATTATTGGTTGGGCAATGACTTATTTTTAAAAAGTCCAAAAGACTAAGCTGCAAAATTATTTAAACTATAGACATATCATTAGCCATTTTTAACCACAAAAAAAGGATTTAAGTAAATCTTGTTATCTAAACAATGTTAAAATAACAGATCAGTGGTATGCAAACTGTGAGTCGGCACCCAGAGGGGGTTCGCTAAAAAAATTGGAGGCGTCGCAGTTAGTCTGGAAGTAAATTTATATCATATTGAATTATTTAAAATATTTTATTATATTTAAAATATTAAAAAATATTTTAATATAATTAAAATAATTATATATTTTAAATGTTTTATTATACTTAAAACATATAAAAATACTTTTAATACATTTAAAATAATTATATATTTAAAATTCTATATTATATTTAAAATATTAAAAAAAATTAATATATTTAAAATATTAAAAATACTTCTTTAAAATTGTTAATTAAAAATATACTTTACATTTTATATAACACACATTTTCCATATTTTTAATTATATTTTTTATATGTTAGAAAATATGTGTTATCATATTTTTAAACAATGTGTCAAACAGTCTTACAATAAAAACGTCTTCAGCAAAAGACTATACTTACATTGCTTCCATTTGTATCGATCTGTGTGAGACGGGGTTTCAAAATTTGGATTTTTAAAACAGTTTGTCAAAATTTGCGTACAAATTATTCTCTTTTGTTGCTATTTTCCTATTTTTTTTAATTTTGCTGCTACTAAAAATTATTTTTGTTGGGGGTCAATTGATTTTTTTTTTGTTTATAGAAAATGCGGGCCTGATTTTCCGGTTTGCCCGGTAAACCCGGGCCTAAGGGCCCCTGAATGTTTCCCCCCCAAAAAATAATTTAAATTTTAAAAGGAAAAAAAGAAAAAATTCCAAATTCAATTTTTTTTACATTTTACTATTTTAATAGCAATTTTCATTACATATATTTTCAAATTTGATTGAATGGTTCATCATATGAATGGTTATATGTATAGTTCATCATAAGTATGTTATAATGTATATAAGGGATTAATAAGTTTTTCTGGTAGCATTGTATTGTGTTTTAATGATGAAGTTAATATGCTGTATTACTTTTTGTTATTTGATAATGTTCCAGGCTTCTATGCTTCAAATAGCCAATTCTGGGTAAAATGTTACTTTCACGATGATTCATGATTATTTTTTTTGTGTGTTTCAATTTTGGAAATTTTACGTCCACATCAGTGTTAGGGGGGCCACCATCTCGAGTTGTGCCTATAGTCAAGAATTTTCTAAATTGGGGCCTGCTCACAACTGCAATTGATTACGAAAAAATATTTTACCACGGTGTTATAAGAAGCATGAAGACTTTGTGATTCATGAGACCGAACAACAAAAAAATTCTATACCAATGATTAATAAATAATTTTAGACAATCTATTGATGTAAAATTTGCGTAGCTTTCAAATGTAGCTTGGATGTTGTTAGAAGTGTGATTCTCATTCGGAAATTTACCGTCAACTGCCTGCAATTCCTTTTAATACTGCTAGGTAATACGAGTATGTAACATTGGGTTTACTCAGCTCAGTGCTAAACAACATATTGAGAAAATTTTTCTAATGCTTATCTATTTTGATTCAATTCAATAAGACGTAAATTCAGGAAAATAAATGTAATGTTTCAAAAATTATCTGATGTTATTGATCAATAACGGAAATAAGAAGGCTAGGTTAGCCCAAAGCTTCTAAAAATGCGTAATTAAATTGTTATCTAATTACCATGTTTTTATTGACTCGTTTTCTTGTTTGTGTGTGTGTGTGTGTGTGTTTGTCCCGTACAAATCTTGCAATTGATTTTTAACTAACTTCCCGACTAGCTAGACATTTGAAAATTTTAGAATAGCTCAGAACACGATGACAATGCATTATTTCAATACTTTTAGCCATCTTTAAGCAGATTTGAATTCAATTTCAGTTAGTTTTGTTTTGTAGACTGGTGCAGCCATCTATCGGCCGGGACGAGAACGAAAAGTTAAACGCAAGTTAACTTCCAATTCTCGAGCTAAACGATTGATTACGCATTTGATCATTTTCTTTCAAGTTGTTGGGATAATTCATTAAAAAATTTTTAAAAAGTATTTATTAATACATAGAATTGTCAAGTTTATATAATTGAAAAGAAAATTTTAAAACATGGTATATAAAAAGTTCTTTTTATCTTGTAATTATTTTAATTAAAATGATTTGCTTCACTGCCTGTAACGTGATCACTTCTTGCTTGGCGCAATAGCTTTCCATGGATGCCGAGAAATTGCTTTTTGTTCAACTGCTGTTCGACCCCAAATACATTTTACTTTTAGCTCTTCTATCCCATTTAAACAATTAGTTTAACTGGACTAATTTAGAATGTTTGCAAACTCACCTACTATACATATGTATAACAATACATTTGCAGTGTTCTTGATCGTCGTTTCGAAATCAACATTTATGAAAAATTTGTATGAGTAGAAAATATATTACATTTTTGTCATGTACATGGTAAAAGAAATTGATATCAAACTGACAAATATATTATGTACACTCATACACCTTCATGAGTTTACTTAGACTTTTTTTTCATTCATCAGCATATTCAATAATATATTAAAAGATTATTACATATTAGACCTGTTTTCATATTGAATGATTGGTTTTGGGATTAATTTCGACTGAAAAAGATATATATGGATATATATATATATATATATATATAATGATTTAATGATAAAAACAGTATATATATATATATATATATATATATATATATATATATATATACACTATCTTAAAACTCTTAAACTCACGGCGCAACAGTCCGATGTGGACCAGGGCCGGCAGTACCCATCTCCGCTTTCGTAACCGTGGGCTTGGGGTGCCGTACAGCATATGTCTCAGTCAGGTGGTCAACCTGACGTGGGACCCTCAGAGTTTTGTTCCCAAGCATGCTTGGTCCTCATTTTATGGACTCACTGAAGGGATGAAAGGCTGAGTCGACCTTGCCCAGTCACAGGGTTGAACCCTGGACCTGTGGGATGGCAGCTTGACGCTTTTAACCACTACTCCACAGGGCTTCATATACACTATCTACCAATAAGTATTTGGACACCGATGCAAATGACGATATCTGCGCTACTGATATACGTCCCGCCCTCCGCCGTTAAATATAGTGTAGGAAACAACTTTGGAGTAAGTCACATACACGATGCCACGAAGTGCACAGTTATCGGATTTAGAGAAAGGCGTAATAGTCGGGTATCACTGAAATAGCCGATACTTAAGGGACATATCTAGCGAGCAGAATTACCAAAAATCGGTAGTGGCCTATGTGATTCAGAAGTAGAAGGTGAATGGTGATCGTCGGAATGTGCTCCGAGTCGGTAGACCCTCGAAACTGAGAGATAGAGACCGACGGGGGCTTTCCACAGAAATTCGGAAGAATTGCACCCAACCGATGGCCCACACACTCAAGGAGTTTCAACAGGCATTTGGCAGGGTTGTTTCGATGAATACCATCTGTAAGGAAGCACATGTGCTTGGTTTTCATGGTCGGACTGCACCCATAAGTCTTTGATCACAAAGTCCATCCGCGCTGCTCGGTTAGTATAGTGCAAAGCACGTCGAAAGTGGACCGTAGATCAGTGGAAACGGGTTTTCTGGAGCGATGAATCAAGTTTCAACCTCTACTGTTCGGATGGCAGGGTATGGGTCTTGCGTCAGCCTGGAGAACGCCACCTGCCTGAATGCATTATGCCCATAATAAAGTTCGGCGGTGGTGGAATTATAGTATGGGGTTGTTTCTCATGGTATGGACTGGGACCCTTGGTCCCAATTCATGGTAAGCTCAATACCGACGTCTACTGCAGTATTTTGGAGGACAGTATGCTTCCTACGTTGTGGCAGTTTAACGGGTTGGATCCATGCTACTTCCAGGACGACAACACCAGCGTTCATGTTGCGATGTCTACCTCGGATTAGTATGGTGACACTAGGGTTAACCAAATGGATTGACCTTCCCAGAGCTCAGACCTCAAACCCTATAGAGAACATCTGGGCCGAGTTGGATCACCGAATTAAGGGGTGAAACAGACGTCCAAAATCGGTGAAGGAATTTTCATGTCTTCTCCAAGAAAGATATAATGTACCCAAAATTATAATAGGCGACATTTCGGATGACGGCCACTTTTGGTGCAACTTATAGATGTGAATCCTTGTATTCTACATTTAGGTTGATAAGAAAATAAGCAACGCTCAGTGTTGGCAGTTCAACATTTAAACTAAATAGCTGCAAACTGCATTCATGTTGCTCCGCCATCTGACTCATATCTCATTATCTCTCTTCGCAGAATTCGCTGCTTCCACCTCGTTGGATCTCTGTCCGGCCATCCTTACGCTTTGAATCTTCCTCGATTGTATCAGATTAAATATTTTTTTCCAAAATTCTTTCTCTCTTTTATTAATCTTTTCTCTACACCCCTAGTTATTCCTTCATTACCTACCAACCTAAACTTTTTAAACTATTTGCAATTTAATTTAATTCACTTTGTTTTCCCACACACACTTTCAGTACGATTATAATCAATTTTAGAGAAAGGTAATAATGATATATTCCACATTGAATGCAGAGGATACGGAGCTGTAGCTCCAAGGAGCCTCTAAAGTAAATTATGCCTATGCCTATACCAAAACGGCAACAACTCTACAAATACCATATTTAAATCATGTGGATAAACAATCAAAAAGAAAATAAATATTAACGCAGATAAAAACTATTTAGAAAAATAAATTATTCTAACATTTGTTGAATGATATATTTAATAACGACATAAGAAAAAAAGCCACTTGAAATTTCCTTCATATTATATCTAACCTTTACCGTTTTTTTCTATCTTCTAAGTAATATGCAGACATTCCCGAAGGGCTCTGAACACTTTATCTTGGGCACCCCTGATATATGCTCTCATTAGATCACGATGTAAATCCATATATCTCTCACTTCGCTCAAACTCATCAAATAACTCCATATTTCTATACCCAAAAGGAGCTAGCTAGACCAAATTATGCGTCTGTGATAAATTATGTCAATCAAGGATAATCTCATATGCCAAATATTGCTCATTTATATGCCAGTGAAGGGTTATATTTCAAAGGCATTTTTACACTATGCATCTAGACTGTTATTGAACGTTACAATAACACTTATGATTGAATATTGTTTTATAAGTAGAAATGTTGTCTCTTAGACTTCATGCGTTTTCTGTGTGTGTGGGTGTGTGCACCTATAAACATTATATATATAGACACACATGCACCTCATATATATATATATATATATATATATATATATATATATATATACACAGGTGGTTATCAAAATAATATAAATACCTATAAATATTAGTAGTGTTTATGAATGTGCTTCGTATTGCTTAAAAAACAACTCTGGCCACCTGTATTTTTTATATAATATAGTGTATGTACCATTCTACTGTCAGATAACAGTAATGAAGCTAAGGGCATCTTGCTTTTGGGGGGAACAGCGTGAAATGTCAAACCTTGCAGACCTTGCGAAAAAGGCAAATTGTTGGAGCTCGTTTAAACTGGAATATCAGTCACTGCAAACTCCAGGCTAATGGGTGTTTTTCGAGCTATGGTATTGAAAGTCATGATAGCATACAGAGTGCACGTGAAAACCCAGTTTGCGAAACATAATAGTGAACGAAAGGGATAATGATAGAAGGGAATTTCACAAACAAACCATTTACGGAAGAGCAGCTATTTCCAAGCCATTTCTAATAGTTTCCAATAAAAAATATCGTCCGCAATGGTGCCACGAGCACAAATCATGGTCAAGTAATATGTCTAAAAACGGCATTTAGAACGATGAATCATTGTTCACATTGTTCCTCGCAACAGGACGTGCGTATGTCCGGAGAACACGTACACAAGCGTAAGATTCTGGCTGTCTCATCTCAATTGTCAACCATGGATTTAGAAGTATCAGGGTTCGGAATGACATCTCATGGTTTTCTTTAGGCCCTATTGTAACACTAAAAGGGAGATTGAATGGGAAGGACTATGTCGAACTTTTAGCTCATTAGTCCATCCTATGGTGCAAACATTGTTTCTTGCAGGAGATGGCGTTCTCCAGGTTGATAATTCCCCTATACATACAGCGAAATCTATCAAGTATTGGTTATAAGAGCATGAAAAAGAATTCCAATAGCTTATCTTGCTCTGTACAATCCCCCCAACTCTATATCATCCAACCACTGTGATCTGTATAAGCGGATAGAGAAAGGTATCGATATACACAACACCATTCTCTACAGAGAATTTCATGATTTTCCCTGAAAAAGGGTATAATATATTCTTAACTACTGTTCATGACTTGTATAATCCAATTCCAAGGTGAATCAGGTGGTATTACATATAAAAGGGGATCCTGCGCCACATTAGGTTTTCATGATGTTTCCTATTGTTTCCATTATTTTGATAACTACTTGTATATAGAGAGTGATTTTTTATACTGACACTACTCAGAGCCACCTGTAGCGAGATCTATCAGCCGAAATTCCACCAAACTTCATACAGGGACTAAGGACGTCATGGGGGAAAATAAGTTCCAAAAGTCACCGATAGGGAAAGATATGACTCTGTTGTTGTCGGCGCACAAGAAAATCTGCATAAAACGAAAGCAAAACATCAAAATTCAAATTCATGAAAACATACACAACAGCAGCGCCAATATTTGGGACTATTAAGATCGGTGCGGAATCTGTTGCGCCACCGCTTTACAGAAGAAAGGGTAATTTTTTCCACTTCCATGGCCACCTCTCTACCCGGACCTAACCCATGTGACTTCTTTCTGTGGGGTTATTTAAAGTCCAAGGTGTGTCTTGGTGAAGTCTCTAACTTGACGACCCTAAAGGTCAACGTATACCGGACAGTTATGAACATTCCTGGTGACATGCTACGCTCGGCCATTGAGAACGTAGTGTTCAGGATGCAATGTGTCATCCACCAGGATGGAGGTCACATTGAAGGAGGGAGAAGTGGATTTGCTGCATAAAGCGATGTTCCAGTGATGTTCCAGTTTGTTATTCATTTGTCTGCTTATTACAACTTTTTCGGTATTCACCCATTATTGTTATAGCCCGAAATACTGTCGACTACGTGGTCGTGATTTTGCATTTGTGCAAATTCTCGGATGCACCGACAACAATAGCGCCATATCTTTCTCAATCGGCGACTTTCGGAACTTTGTTTTGTCACGGAAACTTTTTTCTGGTGTCGTCTTTAGTCCCTCTATCAATTTTGGTGGAATTCCGGTTGATAGATCGTGTTACAGATAGCTCTGAGTAGTGTCAGCTTAATAAAAACTCCCTGTACATCATTCAATCAATATATAGATCCATACATCTCTATTTTAGCCGACATAAATATCCCGATCATTCAATATGCAAGTAGGCTTAATATATAAAATGCTTTTAAATATATGCTTGAATATCCTCATGAATGAAAAACAAAATGTATAAATATACTCATGAAGGAACATTTTTTCTGAGCATGTAATATATTTGCCAAATTCATATTATTTTCTTTTGTATATACGATTTCATTGATAACCATATAATCACATATCTCGCTTCTTTAATTCATATCCTTCAAACAAAAACCCTATATTATGTCACCTAAAATGACTGCTTCAAATCGATTATACGCCATTGAGGGATTATCTAATTAAATTACTTAAGGGCCTGTTCACATAGGAGTCCGTTGCGTTGCGTTAAGGAAAAGATGACGTTGAGACGAAAATAAACCAATCATAGGTGTTAAAAATTTCATTGCTAACCATTTGGAGGCATATGATTGGTTTATTTTGGTCTCAACGTCATCTTTTCCTTAACGCAACGCGGACTCCTATGTGAACAGGCCCTAATCCTTCGGTGCGAACATCTGTCTTTCAGGCAGCTATGGTTTCATTATTCAACGCAAGGCCCCCCCCCACCCTTTGACCTTACAGTACTGTGAGTCTACAAGTGCTTCAGTCAACATATTGTCTTCATTGTGGAAGGATGATTCGCGACTCCCGCTTTCTATAGTTCAGGTACGTGCCATTTTCTGGAACATTTTCTGTCTACTAGACAAATATTCACGCTAAAGTATATTTAAATATCTGACTGTCAGGCAGATATTCTTCAAAAATTTTGTATAAAATGTACCTTAAGGCTGAAAATCTATCAAGATATGAGTCTTTGAAGGTTCCTGGGAACGACTTTGGCCAAACCCTGCTTTATATTACCTGTTTTGAAACGGAGGCTGATTAAGACTGATTTTCCTAAATGCCTCTACAAAATGAACCGTAATACACACTGAAGTGCCACTGAATTAGGGATAGCGAAGCATATGCAAATTGTGTAGCGCTGCGCATCATGTATGCGCAAGTGAGGGCGCTGTGGTAACTGCATATATAGCGCGTACTGTGGTTGTTCTGAATTAGTTGTTGGAATTGCCAGTATGGGTAAACTGCCTGATTTAGACCAAGAATACATGGATGGTGGAAAAAAAACTAGCGATCGGGCAAACTGCAAAGGACAATTAGCCTTGACAGTGCGTGGTGAGAGACGGCTCAGGCGTATTGTACGTAGCCAGCGAAGCCAAACATTAGCTCAAATTACCACCCAGTTTAATGACGGTGCCACTCGTACAGTCAGTAAACGGACTGTGCAACGCTCGCTTCACCGTATGGGTTTCGGGAGCCGTCGACCTACGAGAGTACCATTGCTCTATACTCGCCATCGGGCTGCACGTCTTGCCTGGGCCAGAGAGCACAGAGACTGGAGTGTAGAGGACTGGAAACGAGTAGCATGGATTGATGAGTCTCGATTCCGACTACTTAACGCCGACGGGAAGCTGAGAATATGGCATCAGGCTCATTAAGCCATGGATCCTGCATGCCTGGCTGGAACTGTACAAGGGCATGGTGGTTCAATCATGGTCTGGGATGTTTTTTCGTGGCACAGTTTGGGATCTTTGTTGTGTGTACCAACCTCCCTCAATGCAATTCGGTACGTAGAGTTGCTGGGTGATCACCTCCATCCGTTTATGCTGTTCTGTTATCCGCACGGTAATGGAGTTTTCCAGCAAGACAACTGTACCTCTCAGAAGTCCCGGTTGGCTACTGGCTGGTTGGACGAGCATTCCTCTGACTTCTCTGTCATGAATTGGCCACCTATAAGCCCAGACTTAAATCCTATTGAGCATCTTTGGGATGTTTTGGAACAAGGCGTGAAAAGCCATCACACAGCACCAAAGAACCTTACTGAATTATGGACAGCTTTAGCCAATATTTGACAAGCCATTCCCGTGGAACGTTTCCAGAAACTTGTTGAATCTATGCCTCGTCGTGTGGCAGCCGTTATCAAAGCCAGAGGAGGCCCAACTCGTTACTAGGTAGGAATCCCTAATTCAGTGGCTCTTCAGTGTATGTAACCTGTGATAATTGGTTCTGTTCAATAGAAGCTGGTCAAGAATTAAGGAGAAATTGTTTGACGGTTGTGGCTACCATGAAATGTAATAAACAACAAATACCCTCTGAAGGCGTAGTTAGGAATACCCGGGAAAGACATAGCACATCTATATCTGCCTTCCAGGTAGATGTTCCCACTAAGCGGGAAAATAACCATGTCCCCGGTTTAATCATATTGCTTTATTTACACGTTTTTATTAACTAGATTTTTTGTTTGTTTGTGTTTTTGTCCGATACAAATCTTGCAATCTATTTTTAACTAACTTCCTCTAACTTAACTAACTTATTTTGTGTCACTAACTTCTTGGCAAAATTTTTACTAATGCATCTTTTTGTTATTATATTATTATCGTTGTTCTACACTACATGATCTTGAGGGGCAAAGTTGTTCAACAACTACAATCATTTAATTTACACCGTAAAGCAACATGATTACTTAACTGTAGATACTCTTACGAATTTTATGAGTCTATAATAATCTAGCCAAGTATGAAAGTTATCGCCAAATTGGCGATGGATTTGGTGACTTATTTTGGTAGCCAAATTTGGTGATATTTCGCTACATTTGGCTATATGGTGCGAAATGGTCGTCAACTTAACGTCTAGACCTTTCTGGAAGCTTCTAGAGATATCTAGCTGCCTGACCGATATGGGGAGCTTTGGAAGTCTATAAATATACCTGACATTGGCATTGGAACTCAGTTCAATTTCTACTGATAATTGAATGTGTTGAAAGTGCGTTAGGCGTGTATTGTTTTGAAGACTTTGGTATCCTGACTTGTGTTTTTAGAGTTTTCTGCTGCATAGAAGAAATATGTTACGCGTTTTCTCTTTGAATTTGTGTATGCGCCTGAAGAATTTACAGAGTAATAAATTTTATTTTGTGTGCAGTTTCTGAAGAGATTTTATTCAATCCTAACGAACCCAGGAAAACGGAAGAATACAGATACTTTTCCCCCTTTGATGAACTCTGACATTTCACTTACGCATTTTAAAAATCAACCAAAGCTCGCGAAATTAATTTTTACCATGTTTTTATTAACTCGCTTTCTTGTTTGTGTGTGTGTGTTTGTCCAGTACAAATCTTGCAATCGATTTTTAACTAACTTCCCCACTAGCTAGACATTTGAAACTTTTAGAATAGCTCCGAACACGATGACAATGCATTTTTTAAATACTTTTAACCATCTTTAATCAGATTTGAATTCATTTTCAGTTAATTTTGTTTTGTAGACTGGTGCAGCCATCTATCAGCCGGGACGGGAATGAAAAGTTAAACGCAAGTTAACTTCCAATTAACTTCATTTTCTTTCAAGTTGATGGGATAATCCATCAAACAAGTGTTTAAAAAGTATTTATTAATACATAGAATTGCCAATTTTATATGATTCAACAGAAAATTTTAAAAAATGGTATTTAAAAAGTTATTTTTATCTTGTAATTATTCGTTTTTTTTAAATGCAAATAAAATTTTAAAATTTAAATTATTCGTGGAAAAAATCTGGTATAGTGTGTTTTAACTTTTGACGGTTTCGGACATACTGTTGAGCGCTCTGTTTGTATGTTTGTCCTAAGCCTTCTGAAATTTTATGACTTAATCTAATTTTACGCGAAATATTCACACACATTAAAAAAATTATATTCGATAGTAAAGAGGGGGAGAAAATGTATTGCATACCTGCTAAGACTAAAAGCCGTCGATTTGACGGCAATATAGAAAACAGGCAGAAATCTTTAAAATGATACCGGGAAAATATTATTTACTTTCGTCTCTTCTTCCTTTGCAAATAACAGAAATATTCGCTCTTCGGAAATATTTGTGTGAAAAAATAAGAACTGCACAAACCAAGCATATATTTTTACGGATAAACCATACCAGGTTGTCAGCTCGGCATACCTGCATAAAAATATATCTAAATATATACTAATTTATCATATATTGGTATGAAATAGTTCAAAATTTAAAATATTTAACAATTTTCAAAAATATTAAATATTTAAAATTTTTTATTTTATTTTTAACCGTCAAAATGGCGGCGTTCAGTCTTTTTAGTAAGAAAAAAATTCCCGTCTTTCTAGTATTAAACACTCCTAAACTCCTTTAGTGGACGAAATGTATAAAATGGATCCTGTTGCAAGGTGGAAAAACGTTCAGGCTATCTATAAATACCATTTTCCATTTTTTATGTTCAGCATTTATCTATATATATAAAACAGTTCCGTAACTGACTGACTGACTGACTGACAGATAACTCACAGAACAAACCGCTGGACCTAAAGGGTTGAAATTTTGCATGGCAATTCTTCTTATAATGTAGGGGTACACTAAGAAAGATTTTTGAAAAATTCTTCTTTGATTTTTTAAAATTAAATTTTTAAGTTGCTTTTGTAACTTTTTTTAAGTTTGCATTTAAAATAATAATCTGAGGGTTATAAAATTTATATCATGAGAAAGATCATTAAAATTCCTTTAAATTTAAATCTTTTTCGATTTTTTGCCTCACTTTTTTGATTTATGGTGAATATTTAAAGGTTAATTTTTAGAACTTAATTTATTAAAAATGTTGATCACGTGGTTTCTTTTATTTTTGTGATATTTTAAATTAATTTTGCGCCCCATGCATAGCAAGAAAATAAATTGACAATTTTTTCTTTCTAATGCGGCAGACGATTGGACGTTATCAAAAAAAATATTAAAATACAGTAAAAGAAATGTTCCTCAAACTGTACTATGTTAACTGTACTATATTCTTTAGTATGCTCTATTAGATTTAATTTCAGTATTTTCTTCTACATTATTTTGTCTATAAAAACATCCATTACGATTTTTTATAAGTGTATTTTTTTGTTTTTGTTTTTGCTTTAATTGCATACATTGACCGTTGTATTTAATTTTAATCTACTCCGTCGCGAAGCACGGGTATTCAGCTATTTTATTATATAATGAAATGAAATAATTCAAAATTTAAAGTATGCAACCATTTAAAAAAAATTAAATATTTTAAATTTTATTTATTTTTAAACGTTAAAATGACGGTGTTCAGTATTTTTAGTAAGAAAAAAATTCTCGTCTCTCTAGTAGTTAAACACTCCTAAATTCCTTTACTGGACGAAATGTATAACATGAAACTTGTTGCAAGGTACGCAACAGAGTTCAGGTTATCTGAAAGTAAAAGTTCAGGCTATCTGAAAATACCATTTTTATTGGATTATCAGCATTTATCTAACTACAAATACTAGGCAAATTTTCTCCATAGGTTAACATTGAGGTGAGCGAATTCAATAGCGTTAGAACACGACAGTCTTAAGGTGACAATAGACCTTCAGATTGGCAAAAATATGTCTCAAAATCGATTTTTTTTTTCTTTCAGAAAATGATTCTGAAACTCATCAACTTTAAATTTAAAGAAAGTATGTTGATCCGATCATTATTAACCGAGTTATAAGTATTTTTTAAAACGTAAACAATGGAAACGTTACGCTAAATTAAAACTTTAAGTGATATTTTGTCAAAACAACTTTTCATGTCATTTCGGTACGTTCAAAATGTTCCATGAGTCATAATTTTTCTTGAATTTTCATAAAATTTTATAAAATGATTATTTATGTATGTTAGAATAAAACATAGTAATAAATTCATTATACTATTTTAAAACACCTTGAAATTTTTACAATCAAATAAATTTTTTTGATAAAATATTGCATAAAAGACCTATATTTATCAATTTCTTTTCTAGTTTTTATAAATATGATTGTCAATCAAATATTGCTACTAACTTTTATTATAATTATATAAAGCTAGCTTAAGAAAGAAAATTAAATATCTTAGACAAAAATGATGCTCCTGGAGCATTTTTAAATAGAGGAATTAACAAACTGATTTTAATTAATATCTTAATTAAGTACATTCTGATTTTTTTTTAAATTTATCATTTTCATCTCTAATCAACACTGTATAAGTATACAAAATTTCATAGCAATTGGTTGATATATAAAAAAATGTTTTTCATGGTCCATTGTCGCCTTAAGGGGAATGGACCTTCAAACTTAACTTTTTTTGTTTTGAATGGATTTGCTTGAAATTTGAATATGTGATTAGTACCATAGATATGTAAAAGTGGTTAAAATTTAATGATGAAATATTAATAATTTATGAATTATGAATTAGTAATTATATCAAAAATCAGCCTAATTAAAAATGTTCCATGCGTATTTCTTTTGCATATAATATGGTAATTTTTATTTACAGGATACCTTATAGAATTAATAATGAAACTTATTGCTTAATTTAAGCATTCCTTAAAAATATAAAGAGAAAAAAATAATAGTGAAAACATCCTTTTTATTACGCAATTAGGCACATTAGGCTTTTAATTAGGCTGATTTTTGATATAATTACTAATTCATAATTCATAAATTATTAATATTTCATCATTAAATTTTAACCACTTTTATATATCTATGGTGCTAATCACATATTAAAATTTCAAGCAAATCCATTCAAAACAAAAAAAGTTTGAAGGTCCATTGTACCCTTAAGACGACAATGGACCATGAAAAACATTTTTTTATATATCTTCTTCTTTTCAAGTACAAAATTTAGAAATTCTAATCTACGAAGCATAATTATTTTCAATAAGATTTATTACATATACAGTTAAGTATATAAAACTTAAATTTCAAAGCAATATGATATTTAGAAATGCGCCTGGAGCAGTTTGAATATTCGTATGACATGAAAAATTTTATTTTGAGAATAACACATTTAAAGTTATTGCTATTAGTAACCACATCATATCTAAATTAAATACAAATGCCTATAACTAGGAAAGTAATCACAGAAATTAAAAATTATTTTTGCACCACATTCCTACTCGTCCATAGTTTCACAATTCAATAAAATAAAAAATCGAACAAATGGACAAATGTTCGATTTTTTATTTTATTGAAAAATCGAACATTCAATAAAACAATGAATGTTCGATTTGGACAAATCGAACATTCGATTTGTCCGAATGTTCGATTCGGACATTTTGGACAAATTTCACAATTTTGAAAGTCCACTGTCCGCTTAAATCATAACATAAATCAACAACTCTCCTCTTTCGCTAGAACCCACCAAAATAACCCCACGTTTCCATACCCGAACGGGATAGCACAGACCTAATTAAATCGCAATCCGTTTCCCGCAAAAAAATACAGTTGTAGTATTGTTCAGTAATTACCATCCCGGCCTGCTCAGTGCCTCCCAGAGAATAGAGAAGTGGCTCTCTAGGTTTCTTTTTCCCGACTCGACATCTTGACATTTAAAGCCGCGCCTACCGATGCAAGGGCAAAAGGAAGAGCCGCTGCCATTTGCTAACTCGCCGGTTTTTATCTCTTGTTTGATACAATGTGCGTGCTCTTCGTACCCGAAATTATTAATTTACGACCGGCCCTTTTCACCGCTTATCTAAAACGGGGCCCCATGAATAGTTAAAACTGGAGCGGCGTTTTACTGCCTCGGCACTATAAAAATTTTCGGCTGTCACGTGTGATCTCTTGAGGGAAGCACGTCCAGGCGAAGGAATTTTTGGTGAGACCGGGGTTTTTAAATATAAAGCTTACGCATAAATGTATGCTGATTCTGGTGATTCATTGCATGTACCGATATTGTGCGTATATAATAACTACAAGATAAAAAGAACTTTTTATATACCATGTTTTTAAATTTTTTGTTGAATCATATAAACTTGAAAATTCTATGTATTAATAAATGCTTTTTTAAATTTTTTTGATGAATTATCCCACCAACTTGAAAGAAAACGAAGTTAATTGGAAGGTAACTTCCGTTTAACTTTTCGTTCCCGTCCCTTCGATAGATGGCTGCACCAGCCTACAAAACAAAACTAACTGAAAATGACTTCAATTCTGCTTAAAGATGGCTAAAAGTATCAAAACAATGCATTGTCATCGTGTTCTGAGCTATTCTAAAAGTTTCAAATGTCTAGCTAGTCGGGAAGTTAGTTAAAAATCGATTGCAAGATTTGTACTGGACAAACACACACACAAACAAGAAAGCGAGTTAATAAAAAATGGCAAAAATTAATTACGTGAGCTTTCGTTGGATTTTAAATTGCGTAAGTGAAATGTCAGAGTACATCAAAGAGGGGAAAGTATCTGTATAGTTCCGTTTTCCTGGGTTCGTTAGGATTGAATAAAATCAATTCAGAAATTGCACACAAAATACAATTTATTATTTTGTAAATTCTTCAGGCGCATACACTGATTCAAAGAGAAAACGCGTAACAACTGTCTTCTATAGAGCAGAAAACTCTAAAAACACAAGTCTTACC
The DNA here is from genome assembly GCA_907164885.2 of Dolomedes plantarius. Classification (NCBI taxonomy): domain Eukaryota; kingdom Metazoa; phylum Arthropoda; class Arachnida; order Araneae; family Dolomedidae; genus Dolomedes; species Dolomedes plantarius. The sequence continues at coordinate 67,650,065 of OU015499.1, read as the reverse complement.
AGGTTCTTCAATACAATACACGCCTAACGCACTTTCAACACATTCAATTCTCAGTAGAAATTGAACTGAGTTCCAATGCCAATGTCACTTATATTTATAGACTTCCAAAGTGCCCCCTATAGGTCAGCCAGCTAGATATCTCTAGAAGATTTCCAGAAAGGTCTAAACGGCAATTTGGCGACCATTTGGCACCATATCCCCAAATGTGGCGAAATATCGTCAAATTTGGCTACCAAAATAAATCACCAAATCCATCGCCAATTGGGCAATAACTCTCATACTTGGTTAGATTACCATAGACTCATAAAATTCGTAACAGTATCTACAGTTAAGAGATCATGTTACTTTACGGTGTAAATTAAATTATTGTAGTTGTTGAACAACTTTGCACCTCAAGACCATGTACTGTAGAATAACGATAATAATATAACAACAAAAAGATGCATTAGTAAAAGTTTTACCAAGAATGTTTATACACTAACAAATTATCAATCTTGATTATAATTTATTATTGCTGATCCTAATGCCCTCTGGACGGAAGTTCCAGACTAAGTCCATCTAAGCTTCAGGCTGAGAAGTGCAGCTCGGGTTTACAATAGCACCACAAGGGTCGGAGTCCAACTTGGCTAGGAGTCACAACAATTCTGACCGAGAACCCCCAAGGACGACATCTGCGAGTGATCGTACTGTTACGAATTTTGTAAATATTGCCTTTTGTTTCGTTAAAATGGCTTCTATGGAAGAGCCCCTATAGCTATGTATTTAACATGGGAGTCTATGGGTATCTCGCCAGATTGGCGATGAATTTAGTGACTTATTTTGGCCGCCAAATTCGGCGATATTTCGCCAAATGGTCACCAACTTGCCGACTAAACCTTTCTGGAAGCTTCTAGAAATATCTAGCTCAGACTGACCTATAAGGGACGCTTTGGAAATCTATAAATATACCTGACATTGGCATTGGAACTCAGTTCAATTTCTTAGTGAGAACTGAATGTGTTGTAACTGCTTTAATTGACGTGCATTGTATTGAAAATTCTGGCATCCTGTTGTGACTTTAGAATTTTCTGCTGTATAGAAGACAGCTGTTACGTCTTTTATGTTGGAATTTGTGTATACACCTGAAGAATTTACAAAATAATAATTTTTTTACGTGTGAACTTTCTGAAGAGATTCTTATTCCATATTAAAAAACTCAGGAAAACGGAACACTACCTTCCCCACCCACTAACCTGATAGAATGACTTTCTGATCTAGTGATATAACGTGTCCATATCCATTCTAGACACGAAGGTATTTAACTTCTTGTCGAGATTCGATCCAAGCACCCTCAGTAACGAAAGTCGACGCGCTACCGATAGGTAACCTCGGTCCCTATTTCTCATTAGTAGTTGACATTTGACTAAACACAAAGTACTCAACATTTGGCTAAACAGAAAAATCCTTATATTGCAATATATATCGCTATCCTTCATTGCTGTTAGAAATGGCGATTCCTTGGCTACAAAAAAACCAAGTTTCATTCACAAAAATCTAACTTGTTACTCCAAAGGGACAACCTACAATCGTTATTGTAAACTTTCTCCTGTAATGGGTCATCCTAAATCAAAATGTGGAGAAATATTGTCTGCAAAATGTCAGGCTATAATAAAAGGTACAACTATCGACTGCAATGGGAAAATCAGGACTCATGATGAACCTATTCCGCTGCAGAATTTCAACCTATAACCATACATGTAAATTGTCTGTAAATAGTTAACCTATAATCATAAAAGACCAACTATCAACTATAATGAAAATATTTATACTCATAAAGGCCCTATTCTGCTGAAAAATTTCAATCCATAGTCATATATGGCAAAGTGTCTGTAGAAAGTCAACCTATAATCATAGAGGGTCAACAATAGACTGTCAAGATAAAATTTATACTCATTAAGGTCCTACTCTACTGTAAAATTTCAACCTATATCCATATATAACGAAGTGTTGTCTGTAAAAAGTCAACCCATAATCCCAAAGGGCCAACTGTATATATTCATAAAAGTCCTATTTTGGTGCAAAATTTCAACCTATAACTATATACAGGACTTGTCTGTAAATTCAACCTATTCTCATAACAGACCAACCATGAACTGTAAGCAAAAAATGTTTACTCATAAAGGCCCTATTCTGCTGAAAATTGCAACCCTATAACCATATATGGCAAAGAGTTTCCGTAGAAAATCAACCTATAATCATAAAGAATCGACTGTCAAGGGAAAATCTATACCCTTTAAGGTCCTACTCTACTGTAAAATTTCAACCTATATCCATATATAACGAAGTACTATCTGTACAAAGTCAACCCATAATCCCAAAGGACCTAAAGTCGACTGTAAATCTACATTCCTGAAGGTCCTATTTTGATGCAAAACTTCGATCTATAACCGAATATGGCGAAGTGTAGTCAGTAGAAAAGCAATATGTAATCCTAATGGACTAACTATCGGCCGTAGGGAGTCAACATATGTAATCAGGAAGGACCTACTATCGACTGTAAAGACAAAAGCTATAATCATAAAATTATTACTTCACTCAAAGATGTCTACCAGTAACCATAAGGTCCAATTATCGGCTATAAAAATTCAACCTATGACAAGTGGTCAAATACCACTTTACAATCTTATGAGGCCAACAGCAGACAATTTATTGTTAAACCATGCTACTGTCACAAATAACAAAGAGTTGGTTATTCAGGGTTTTAAACAAGCTACAACCATAATATCCAACTTTTGTCTAGTCAATCACCGGTCATACATAGTCAACACCAAATATTCCCCAACTTGCAGTCAAAAGATTAAGTTGTCTTCTATCAACCTAATTTTTTTTTATGAAAATTCTACTATAAGCTCTATTACAAAATTATCATCCTCCCAATAGAGACTTCTTGGTTCTAACATGCAAGTTCATAGGTACAAAGGTTAAAATTTGGCAATACAAATTCGTGGATCTCGTCAACACTGTACTAAAAAAGCACAGGTTGAGTTCACCTTATAAGTAGATAACTTATACTCAACACTTATGTTTTAACAATGAACTTACAGCCTTAGGCTGTTATATTTACATGTAAAAAGAGTATCTATAGCTGACCGTAGATCAAACATGGCACATTAATCGTCATCTGTTAATTCTAGTGTATAAATTTATTATCATAACACTCGTATGGCAGTGATATTTAGTGCAGTTGTTTAACTACTGTCTACAAAATAGCCTGCATTCATTAGGTTCTTGCATTAAACGTTTACCTATAGATAAGCGTAGCTAATCCATAGCCAGTGTTTTAGCATGTTATTCATTCGTTGTAACTTGAGGTGTGAAATTTTATAATCATAATTTGCGTATGGCAGTAATATTTAGTGCAGTTATTTAATTACTGTTTACAAAATATCCTGCATTCATTAGGTGGTTTATTTAAACTTTTACCTATAGCTAATCCATAGCTAGATTTTTGGCACGTTATTCATCCATTGTAACATGTGGTGTAAAATTGTATAATCATAATTTGCATATGGCAGTATTTTTTAATGCAGTTACTTAACTACTGTCTACAAAATAACCTGCATTCACTACGTGCTTGCATTAAACGTTTACCTATAGCTAATCCATAGCTAGTGTTTTTGTACGTTATTCATCCGTTGAAACTTGTGGTGTACACATTTATTATCATAACACGCGTATGGCATTAATATTTAGTGCAATTATTTAACTACTGTCAACAAAATAGTCATTCATTAGATGGTTGCATTAAACGTTTACCTATAGCTAAGCGTAGCTAATCCATAGCTAGTGCTTTAGCACATTATTCATCCGTTGTAACTTGTGGTGTAGAATTTTATAATCACAATTTTCATATGGCACTATTTTTAATGCAGCTACTTAACTACTGTCTAGAAAATAACTTGCATTCACTAGGTGCTTGCATTTAACGTTTACCTTTAACTAAGCGTGGCTAATCCGTAGCTAGTGATTTGATACGTTACTAATCCGTTGTAGCTTGTGGTGTACAATTTTATATTCATAATATGTGTATGCTTTATTATTTAAGGCAGCTGGGCAACTCCTGTCCACAAAATAACCTTCATTCATAAGCAGTTAACTCAGTGACCAAATTAATCGAAGTTTGTGATCTCAATTTTAAAGAGTAAAAAACAGCGTTAAAGGAAAACTTATCTTACTTCTGATGAAGTTCAGTCACGTAAACACTTAGATGGAAATAGAATATCTTGATAATGAAACAAAAAAGGATCATTCAAACTCACCTAAAATAGAAAAATTTATATGTTAAAAAAACATAGATAAAATACTAAAGTATAACGATAAAACATATAGTTTAAAATTTCAAACAATAGTAAGAAAATACCCGTTTCAGATGAAACTTAAGCAATATTTTGAAACCTAGATTGATAACCCGACCTCCCAAAGGATTCAAATTGATTGTTCTTCGTTCTTATTTCACCCTTTAAATAGGACAAACCAAAGTGACTTCCATGCTCACCACACTTTTCTCACTAACATTTCTCAGACATCTAAAATATCTCACAATAATTTCTTCCTGTCTCCCTAACGTCAGCGAATACCAATAAATAAAACCGACATCCAGCAGACGTCTAAAATCTTCAAATATGTAAGAAATTATGGGAATACATAGTTAAAGAAATCTCTGACAGGTACATAAAACTTATTACAAGAACACGTAATAAATTTCCAAGAGATGGCCAAATAAAGGTGACATCCTTAAAGCAAATATAAAATTTTAAAAATCCCTGAGTTGGTGAGAAATCGGAGCAAAACGGGATCACAACATGGCCATTAGAAGTAAGAAAAGCAGCCACTTTTAAGTGCATTACAGAGAACTGTGATCAGTAATTCTATTGGAATGATGGGTTCTTTTTTAATTCTACTGCTGCCATCTGTCGACAGAAATATTTTATTTTCGGCATAATGTTAATCTGTAGAATAAGATGTTTCAATCATGGTAATTAGGATATAAGTTGAGTATAGGCGTAGCGTGCTTCTAACTTTTGGGGGAGCATGAATTAAATTCAGTTAGGTCCCTCCTCCGCATTGACTGCCTGGCGGTCCTTAAAATATGATTTTTTAAAAAAATTAAATAACAACAAAATGGTGTTTGAGTAGTATTCAAAAGTTATAAATGAGAAAAATAAACATAATATAAATAAAATGAGAAAAAATATATCGTCGAACTTTTGTTTTGGATCATATCATTGTTGAAAACTATATTAAGGCTAAAGACGAAATCGGAATCTTCAGTTTCACAGTTTGAAAAGGCGGGTAAAAACCAACTTTCTTAAAAGTTTTCTACAATTTCCCGATTTTAACTGAAGTTATATTAACATTTTAATTTATTTCTAGTTAAGTTGGGGGGACCACATGCCCCTCCCCCCAACGCTACGCCTATGAAGCTGAGGGGAAAATATATAAGGCTTTCCTGCAAGACAGGAAATTGCGTTAGTCCGGCCTACGATCAATTAAACGATCGAAAATTACACAAAATATAAAAAACTGAGTCCGATTCATGAATTAGGAATAATATGACTCATATGGAACACGTATGCAATTTCATCGCAAGATATACCATTTTGTCACAATAATGAAATCATCCTAAATTCATCTAAAGCTTTGCTCAGTGGATGACTCAACGCTCTACTAGCAGTCTGGTCAAAATAAAGATTAAAAAGCTCTTTAATATTTGAGCAGAGATATATTTTTATATCATATAAGAATTACTCTCGATTCTTGAGTTATATATAACATGAATCGAATTAAATACGCACACGAATTTACTTCTGTATAAACCTACATGTCGCAATAATATTGAAATTAGCCTTAATTCGTCATACTCAGAGTGCAATAGATGACTCAACATGCTACGCGCAGTCTGGTCAACAGTAAGTTAAAGAGTTCTTTTAATCTTTGAGCTTTGAGCATATATGTTATTTCTTATAATATTAAGAAATAATCCTGATTCGGGATTCATAAATAACATGATTTGAAAGAAATTATTGTTCCTCAATAAACCTTCATTTTAGCACAATACTAAAATTTGCTTATTTTTTTCAAATACTCTGAGAAGTGAATGACACAACGTACTATGGTTAACCAGTCTTTTTAATCAAAGATTAAAATTACTTTTAATATTTCAGAATAAAGATGTTATTTCTTATAATATTAAGAGTTACTCCCGATTATTCATTTCCAAACAATATGATTCGAAAGAAATACGCACTCCATTTCACCTGTATATAAACCATTATTTCGATACAATAAAGAAATTGGCTTAAATTTTTTCAACAGTGGAGGACTTTACCTGCTACGAACTGGGGAACTAAAGGATTAGGCTGCTCTCTATTAATCCTATTGGATTCGCTCACCTCAATGTCAAGTTATGGAGAAAATATAAAGTGGAATCTCGATCTATCGTTTTTCAAGGGGCCGATTGAAATGAACGATAAATGCGGGAAAACGATAGATGCAGACACAAAACAAAGCAATATACCGTTCATTTTTTCCGTATGTACCGGATAAAATGAACGGTACATACGGAAAAACGATGGATCCGAAAACGATCGATCGAGATTCCACTGTATTTACTATTTACATGTTGTTCTCGTATAGCCTGAACTTTTCTGCACCTTACAACAGCATTCATTTTATAAATTTCTTCTCCTGATGTGAAGACTTATGTCTGTTGTAGAAATGGGTGAATATGCCTTTCCAGTCCCTCTCTTCCGTTTCGAGAATGTCTTTATCGTGGGCGGGGACCGGAAATGCAATCTCCGCCGGTTGGGAACATCTGCTGCCATCTTGGGGCATCATACATTTTTCAGACCTCCTCCTCTGGTTGTTAGAGGTTTTGGGGGATGGGCTGTCTTGGCTGGGTCAGTACTTCTGATCATTATGTCCCAGTCACTAGGGGTCTGGGTGTTGGCTCACCTTTAAATCGCAGGCTTTGTATTGTGGACGGTTTTCGGGAGGCACACATTTTCTGGCACAGCCTAAAGAAAGGTAGTCAGTTGGGAGTTGAAAGGCGGACATGTCCACTTTTCGACTGGTGAGAGAAGTCATTTCGCTGTACCCATATGCTCTTCTAAAGACTTGAAAACGAATTCCACGTGGTATTTTGTGCTCCCGGAGTCCTGTTTTTATTCCAGCGCGGGTTTTTATTCCTGCCAAACACAGCGCTCGGTAAAACGCTGGAGGGGAGGAATATCTTCGTGACATCACCAAAGGAATTTAGGAGCGTTTAAAACACACAATACCAGATTTTCCCCTAATAATTTAAATATTAAAATATTATTTGCATTAAAAAAATACTCCAAGGTGTAAAATTTCTTTCTCTATTACGGAAAACAATTTAAAAAAAAAATCTTTCATTACAAGTCGGACGTACTATGGACTCATTTTCTCCATAGAATAAGGTGACCAGACGTCCCGCTTTTGGCGGGATAATCCCGATTTTTAGCAATTTGTCCCGCGTCCCGCGGCGTTTTAAAAAAGTCCCGATTTTTGGAAAGAATGCACGACAAGCTAGGGAACGGCGGGAGAACGGGAAGGGAATATACGATTTTTGGCGGCCATGTGGCTATTTAGCCAGGATATGAGTTTTATATTATTTTTACTAATTTTATAATGTTAAACTTTAATAATAACAAAAAATTGTTGAGAACTGATTTTCGAGAACTTCTTATCAAAGTTTGCATTGTTGATCAGTTGTTAGAATTCGAATTTTGAAACAAACCATGCTCCATACAATAATGCAATAAAAATTGTGGAATAAGCGCTGTCCTTAACAGGAACTAATGCTACGACTAAACGCGTTTTTTCTACGGTAAATAAAGTGTGGACATCACAAAAATCACAATCAAGTGTTGAGACTTTGAAAGCCATTTTATGTGTGAAATATATTTTAAAAAATTCTTGTGAAAAAGTTTATGGCCTTTTAAACAAGGACAACAATCTACTAATAAAAATTCACGCAAATGAGAAATATGCCAAAGAATAAAATAATAATATACATAATTTTTTATTTATTATATTTGTAAATTGTATTTATGTTGAAATTTAAAAAAATATATATTACAATACTATTTTTGCGTACTATTAAAATTTTTGTTGCTCCATATAGACCAAATTTTTAATGAATTTTAAAATAAATGCAAATAATATTTTAAAATTTAAATTATCCGGTGGAAAAATTTGGGTGAATTTCTTTGTTGGACGAAATTTATAAAATGAATCCTGTTACAAGGTTCGAGAAAGTTCAGGCTATCTGAAAATACATTTTTGATTGGATTATCAGCATTTATGTAGCTGTAAACAGTAGACAATTTTTTTTTCTCATAGGTAAACATTGCGGTGAGCGAATCCAATAGGGTTAGCACACAGCTGCCTTTAACCTAAATACGTTAAATATCACTTATAAAAAAGTTTTCCGATGCCTTTAAAAATGCATATGCAAATTCCAGTCATAAATATACAAAGCCTACCATATCGAAAAATCGTGATGTTACAAGTGCGATTATAAATTACGTTTACTGAAATATAAAAATGTGGCATGCAATAACTTTATAACGCTTTCAGTTTGAAAAAAAACCCTTCCCT
>OU015499.1:67511404-67636404 GCA_907164885.2 Dolomedes plantarius | reverse complement strand
CGTAGTCTTACGCTCGACATATATATATATATATATATATATATATATATATATATATATATATATATATATATATATATATATATATATATATATATATATATATATATATAGAGTCGTGGTCGCTCAGCACTCGTGGAAATAACAGGAACACATTGAAGAGTTGGAGTATTTTATTGAAAGAATGTATATTCCAAAACAGCGACGTAGAAGGGATGTATACAACAAAACGAATTGGCACAAAATGTTAAAGAGACGAGCATAGACATAGCGTTTGCAGGAGGAACATTAAAGATGAAATTAGCCACCGGGCCGGCTGCCGGGGCAATGCGAAGACAAAACTTTACAGCAGAGAATTGGACAGCAGCGGATCAGCGCGAAGACAGGACAAAAATAAAAAAGAGAAGCGAGGAAGCAGAGAGAGCAAAACCCCTCTGCCTCACCTTTTAAACCATGGGGACGCTAGTGTTTAGGTTTAACCGGTTATCATTTCAATAATTCATTGCAATGCATAATGGTTCATTAGCATTAACCACATGACACGAGGTTCTGAGTCATGTGGTTGATGAATAATCTTAATGTTCGCGCGTGCCTTAAGAGACAAATTAGTTCGTTCGTTATTCCTAGATCACAATTTGGAATAAGGGGCTGTACTTTATTGAAATGATAACCGGATAAATTCGAAGTCGCGTTAGATTAGGACAATTAATAACTGTGGATGGTTATTATATATATATATATATATATATAATGGAATATTAAATATTGCATTTAATATATATTATACATATGTATTAAAAATGTATATTTTAACCCCAATTTTCAACAGTTTTGAACAATACATTTTAAAACTACTGCGGTCGTATATCGCGCATCGGGAAAGAATTTTAGCTTCATAATCTTCAGAGAAATAAATGCATCAGTAATATTCCGGAACAAAAAAAAAATCATTCCATTATCGGAACCGGAAAGAAAATGTTCCCAACTCTCATTTTCCTGGCCGTAACCAAGATAAGAATTTTTACTGCGCGTTGTCTTGTTGACCTCTCGCAAGAAGCGCCGAGAACATAAAAGTAATTTATCACCAAAAACCGTGACATTTACCGTCACCCGCTTAAAAATCGAATCTCCAACCTTGTAAACTTCGCATTCGGTAAAGAAATCGGTAAATATAGCCTTCGACAGTTTATCGGAGCCTCCGATCTGCGTTACGATTGTAGGGCATAATTTGTTATAATTACGAACGGTGTTGCACTGTGGAGATAGTCGCACCGGCCACAAATCATGTGCGTTTATACATATTTGTTATCAGGGTAAAGCGTCAGAATCACAAAAGCTTATTTCCCGAGAAAATACGTGACAGTAGTAAATATTATTTCACCTCGGCAAGTTCGGAATCTTATTTCTATCTATGTCATACCACTAGAAAGGGGTATTTCGGGTCCTAGACCTGAGAATTTCAAACAGACCTCTATTTCAGACAGTTTTTATGAGTTATTTACTTTATATATTTTATTATTAACAGTGTTTTACATTAAATTATTAAATTATCATTAGCAGTTATTTTATATTGTTGGCAGTTATTTACATTTATTTACTTTAAATAATTATTTACAGCTACTTTATTTTAAATTGCTTTTTAAGGGGTCAAGGGACTTTCAACCTTTGTTTTTCAAATATTCAATATTTTACTCTGTGTACCACATAAGTATTATTAATATTATTTTTAACTACATTGACGTAAATTAGAATTCACAAATAAGTATTATGTGGAAGAATAAGACATATTTTTCAAAAAATTCTTTAAAAATGCTGGAATTTTTCAAAATTCGTCATGCGCATCCCTTTTCTTGTAATTTCTTCCAAATTTCTCAGGATTGTTAATTGAGATGTTTGTCACAAAACTGTGCATAGTTCTTTGAAAACACAAAAATGTTTCAAATTTATAGACCATGAAGTAAAGAAAATATAAAAAAATTACAGGCAGAATTTTAAAAAAAATTATCAAGGACTTAAAATTCGTACAAAAAATTCCATGCATAATAATGTTTATATATATATAGTAAACTTATATTTAAGAATTTAAAGCTTTTAATGCTATGAAATGCGCAAGGAGCATTTGGAAAAATATTAGTATTTTTGAAAAAATATTTGAAAAACAGGCATCATTCTTCCAAAAAATCCTTATTTTGGATTCTAGAGATCTTCAATGTACACTGCTGGCCACCCAAATTGCAACACCAAGAAAGACAAGAGATATCACAACAAAATTTATTTTGTAGATAACATGTTAACCATGTATCAAATGATTAGATTTATAGACTCCTGTGAAGTGTGGTTCCTGCCAAAATCAGTAGCCAGAGTAGCCGCCATTGTTGGAGATCACCGCTGCCACACGCCTCGGCATTGATTCAAAGAGACTTTGGATGAGTTCTTGGGGTACAGCAAACCAAGCAGCTTCCACACGTTGCCAAAGTTGATCTGCTGTGGCAGCTGGGGATGGAATCTGGGTTAATCGTAGAGCAACCATTGGCCACATGTTTTCTATCGGAGAAAGATCCGGAGAGCGAGGCGCCCAGGGAAGCAATTCAATCTGGCGATTGACGAAGAACCGTTGGACAATGCGTGCCACGTGTGGTCGCGCATTATCCTGTTTAAATATGGCTGTGGGCAAGCCCTGAAGGTAAGGCAGGACAACTGGCTCCAACACCTCGGAGATGTAGTGCTGGCTGTTTAAAGTACCGGCAATGCGTACTAGAGGTGTGCGAGAGTGATATCCAATACCGCCCCATACCATAATACCCGGTGCAGGACCAGTGTGGCGGTGCATAACGCAGCTGTTCAGCATCCTCTCTTCACGGTGTCTCCAGACTCGAATGCGACAATCGTGGTGTTGCAGACAGAAGCGTGACTCGTCAGTAAAGACAATTTCATTCCATTCTGCCTTCCACATCCTTCTGTCATCGCACCATTGGCGGCGGAGACGTCTGTGGTTCTGCGTCAAGGGTAGACAAAGCAATGGACGTCTTGCGGACAGACCACTCTGCTGTAAACGACGTCGAATGGTACGCGCAGACACTGGATGATGCGTTACAGACTGCATGTGCTGTGCTATGGTTCGTGATGTGACTGAGCGATCCGTCACTGCCATGCGCACAATTTGCCTGTCATCACGTGAAGTGGTGTGCTGAGGTGGATGCGATCGAACATGCCTGTCCGTCGTACCCTCCTGCATCCAACGATCACGTATCCGCATTGCAGTTGTTTGGTTTCGTCCAACACGACTACTTATTTCCCTGAAAGATAATCCACAATCTCGGTAGGCCACTATCCTTCCTCTGTCGAACTCGGATACTTGATAAAAAGATGATCGCTGTTTTCGACGAGGCATAATTGATCGTTTTTTTTAGAAAAACACAATTGCCGAACTTGAAATCGTCGAAATCTCCAAGCCTTAAATAGCGCTTTGAAGTGGCGCCACAGGCGCGCGTGATGTGCGTCTGCGCTGAAATTCTAATCATTTGCATATCTCACCTCCGCTAATGCATGTTGTAAATTTCATGTTATTTGCATGTTTCCTTCAGGGTGTTTCATTTACAGTGGCCAGCAGTGTAGTAAGAAAGAATATTAATTACTCTCGATCTGTATATAGAGTTAAAAATTGCAAATTAAAAAATTCGAGGTTCAAAGTCCCTTGCCCCCTTAAAGTTACTTTATTAAATTTAAATTTAAATAAATATTTAGAGATACTTTATTTAAATAACAATTTACAGTTACTTTATTTAAACTATTATTTAGAGATACTTTATTTAAACTACTATTTTGATATACTTTATTTAACTTACTATTTACAGTTACTTTATTTAACTTACTATTTACAGTTACTTTATTTAAATTACTATTTACAGTTACTTTATTTAAACTACTATTTAGAGATACTTCATTTAAATTACTATTTAGAGATATAAACAGGAAAACCAACGTAAATAAAGCACAAATAGCAATAAGATGCAATTATTTTGCATACGGCCGTTTCGTAGCTACAAATGAGATTCTTCATCAGTGCAACGAACTTAGTGGCAGCTCAAAAAGCCGAAGACTAAGCGACCAGACCAGTGCACACGCACTTAAATAACCCGCACGTTCCGAGCGCCCAAAGGCACGAAGCAGCGGAGAGACTGAAATAGGGCAAGCAGCGTCATATAGTGGCAAAAAGAGCCTTGACTTTGAATCATCGATTTGACTTTTCTTCTGCCTCCATTATTCAGAAATGTCACTTGCCTGCCGATGTTGATTTCTGGGAATCTTATAACATTTTTAAAAATTCGGGTTCTTTAGTTAATGATTTGTCAAACACCCCTGTTTTTCCTCAATTGTGGAAAGGGTTTATTTAGCTGTGTTGGCCTGTTTCTTCAATTTTTCAATTTCCCCCCTCTTTTGCCACTAGATGGCGCTGCTTGCACCATTGTGGTCTCTCCGCTGTTTCGTGCCTTTGGGCGCTCGGCACGTGCGGGTTATTTAAGCGCGTGTGCACTGGTCTGGTTGTTAGTCTTCGGCTTTTTGAGCTGCCACTAAGTTCGTTGCACTGACGAAGAACTCCTTTGTCGCTTCGAAACGGCCGTATGCAAAATAATTGTACCTTATTGCTATTTGTGCTTTATTTACGTTGGTTTTCCTGTTTATTCCTCGAGCACAAAGGTTGTATCTTTTCTTTTCAAAATATTTAGAGATACTTTATTTAAATTACTATTTTCATATACTTTATTTAAATTACTATTTTCATATACTTTATTTAAATTACTATTTTCATATACTTTATTTAAATTACTATTTACATATACTTTATTTAAATTACTATTTACATATACTTTATTTAAATTACTATTTACATATACTTTATTTAAACTACTATTTACATATACTTTATTTAAATTACTATTTACATATACTTTATTTAAATTACTATTTACATATACTTTATTTAAATTACTATTTACATATACTTTATTTAAATTACTATTTACATATACTTCATTTAAATTACTATTTACTGTTATTTCATTAAAATTATTATCTACAGTTTATCACTTTAAATTATTTAAAGTTAATTTATATAAATAAAAATTATTCAAAAGAGTTATTTAATTTATTTAAATCACTTTATTCGAATTCTATATCCAATCCATGAATACATAATTAAACTTAAACAATACATAATTTAATTCGAATTAAAGCAAAATTTTTAACAGCTTTGATTTGCGAAATTTGCTTAGGGAATCGACTACTCCACCTTTAATTTCCCATACAAATCTAATGCAAAAAAAACAAAAAAACTCAATATGCCACTTTATAAGAAGCGAACTATTTCGACAAACGATTTCGACTAACAATAATTTCGATAAAGGAAAACCGGAACCCACTGCATTAAATTATTACAAGATAAAAAGAACTTTTTATATACCATGTTTTTAAATTTTCTGTTGAATCATATAAACTTGACAATTCTATGTATTCATAAATACTTTTTAAAAAAATTTATGAATTATCCATCAGCTTGAAAGAAAATGAGGTTAATTGGAAGTTAACTTGCTTTTAACTTTTCGTTCCCGTTCCGGCCGACAGATGGCAGCACGAGTCTACAAAACAAAATTAACTGAAAATAATAAAAATATGGTAAAAATCTGCTTAAAGATGGCTAAAAGTGTTTAAAAAAATGCATTGTCATCGTGTTCTGAGTTATTCTAAAAGTTTCAAATGTCTAAAAGTTTCAAATTCTAGCTAGTCGGGATGTTAGTTAAAATAGATTGCAAGATTTGCACTGGACAAACACATACACAAGAAAGCAAGTTAATAAAAACATGTTAAAAATGGTACTAGATTAACTAAATTAGACGATAATAATAAACCAAATCAATCTGAAATTCAAAAAATGCGGAGGCATTTCTAATAAACGTTCAAAGAACTTTACTCTATTGTTGCGAATTTTGTAAATTAATGTATGTCTTTAACGTAAATTATCGTTAAAATTGTTATCCTGCTTGTAAAACAATGCATTATCATCGATTATTCCATGTAAATAGTGGTATTAGCTAAATTTCTGCTTTACCATGCATTTAACATAGGGTTTCCATGGTATCTCGCCAAATTGTCGAGATATTGGCTTGTTGGCGACGTTTTTGGCGGCTAATTTTTGGCGCGAAATTAATAAGACGATGTCTCGTAACGACGTGAATCGTGACTATATCTCGCGCCAAATGTTACGTAGCATTCGAATAAGACGATATTTCATCTTATTCGAATCTGAAATTCAAAAACTTCGGAGGTATTTCTAAGAAAAGTTCAAAGAACTTTAGTCTACAAATATTATAAGAACATTACGCATTTGTTCTTATTTCCACAAATTTATAATCTATGCTTCATGCCATCAAAAGCTGCCAACCTTTACAAAAGAAAATTCACCGGCATGAAATCAAATCAAATATGATTATTTCATCACCGTAATAACTCACCTTTTATAACGCAGGCAACAAAAGTAAAGTTCGACCTTTGATTAGGTCGGAATCGTAGGCGAATAAATTCCGCCAAATAAGACTCTTGCTGGCCTGTCAATGTTTTCGGAAAATTCTTCCCGTAAATCGCCATTTCCTTGGACGTGGCAAGTCTCGTAAACAACAGGGAAAATCGCTTAAGCGAGCACAAAAGAAAATTTCTTTTCTTACGTGAACTATCTTCTTTTAATATTTATCCATCTTGACTGTCTGATGTGAATTGTTGTTTCAGACTGCTGGGAGTCAGTGTTTGGGGAAACATGTTATTCTGGTTTGCTCTGGATAATCCAGGAAGATAAACATTAAACAACCCCTTCACATAAGAAATAAAAGAAAATTCGACATGCGACCGAAAATATTGTCGTAAATAGCTGTAAATGTTTCTAAATATTTGTAAACATTCTTTTATTAATGTATGTCTATTTTGGGTTAAATAATATTTATTTACTGTCATGGAATACAGTTGTTTTCTTAAAAAATTTCGAAAAAAAATTGTCATTGGAATTTATATTTTTAGGATTTTGTTTTAGGTTAATGCGGACACTTAATGTTGCCTACGTTGAAATGGTTGTTTTCTCGCAAAATTTCGAAAGAAATTGTTATTCGAATTTATTCTTTTAGGATTTTTTTAAAGTAAATGCTGACACTTAATGTTTTCTACGTTGAAGTGGCTGTTTACTTGCAAAATTTCGAAAAAAATTGTTATTTTGATGAATCTTTTTTAGGTTTTTTTTAGGTTAATGCTGACACTTAATGTTGCCTACGTTGAAGTGGCTGTTTACTTGCAAAATTTCGAAAAAAATTGTTATTTTGATGAATCTTTTTTAGGTTTTTTTTAGGTTAATGCTGACACTTAATGTTGCCTACGTTGAAGTGGCTGTTTACTTGCAAAATTTCGAAAAAAATTGTTATTTTGATGAATCTTTTTTAGGTTTTTTTTAGGTTAATGCTGACACTTAATGTTGCCTACGTTGAAATGGCTGCTTTGGTGCAAAATTTCGAAAAAAATTGTTATTTTTTTTAGGATTTTTTTAGGATAATGCTGACAGTTAATGTTGCTTACGTTGAAATGGCTGTTTTCATGCAAAATTTTGAAAAAAAAATTATTGTAATATTTCTTTTTGGGGATTCTAAAACTGCTTTACTTTCGACCTTACGATCATTCGATGAGAACTTATGGCCCATTTAATAAACCGAAAGCTATATTAAAAGATCGGAGGTACAATATTCAAATGCATTTTCTAGAGAACTAATTTCTCAGTTGCTTTTTGAAAATGAGAAAGCTAATCATTTAAAAAAAATTATATATTTCAATGAGATATATTTCAATGAGATTTTGCAGTAGTGTTTTAGATATTACTATGTTTTGAAATAAAATCTAAGCTATGTGTATTAATTTAATAATTCTCCAGGTAGAAGTACTTGAAGAAACATAATTTAAAAATAATTACAAGATAAAAAGAAATTTTATATACCATGTTTTTAAATTTTCTGTTGAATCATATAAACTTGAAAATTCTATGTATTAATAAATACTTTTTTAAATTTTTTTTGATGAATTATCCCACCAAGTTGAAAGAAAATGAAGTTAATTGGAAGTTAACTTGCGTTTAACTTTTCGATCCCGTCCCGGCCGATATATGGCTGCACCAGTCTACAAAACAAAATTAACTGAAAATGAATTCAATACTGCTTAAAGATGGCTAAAAGTATTTAAAAAATGCATTGTCATCGTGTTCTGAGCTATTATAAAAGTTTCAAATGTCTAGCTAGTCGGGAAGTTAGTTAAAAATGGATTGCAAAATTTAAAAAGGGACAAACACACACACAAACAAACAAGAAAGCGAGTTAAGGGGACAGCGGACTTTCGAAATTGTGAAATTTGTCCAAAAATTCGATTTATTTTATTTTGTTGAATTGTGAAACTACGGACGAGTAGGAATGTGTTGCAAAAATAATTTTTAATTTCTGTGATTACTTTCCTAGTTATAGGCATTTGTATTTAATTTAGATATTATGTGGTTACTAATAGCAATAACTTTAAACGTGTTGCTCTCAAAATAAAAATTTTCATGTCATACGAATACTCAAACTGCTCCAAGCGCATTTCTAGTTATCGTATTGCTTTGTTATTTGAGTTTTATATACTTAACTGAATATCAAATAAATCTTATTGAAAAAATTATGCTTCATAGCTCAGAATTTCTAAATTTCGTACTTGAAAAGAAGATTTATAGGAATTTTCCGTGATAAAAAAGGTGTTTTCACTATTATTATTTTTTTCTCTTTATATTTTAAATGAATGCTTAAAATAAGCAATAAGTTTCATTGTTAGTTCTTCTATAAGGTATCCTGAAAATTATAATTACCATATTATATGCAAAAGAAATGCGCATGGAACATTTTCAATGAAGCCAATTTTTTATAAAATTAATAATTCATAATTCATAAATTATTAATATTTCATCTTTAAATTTTAACCACTTTTACATATCTATGGTACTTATCATATATTCAAATTTCAAGCAAATCCATTCTATAACAAAAAAAGTTGGGTTTGAAGGTCCAGTGTCCCCTTAATAAAAACATGGTTAAAAAATTAATGTTTTTTCCCTTTTCTGGTATATTTTAATGATTTTTGGAAATATTGTAAGACATTTACTTTAGAACACAGGGTAAGTGTCACAGTAGTATACTATAGTATAAAGGAAACTAAAATATATTCAGTTGAATTGAGTGTAGGGTCTCTGGCGTAAGCACTCAATTATACCAAATTTTCATAAAAAGACCTGTATTTTAAAATGCTACGAAATATTTAGCAAAGTCATATTTGGATTCATGATTTTATATCCCATTTTAACTAAAAATATAAGTATTTAAGGCGATAATGGACCATGAAAAACTTTTTATTTTTTTATTTACCAATTGCTATGAAATTTTGTATACTTATACAGTGTTGTTTAGAGATGGAAATTCTAAATAAAAAAAATTAGAATGTAATTAATTAAGATATTAATTAAAATCAGTTTGTTAATTACTCTATTTAAAAATGCTCTATGCGCATTAATTTTTGTCTCAGATATCTAATTTTCTCTCTTAAGCTAGCTTTATATAGTTATAATAAAAGTTAGTAGCAATTTTGGATTTAGAGTCATATTTATAAAAACTAGAAAAAAATCGATAAAAATAGGTCATTTTATACAAAATTTTATCAAAAAAAAAATTTTTTATAGTAAAAATTTTAAGTTGTTTAAAAATAGTATAATGAATTGATTACTAAGTTTTATTGTAACATATATAAATAATCATTTTATGAAATTTTATGAAAATTCAAGAAAAATTATGACGCATGGAACATTTTGAACTTACCGAAATGACATGAAAACCTGTTTTGAGAAAATGGCATTTAAAGTTTTAATTTGACTAACATTTCCATTGTTTACGTTTGAAAAAATACTTATAACTCGGTTAATAATGATCGGATCAACATACTTTTTTTTAATTTAAAGCTGGTGAGTTACAGAATCATTTTCTTAAAGACGAAAAATTGTTTTGGGGACATATTTTTGTCAATCTGAAGGTCCATTGTCGCCTTAATTAGTTATTGTATACTTTTGAAAAAGTGCTCCGAACGTCCACGTAGGGTAATCCACCGAGTTGTGGGTAATTTAAACTTAAATAAAAAACATTTTTCCGAACCATTACCTCTCACAGAGGTTGAAAAAACCCATAAAAATATGAAAAATTCTTGAACTCAATTCCATTAATGCAATAAAAAAAACTATAAAATAAAATTTGGTTCGAGAATCTATAAAAGTACTGAGGTGTAGTTGATGAAATTCATATATTTTTTTCCTCTCTTAGACGTCGCCAAGGCATAGCCAAGTTATATTTTTTGCTTTCACTGAAATTTTGGTGAACTTGAAAAAAGGCTGATTCGCACTTAAGAAAAAACTATAAAATAGAATTCGGTTCGAGATTTTATAAAAGAACTAATGTGTTGTTGATGAAATTCCTTTATTTCTTCCTCTCTTAGACGTCGCCAAGGCATAGCCAAGTTATATTTTTTGCTTTCACTGAAATTTTGGTGAACTTGAAAAAAGGCTGATTCGCACTTAAGAAAAAACTATAAAATAGAATTCGGTTCGAGATTTTATAAAAGAACTAATGTGTTGTTGATGAAATTCCTTTATTTCTTCCTCTCTTAGACGTCGCCAAGGCATAGCCAAGTTATATGTTTTGCTTTAATTTAAATTTTGGTGAACTTGAAAAAAGGCAGATTCGCAGTTGAGAAATAGTATAAAATAAAATTCGGTTCGAGATTTTATAAAAGCACCAAGGTGTTGTTGACGTAATTCATATATATTTTCCTCTGTTAGACGTCGGCAAGTTATATTTTTTGCTTTAATTCAAATTGCAGTGAATTTAAAAAAAGGCAGTTTCGCAGATCTATAAAAGAAATAAAAATAATATCATAGTGCTGACAAATGAAGCTACCCCCAACCCCAACGCTTGAAAGAAAACTAATCAGAAAAAAAGGAAGTTGTCAAACTCGGACTCTCCCACTAACACAAAAACTTAGTTCTTTTCTTCAAATTGGCACAAAACAAATGTGACCCAGATTACAAAATCCCCTTTCGGAAACCAACTCTTATAATCGAAAATACTGAAAGGTCCGCTGGAACTTTTAATTACGTGCATTAACTAAATCCCTTGATAAAAGAAACCAAAACTTACTGACAGGTACTTTTGCGTTATTCCTAATCCTTTTTAAAAAGAAATTGAAGCAATTTTTGGAGAAGGTGTCTTTATACATTAATTGACTATATGATTTCTCCATGGACAGTATACGACATAGATGCATAAATTGTTAATCATTAAGCATAAAATGTTAATCATCCTGATTAAGCATAAAATGTTAATCATCCTGATTAAGCATAAAATGTTAATCATCCTGATTAAGCTTAAAATTTTAAGCACTTTTGTTAAGCATTAAATGCTAATAATCTTTGTTAAGCATAAAACGTTAATAATCTTTGTCAAGCATAAAATGTTAATAATCTTTGTCAAGCATAAAATGTTAAGCATCTGTATTAAGCCCATTCGTAATACAAAGCTAATACATTTTTCATTACTCTAAAAGGGTAATTTAAAATCCGTAAATTCCTAGGAGAGAAAAATTGATTTAATTCCTAAAAAAATTAGTTAAAATAATAATATTGCATTTCGTTGGACTATATTTGTGAAAGACGTTTCCCAATAACAATAATTCGACATAAGTTTATTCTCTTTATCGTGAAAATGTAGACGAATGCTACAAACAGTCATTTAAGACATCACCGAAGTCCAGGAAGACTTCAAATTTGACGCAATACACACACAGGCACAACATAAGGCCTACAGTTCACAAATAGAAGCTTAGCCGGAACTGAGAAATGAACGTATGGCCTCCCCTTCCCCTTTTTGAGCCGAGTTCGGCATGCTTATATACCCTTGGAAACATTCTCGACTGATCTAGAAATGAAAAATACAAGTACCCGATAACTACTCCACCTAGATGAAACCTGATTGGTTCTCCCGACACCCAAAAAATCACCAAATTCGTCCCCAAGCTCGCCACTCTTCTCTAAAAGTTTTCCAAACGGTCACACATTGAAATCTAATGCTCAATGACAACAAATGAATGATATTTAACGAGAAATAAATATAAAATAAGAATAAATAAAGAATATTTAATATATAAAAGTCGCCAAATTCGTCACAAAATTCGTTCTTTTCTCGAAAAGTTTGCCAAACGGTCACACATCTAACGCTCAATGACAACAAATGAATGGTATTTAATGCAAAACAAATATAAATTAAGAATAAATAAATAATATTTACAAATTTAGAACTATTTACTGCTAGTAACAACAGTATAATGCACACAACTGACAAAACTTTCCATTCATACTGGTCATAATTTTTTTTTACTATTAACTGCACAAGCACTTGCCATGGAGCTTGAGATAATGCCCGCATGCTTAAAAAATACTTTTCAAAAGAGCAATAGAATGTAAAAGGAACATCTGCTCATCCTTTTCTGAATTGGAATTGAAATTATTCACCATTAAAATTTTTTTTCCCGAGCTGGAAACTCTTCACATCTCAATTTGCAAGTTTTTAAAAAATCCTTATCTCCCTTCGCGCTTCATTACACCTCTTATCAATTATTTTAATCGCTGCAGCAAAATTTTTAACCGGAACGCTTTTCTTAAAATTATTCCAGAATTAATATAAATCACGCTTTCTTCTCTTAAGCATTTTCTTCAAAGCTAATCCCATTTCCCAAGCTGATGAGGTGTGGCGTATCACCTGATGTTTATATAAATATCACTTCCATAATTTCTAACAATTTTTAAATCTGAAATTATAATTTTTGTAACTGAAATTAGAATCAAATTAGCGACGGTTATCGTATGTTGGCATAATATATCTGAATTCTTTAAGGATAAAAGTGAAAAAATTGACAAAAGCTTTACACTCAGATTGAAACGTAGATTGTTATAGTAGATAACATAAAATGCTTTTTAACACAACGAACATAAAATGTGTTAAGTATCTTAGTTTAGAACAAAATGTGTTAAGTATCTTATTTCAGAATAAAATGCTTTCAGTACCTTCATTCAGCATAAAGAGTCCCAAGTGCCTTAATTCAGCATAAAGTGTGTCATATACCTTAATTCCACATAAAGTGTGCCATAAACCTTAATTCAGCATAAAGTGTGTCATATATCTTAATTAAGCATAAAGTGTGTCATATATCTTAATTAAGCATAAAGTATGTCAAGTACAGCATAAGGAATGCTAAGGATATACATGCGACATTAATATGCCGATAGAAATTTATCCATTGTACCTAAACAAGTATAAAATATATTCTTACTTAAAATGTTAAGCCTTTATTAAATAAATTTATCAAATACTTTAACATTTTTACTTAGTATAAAATGTTTTAAATATCTTCGCATGGTATAAAATGTCAAGTTCATTATTTAGCATAAAATGCTAAGCATTTTTTATGAAGCATAAAATGCTAAGCATCTTTATTAAGCGTAAAATACCTTTATTAAGCATAAGTGTAAAGTATCTTTATTAAGCATAAAGTATACTAAATGCATTCAATCGGCATAAAATGTAAACATTTATGTAATATAAAGCATGTTAAATATCTTTACTCAGCATAAAGTACGTAAAATATCTTTACTTACTAATCTTTACTTCTAAATATCATACAGTACGTTAAAGCTCCTTACATGGTGTATAATGGGTGGGATATCCGTATGTAACATAAAATGTTGAAAGTAATTATTTAGCATGAAACAAGAAAAATAAAATTACAAAGGACAGAACAAGAAGATATTTTAAAAGATTTAATACAATTATCGTCAGTCGCATTCCGCTATCCTATTTTATCACATATATTTTGTATGAATTCTTGTGTTATAGCGATTTACATAAACACACAAGTAACTCTTTTTCATCAGTGTTCTGCTGGTAAAAAAAAAATAATCCCTCTTTCTTCTCCATTTTCCACGATTGGTTCAAAATCAGGGTACATAAATTTTCCCCTCACAGGAATTTTTCAGCTTCGTCACAGACTCCAAATTCCTCATCCGTAAATCCCAATTTTCCTAGACGTGGCGAGAATCTTATATCGCCACGACCGAACCTAATCCCTAACATTTTGTTTTCTCCTTTGAAGCCTTTCTTTAATATTTATCTATGAGGAAACTTCACGCCTGCACTTGGTATTTCTGGCCATGGTGACTAAGTGCTTGAAACGAAATACTGTTTCGCTTCCTCAAAGCAATTTAAAAAAAGGCACTTTTCTCGTAACTTGTAGATTAAACCGCAATAACATTTTATGCGAATTTATGTCTAATAAAATTTGCAAATATGTATTTAAGTTAGTTTCCTATGTTGAAATGGCTGCTTTGGTGCAAAATTTCGTATTTTTCTTTTATTGCTGTTTTTAAAAGGCTAATCTTTTAGGATTCTAAAACTGCTTTACTTTTGTTCGTACGATCATTGGGTGAGAATTTACAAATCATTTAACGCTTTGATGGGCGCCGTTTGCACAGGGCAAACGCCTAAATCTAGTCTTTTTTTCTCTTGCATGCAGTGTATTCCAGTTAAAGGAGCAAAAATATGGCTATTACTGCCATCTGTTATCATTTTAAAGAAGTAAAAACATTTTGCATCCTTTAATAGGGATAATTTTCAAAGTTCTTTACGTTAAAAACAATCGGGAAAAAATCTGCATTTTGCAAACGGTGGAGGTTGTAGCCCCTTAAAGTGTTTATAAAACGTAAGCTATATTAAAAGACCGGAAGTAGCATATTCAAATGCATTTTCTAGAAAACTGATTTTTAAATTACTTTTGTAAACGAGAATGATAATGATTTAAAAAGTTTCAATTTATTTCAATGAAATTTTACAAGTATTTTACATATTACTTACTATGTTTTGAAGAAAAAGCCAAGCTACCATCAATCGATGTTACTATGCCCAACGGAGTAAGTTTGCTCATTTTTTGAAAAGAAGTTTGCGCGCTAAACAGCGGTTACTCAAATGGTATTGAGTGCTCTGCAAATAATCAGCGCTTTCCATTGTACTGTTGTCAAGAGTGAGGCAGGAGTTTTTCCATTTAGTGATCGCTTATCAGTGTGAAACTAATCGATTTCTAAAGTGACCGTGAGAAAGCAATTTGAGTACCTTAGCAATTTTTATCCGTGACGCCCATAGGGACAGTTGGTAAATTTTTCAAATTATTTCTATTTGCGTTACATATAATAACCATTGGAGGGATATGATTTTGCAATTTTTATACCTTAACTTTCATGTCATTGTTTTGATGGGCAATGTTACCCCATGAACCATAGGAAAATTGGGGTTATCTTGCCCAACTCTCACTGGCTGAAGAAAGCACTCGAGCTGAGTTCAGGAAATGTGGAATTTTTCCATCTATTTCAAGTTCTGCAAAAGGATTCCTTTGGCTTGTAATGAGCAGGATGCTGGTGAAAGAAGAGCGAGGGTGAGTTATACACTCCTCGCGCAGTTATAGGAATGTACAAAACCTGAATAAAAGATACGAACATCGTGGAAGAAAGTATCCCTCTGTAACGACGATTTTTCGTTAGTTTTTGTTAATTAAATCTAATCTCTTTTTATTAACTTTTAGTAATCCTAGTCCAAAGTTTATAATTTAGTTTATTTTCTTTCAATTAATATATGGTCCCTATTTTGACCACTCCTCGTGGTCGCTCCTGGAATTCCCACGCTTCGTCTGTGTTCTGGTCCAGTAACGGTTTTTCTGAAAGATAATTGTATTTCGCAGAATTCGTAGCTGGACTCAGTTTAACACGGTCGCTGCCATTGACGCTCTAGTGCGTCAGCATGTTGCTACCTCCCATGCCGGCGACAGCTCTGGTGCGTCGGTCGACTAGGATAAGCTATTTGCTTTATATTTAGTGCGGCCTTGGAGTTTGAACGAAGATCTTGTTGAGGCATGTTAGTGAAGCATTATTTTTATATTTTACGCACGTGGCTTTCAAATTTTGTGTTTATTTTTTTTATGTGCGTTCTTAAAAATGGCGGACAGTAGAAGTATGGCAGGACATTCACAGCCCAAGAAAAGGAAAGTGAATAAAAAATTGACTGATACCGAAATATTAGAATTATTAGAAAAGAGTGATCTTTATGATTATGACAGCACAGACAATGAAGATTGCGGTTGGGATTCTACGAGCGTATCGGAAGGAGATAGTGATGTTACGATGGACACCATAGAAACGTCAGCATCTGAGGATGGATATGCCAGTTTTAGTGGCAACGAACGTGTTAAGGTATCATTTTTATCACGTTTGCCGGTGTACGCTTGAAATCAGAGCGTTTACATGTCAATCGTTTTTGTACCCAGTGCTACCATGTTCAATAGGGTTCTCGCACCTGTTCTATTATTCTTAACATCTGTACGGTGAGCTGGTTTGTTTTAAATTTCTAGCCTCGCTTTAGGGTCCTGTCTTCGGCCATACTAGCCAAATCGACGTTTTTCGAATAACGCGGTCTGCTGACGTTAATGTATGCCGAGACCAATACGATTTCTTGGCGAAACTTGGTGCGTTCTTCGCCATTTCCTAGTGCGCACCCAAGGTTGTTGGCACATTATTTTTGGCGGCCCTCTTCCGCGCTTGGCGGTTTTCTCTGTATGTCAACCTTACTTCCTTCCCCGCTCTGTCCAGATTTGAAAAAGTGGATATTATTACAGACTTGAGTTTTCACTTACTGAGTGTGTGTGAAAATTTGAATTTTCCTCCAGGGAAGAGCTTCGGCTCCACCCTGTGGGAGAAGCCATTTTTTTTTGCTGCTAAATTTGTCAGTTAGTGCAGTGCTTGCGTACCTGTTCGGTCGCATAAACTTAGGTCTCCTATTTTTTGTTAGACCGGCATGGTCCTTACTGTATGCTGTTTTCAGGAGATCTTTATCATGTACAATGTTAATCTTTTGTCAATCTAGATTATCTTTGAAGCTCAAAATAAAACTTATTTTTGCTTAAAATATAGAGTTGACTGGATGTGGTAATAGTTTGAATTTTTTCATCCCGTGGATTGCCGATAGCATAGTGAACCGGTTGTTGCGGGGTTCAACGCAATAGTTTTTTATACCTCTGCATGTACTACATCAAAAAATTCCGGTCAGTTGTGTTGTTTCCTGATCGCGGTCTCCCACGTATTCTGATTACTTCATCATACCAACTGTACTTGTTAACAGCTTTTGGTGCTGCTTTACAGGGCTGACAGACGAGAATTTTTTTGTGATACTACAGAATTATCGACTTTCAATATCGTGACATTCTGTGTCGTAGAATAGGCGGACTTCACCGGCGATTCCTTGACCTCCTAAATTCTCTTAATTTTCAGCATAGGATACATAACTGAATTCATTTGTGAAGATATATGATACCGTCTAAACTCACCCTGACAGAAATGGCACCGCGAAAATTCTCCCTTACACCCTCCCACCAGGGAAAGCCATCCGCTCAGAATACTTGGCCTATTCCTCTTACTAAGCCAAACAATCGTTGTCCCTCCACTTCTGGTCACAGTTTCAAAATGACAATGCGATAATGACTCGAGCAGCGAGTTGCATGTTGATATTTCTACTCATGACTCGACCAGTTCTGATGAAGAATGATCGAAGAAAACAGAACAAAATTATGATGAAGAAAGAACGATGGAAACGGAACAAAACATTCAAATTGATGAAAGGCCCCAAAACTTGCAAGCAGGAGACTTTGTGTTTGTGAAATTGCTCGGGGAAAAAACTTTGAAGCATTTCCTGGCAAAAATTTTAAACATTTGTGACGATGGTGACTTGGAAGTTTCCTATCTGAGAACCAGAGACAGAGGGAAGTCGTTCCCATTTCCTGATAAAGTGGATGAAACCAGTATTTCTCTGACCGACATTGTTTTCAAAACTCTATCTCCAAGGGAACGACGAGGCAAATTCTTTTTTGAAGAAGATTTCTCAATATTTTTTCAAACAGCATGAGTCATATTACCTAAATATTTTCCCTTTTTTCTCATTAGTATGCTATACGTCATCTACTAAAAATTTATAACGAAAATCTAACAATTTTACGAGAGCCAGTAAAATATAAATAATAATAAATAAAAAATAAAAAAATTTCAATTGTTCTCACGTTTATTTTGGCTCATTTTACCCCCGGCAAAGGTAACATTGCCGAGAAGTGACTTTAGAGGCAATTTTCAATAGCAAACATCTGGTGGGTAAAGTTACCCTGTTGTATTGGTAACTGTGCCCACTGGGTTTTTGAATTATTACTGAAAGAAAAAGCAATGAAAATATAATTAAACACCATAAATCAACTCTATAAGTCATCCCCCAAGTCTAGAGAAAATTTTCCCCCTCTCCAACTGATAGAGAAGAATACGTATTTTTTGCTAGAAATTTAAAATTGGGCGAAGTAACCCCAGTTGATTGTATATGTTTTAATGTAATCATTCTACAGGTACCTGTACTTAGAGAAAAAAATTAAAATTGGTATATTTCAGAAAAAGTTTTTTTAATGAAAGAATACATGTATTCCAACTATATACACGAAATTCTCTTTATTTTCTATACGGAAGAATAATCGAATTAATTCATTTCTCTATAATTTTTTTTCAGTGCAAAAGAATTCATGTATTCTAACATTATGCTTTTATACTTTCTCTGTGGAAAAATACACGGAATCTGAATATAAATTGAACTCTATTAATTTTCTGTGAGGAAGAATACGTGATTTACCTAATTCGGAATATCTATATGCACGAAATTCCCTCTATTTTCTGTACGGAAGAATACGCAAATTCCTTCATTCCTATATTATTTTTTTCAATGTGAAAGAATACATGTATTCTAACTTTATGCTTTCTCTATTGAAAAATAAGCAGAATCTGAATATGCATTTAACTCTACAAATTTTCTGTGCGGAAGATTACGTGACTTACCTAATTCAGAATATTTATATGCACGAAATTCCCTCAATTTTCTGTACAGAAGAATATGCAAATTCCTTCATTCCTATATTATATTTTTATCAGTGTGAAAGAATACATGTATTCTAACTTTATGCTTTTGCACTTTCTCTGTGGATAAAGACACGGAATCTGAATATACATGGAATTCTACTAATTTTCTCTGCCTAAGAATACGCAATTTACCTAATTCGGAATGTCTACATGCATGAAATTTCCTGTACAAATATGCAAATTCCTTCATTCCTAGATTATTTTTTTCAGTATGAAATAATACATGTATTCTAACTTTATACTTTTATATTTTCTGTGTGGAAAATTACACGGAATCCATTGTTTAATTTTTATGAGGAGGAATACATGAGAGTCCCCTTTCCAAATGATGCAATAAAATACTCAAATAGTCTTCTTTACCTATATTATGCTGAAAACCACCTATAGGTCAAAATAATCATACATTTTCTCTCTCCTCTACGTAACATCCTGATCACTGGGTAAAAACAACTACGAATCTCGCCGGAAATACATCCATCTAAAACCGCCCGAACACCAAATTTTTGCTACTGTTTTCAATATCCAAACAGATAGTTTCCGGGCAAAGCAACTGGTGTTCAGAGCAAAAGAGCAGAACTTTTCCTTTCACCCATTCCATTGATTGGGTCAAAATCAGGGCGGATAAATTTCCCTTTTATCGTCGTTCTCTTCTACCTTTCGGGCCACAGCTTTCCGAATTCTTTCCCCATAAATCCCCATTTCCCGGACGTGGTCAGCATAGCGTTACGCAGGGGGCGAAAAGTGTTGGAAAAAGTTCCTGTCTTTTTTCCTTTCCTTTTTACTTCCTTGGAGGCCTTCCTTTTAATATTTAGAGGAAGGGCTTTTATTTTCGGGAAGGTGATGGTTGTTTCGTGCGTTTTCTGGCTGGCATTTAAAGGATATCGCTATGAATCTTTTAGAGGGGATCCCAGTCGAGAGTGCCGGTTTGTTTGGGATTTTGGGAATTGTATTTATGTACTAGTTATATATATATATCCATTGGGAATACTATCGCCGATGATATAGCAAACCAAATCGGAAGCATTTCTTAACTTAAAATGTGCATAATACTAATGAAGAATAATGCGTGTATATGCTTGTGTGTGTATATACACACATACTATATATACTCGATATACAGTCAATATACTCGAGGACTTTGTTTACTACAACAACGAATACACTTACAAAGTCTTCTGAACACAATCAACTTCAAAATAATGTCCTTCCGCAACTATACACTTCTGCCAGCGTTGATACAGCTTCTGGAAACAGTCCTGGAAACCGTTGCGTGAGAGCTGACGCAAATCGGTTGGCGATCTTGCCATCGCTTCTTCGGCATTTGCAAAACGCTTACCCTTGATGCGATCTTTCAGTTTCGAGAAGTGGTATAAATCGCAAGGAGCGAGGTCTGGGGAATACGGGGGATGTGGCAGAACTGTGGTGCCGTGATTTGCAAGGCCTTTTTGCACCATCGGGGAACGGTGCGCCGGGACATTGTCATGCAACAACATCCACATTTTGGATTTCCAAACGTGTGGACGTTTACCACGGATTGCCTCCCGGAGACGACGAAGAACCTGTACATACCATTTGTTGACGATGTTACCTTGTGTTTGGTGCAGCTTGTCCTTTCTGGACCTTGCGCCAATGAACTTCAACCAACCAAACAACCACTGCTCCTACCCGTTGGATGTTCACCTCCGTTTGTGGAGTCACTGGCCACCCACTTCGGGGATCATCTGCAACATTGTCTCTCCCATTTCTAAACAAGCTGTACCATTTGAAAACTTTCGATCTGCACATAGCTTCGTCTCGATACGCTTTTTGCGGTAACCGTAACGTTTCTGCAGTGGTTTTTCCTAATTTGTAGCAGAATTTAATGTTGGAACGTTACTCCAAAAAAGACATTTTGCTACTTCGACATCATAGGCTGACAGTCTGCAGCCAAATGGTGAGCTGCGCGCCTTCGCAGTTGTGCAAAGCGTGATGTGACATCTCATGCATACTCGGATAACCAAACTTGCAAACCACATGGTCATTTCGGTTCCCCTACACACCGGGCATGAGGGGGGAGGGTAGTCCCAGAACTTATTGACTATACTGGTATGTGTATATATACGGGTTAAAGTAAGTGTTTCAAGTTTTTTCCACCGACTGCAATTCAGACCTCACATCTCAAGGGCATGGAATTCCGAACATTCTGGAATAATCCAGGTGCATCTCGAATTTCTCTGGCAACTCGGAGTCCTTGTGTGAAATCACGATTCCCTACACTAACGCTCGGAAATTTCCCGCAACGCCATCTACCGCTTCACGAAAGCATTTCCGACCTCACATTGCTATATGATTTCGAGTCGTCAGGTTGTACCCTACCCCTCGTAGATGTTCTGAACCGTTTAACTGGGACATCCTGTATATTATATATATATATATATATATATATATATATATATATATTTATTAAATTCATGGGTTCTCGACATCGACGAAGAAGGTCAGACTTGAGTTGTCGCCGTCGCTGCTCAAGTCTTTCTAGGCCCAGCAGTATCTCCTTGTCTACGGCTCCAGCGTCACTCTGATTAACTTAATCTTTCAATCTCAAAATCTCTGAATTCACGTTCGGCGACTTTATATACCTCCGTCGAACGTTTTCGAAAGGTCTGGAAAACGCCGCCTTTCTTTATTGAGTTACATTCCAAGACGACTAGGTGCCTCCGGTTGGCAACTTTCCTTTTGTAGCTGGTCTACTGGTCCGCGAACTGTCGGTAGCACTTCTGGTCCTTATGTCTCCAGGCGACTGTCTGTCAGCAGCCGTCTAAATGAATTATGCGTACAAACCGCGCGTTCGTTGGTCTTCCTGGAATTTCCATGCGCTGTATATTCACTATTGTTCGTGAGACGTTACAATATGATTTGTAGAACTAAATTAGAACCGTTCCATATGCTTGCATGTGTGTATATACCGGTATTTATCCTTAACAAATACCGGTTTTACAAAATTGCAAAATAGCACGGAATACCGGTATTCGATATACCGGTATTGCAATCACTAGTAAGAAGGTAGAGAAGTGCTTTAGTTGTACGGCGCATTTGAAAAAGTTTGAGAAACGAATTGACTCATGATATTAAAATGATTGGCCACCTCTCTGTTAGGAAGTTATTCTTCGTAATTAGTCCATATAGGACTTATCTTATGCTGTATTTTTGTCATGTATATAGTATTTATATTTTTTTTCCAACATATATTTTTTAATTAAAAATTTATTTAATATGCTCTATTTTCCATTGCGTTTTCACTCTGCACTATACACCTACATTTAATTTTTAATATGGGGGTGTATATCAGTTTGATTAGTGATCGACCTTTCTGGTTATGAATTATCTAGACAGGTTTTAATGTTTTTCAAAATAAAAATTTCAGTGAATTTTTAAATTTACATGAATTCGTAACTTATGAATAACTGGCTATGGATGGTCTTAAGAAGGGGCAATAACATATACATTATATATATATATATATATATATATATATATATATATATATATATATATATATATATAGCATACAAAACAAAAAAACTTTTTCTAATTTCCAAATTATTTTCATTTTCCTTTAAAATTACTTGGGAGTAAGCAAACTAATTTCGTTTTCCTTTTTCGTTTTATTGTGAGTGACCTAAAAACAATTGTAGGTAATTAATATATCGTCCCTTAACTCCCAGTCTCGCGGGCGCCAAATTTACAATAACAGGCCACAAGGCCCTGATCCCAGAAATCTGCTTTGACCTATGGGTGCAGAGTGCAATTGTTATGTGACAACGATCTCATGAAGTTTATTTAAGCCACAGCTAGGTTTTGCCGAGGCAAAAGCTAGCTGTATGTATATATATATATATATATATATATATATATATATATATATATATATATATATATATATATATATATATATATATATATTCCCATGCAGTATTGAATTCAACATGAATTCTACATACTTCTGAATCCCGAAGTGTTAACATCTACGTTGCTGTGTGCCCCTCATCTCTTCAAAATACAAAAGTCTTGCTCGGGAATCGAACCCGAAATCCCCCGCTTTTCACTCAAATAATCTCAGATAATTATGATAGTAACCAATTATCTTATTCATATACTGATTATAAAGATAGCTCTCATCTGGTAATAACTCCAAATGTATTTCATTTTTACAGAATTTTTCAAATTTATTTACAGAAATTTTCTTTTTAAGAACTTTCCGTTTGGTTACTAGATTTTCTTTATTTCCAAATTACTTCATTTTTTAAGTCCATTATATAAGAACAACTAGCTCAAAACCGGCACTTCGCAACGGAGTACATTCAAGTTAAATATAACGGTCAATGTATGCAATAAATGCCAGATAAATAAATATAAATCTAATATATAAAAATGAATGTTTGTATCTCTGTAATTGTATAGAAATCCACAGTTTAGGAGCAACGATCGTGAAATTTTACATACAGGCGTCTTTAAAAACAGCCGAGGGTCTGAAGAACTTCAAAAATCGAAATTAATTACCGTTGATTTTTAATTAATAAAAAACCAACAATTTGTAAACTGTTACACTTTGTGGAATTACCCCTCTGAATATGGCGTCCACGTTAGGGTTAGCTTGCAAACAGCGATCGAAAAGATAAAAATAAATAAAATCAAAAAGTTTCAAGTTATATATTAAACCAGAATAATAAATGAAAATAATAATCTTTCAAGTCAGATTTTATACTTTAAAATTTATACTTTAAGACATTTCGATTAAAGAACGTCGTTTTCTTTCGCCGCGTTATTTTGTAAACAAACGCTCTCTGTTGCCATTTTCATTTTAGACATTTCTTATTGAAACGATGTAATGCGTAGTAAATGCGTTAAATATTTCTTATCTAAAATTTATATTTTAAAACATTTCAGTGAAATGAACATCGTCTTCAGATTATAAACAGATGTTATTTGTTGCTATTTTCATTTTAGAAATTTCTTATTAAAATGATGGAATTCTCCAATATATTTCCATAGTGAAGATTTAGACACATTACAGAATTTAAAAAAAAAAATCTTTTGTGTAATTTATATATTTGTGTGTGTTTAATTATTTCAAGTGACTCTAAAGTGGGCGTGGCATTTTTTCCACTAGCGTGAAAAATCAGAATAATATTGAATTATTTAATTTTTTTTGCTCATCAGACGACAGTAGCAGCGAGTGGCAGTAGTTACATTGAAGTTGGAATTTGAAACATTGTTTTGCTGTTTCCTAAAAGAAGCAATAATCCGTTTGGAATCTTTATAGGTTTGTATTTTTTTCTTGCATTCTTTTTCGATTTATGTATTTTTGCTTTTCATATGCTTAATTTTCATACGCTTTTAGTATTCATACTTTTCATATGCTTAATTTTCTTACGCTTTTTAATTTTATCTGTATAACACTTAGATATACATTTGTTTATGTATATCTAAATGTTATATGTACTGCTATATATACATAGATATACATTTGTGTATGTATAACTTGATGTTATATATACTGCTATATATACATTTGTGTATGTTTAATTATTATAATTAATAGATTTATAATTTTTCTTGCATTCTTTTTCTTATATATATTTATGCTTTACATATGCTTAGTTTTCATACGCTTTTTTTTGCTTTTTTCATATGCTATTTCATTTACGCATTATTCATCGGAAGTTCTGAAGCAGCATTATTTTCATATGCTTTTCATATTCTCTTTATAACATAATTTTGATTAACCCTTCAAAAAATAAAGGATGATAAAATTTAAATTTTAAATTATTTTATTTTAAATTTATACATTTGTGTATGTTTAATTATCGTAATTAATAGATTTGTATTTTTTTCAGTGCCAGTAGTTACACAATCAGTTTTTCAGTGCCAGTAGTTACACAGTGCCAGTAGAATCTGAAACATTGTTTTGCTGTTTCCTAAAAGAAGCAATAGTCCGTTTGGAATCTTTATAGATTTGTATTTTTTTCTTGCATTCTTTTTTGATTTATGTATTTTTGCTTTTCATATGCCTTTAGTATTCATACTTTTCATATGCTTAATTTTCATATGCTTTTTAATTTTATCTGTATAACACTTAAATATACATTTGTGTATGTATAACTTGATGTTATATATACTGCTATATATACATTGAAAAAATAAAATGCCACCCAAAAAAGGGGCTAGATTTGGTGGGAAAAAAAATTCCCCAAGGAATAGAAGATTATCGGCCTATCAACAAGCTTCTCGGAATGTGGAATCTGAAGAACACAGATTTCGTAGGCTGGAAGCTGATCGTATAGCTCATGCTGTTGCGATATCTCAAGAATCCCAGGAGGAAAGAAATGCAAGGCTGGAAGCTGGTCGAATAGCTCATGCTGTTGCGAGAGCTGAAGAATCTCAGGAAGAAAGAAATGGAAGGCTGGAAACTCAAAGAACAAGACAAGTTTCTGCAAGATCTACCAGTTTAGAATTACAAGGTGCAGCTTTTGTTTACAATCCAGTAAGTGCAGCGGCTATTTCAGAAAAGTTTGTCATTGGAAGGATGGAACATGCCTGCCCTCATTGTGGTGCTCTGAAGTGGAGGGGCGAAACTAAAGGCATGTGTTGCTGCAATGGAAAAGTAAGTCTGCCTGTACTTCAAACACCTCCAGAACCACTTAAGTCACTTATGGCCAATGAAACGGATGCATCTAAGCATTTTCTTCAGAACATTAGACTGTACAACTCTGCTTTTCAAATGACTTCATTTGGCTCAAGCAGCATTGTTGCTGAATGTGGATTTATGCCGACATTCAAAGTTCAAGGGCAGGTTTATCATAGAATTGGAGCCATGTTACCCCTAGAAAATGAGGAGCACCAATTTCTTCAAATATATTTTGTGGGAGATGAACGGAAACAGGCAGAGCATCGTTGCACCACCATTCCGGGAACACGTGAGGATATTATCTTGCAGTTACAGTCTTTTTTGGATAGGTATAATAATTATGTACGAAGTTTCAAAACTGCACTGGATCGTATGCCGACAGATGATTACAGGTTAGTCATTCGAGCTGACAGGACACCGGCTGGAGAGCACGAGCGACGTTTCAATGCCCCAGTTATAAATGAGGTGGCAGTTGTTATTAGTGGTAATGAATTTAATCAGAGGGACATAGTTTTGCAGAAAAAAGACAATCGCCTTCAACGTGTATGTGAAACACATAGATCATATGATGCCTTGCAATATCCACTTATCTTTTGGCAGGGAGAAGATGGATACCATTTTGAAATCAAGCAAGTTGATCCAACAACATTGATGCCTTCAGCTAAAAAAGTATCCGCTATGAATTTTTATTCTTATAGGTTGATGGTGCGAGAAAATGATTTCAACCTTATTTTGCGTTGTCGCCGACTTTTCCTTCAATTTGTTGTAGACATGTTCGCAAAAATAGAAAGTGAACGACTTTTGTATGTCAAACTCAACCAGAAGAAGCTCCGTGCAGATGAGTACATCCATCTTCGAGATGCTATGAACAATGATGCTAATTCTACAGAAGTAGGTCAATTGGTTATTTTGCCCTCAACTTTCATTGGAAGTCCACGTCACATGCACGAATACACACAGGATGCTATGACGTATGTTAGGAATTATGGGCGACCTGACCTCTTCATAACTGTAACTTGCAATCCCAGTTGGAATGAAATTCAGGCAGAACTGATGGAAGGCCAGAAACAATATGATCGGCATGATTTGACGGCTAGAGCATTTCACCAGAAGCTTATACAGTTCATGAATTCCATTAGAAAATTTCACATCTTCGGTCAAGTCCGTGCTTGGATGTACACTATTGAGTGGCAGAAGAGAGGTTTGCCTCATGCACATATTTTGGTGTGGCTCAAAAACAAGATTGTGTCGAGTGACGTTGATAAAATTATATTAGCTGAAATTCCAGATCCTCAAGAAGATTCCATCCTCTTTGAAGTCATTGTGAAAAATATGATTCATGGACCTTGCGGAACAATCAATCTTACTTCTCCATGCATGAAAGAAGGCAAGTGTACAAAGAATTATCCAAGGAAACTCATTAAGGAAACTCAGACTGGAATGGATGGCTATCCCCTATACAGAAGGAGAAGTCCTGAAGATGGTGGAAGAGTTACGAAGATCAAGGTAAAAGTTGGAAATTCCTACAGAGAGTTTCAAATTGACAACAAGTGGGTTGTCCCTTACTGTCCTTTATTGTCAAGGTTATTTCAGGCACACATTAATTTTGAATACTGCAGCTCCGTCAAGTCCATTAAATACATCTGCAAATATGTCAATAAGGGTAGCGATCAAGCAGTTTTTTCTTTTCAGGAAGACGGATCTGTTATCAATGAGATTGAAAAGTACCAAATGGGCAGGTACATTAGCAGTAATGAAGCAGTTTGGAGAATTTTTAGTTTCCCAATTCATGAAAGGTTCCCTTCAGTTTTTCACCTCAATTTACACCTGGAAAATGGGCAGCGTGTCTATTTCACTGAAGAAAATTTAGAAGAGAGGATTATGCATCCACCAAAAACAACATTGACTGCTTTCTTCGAACTGTGTCAAAATGATGATTTTGCAAGGACCCCGCTATGCTGTGAGTTGCCAAAATATTACACATGGAATGCTAATCAAAAAGTTTTTATGCGCAGAAAACAGGGAGTTGCAGTAGATGGTCATCCTGGTATCAGAGCAACAGAAAATCTTGGCCGTGTTTACACAGTACATCCAACAAATTTTGAATGCTTTTATCTCCGAATTTTGCTTCACACCGTTACAGGTCCTACTTCCTTTGAAGACCTTAGGACTGTTGATGAGGAAATTTGTGATACTTTTCGTGATGCCTGCTTAAGGCGGGGTTTGTTGGAGGATGATGCACATTGGGATGCTACTATGTTTGAGGCTGCTGCGACTAAATCACCAAAAAACCTGAGGATTTTATTTGCAATCATAATCGTTAATTGTGGAGTTGCAGATCCCATGAAATTATGGAATGCATACAAAGAGAGTCTTTCTGAAGACATACGTCTCCAAGCTCAAATGATGATTTCTGGTGAAAATGTTGAATTTACTCCTGCAATATTCAATCAAGCTCTCATCCATATTGAAGACAAGGTTTTAGAAATGATAGGCAAAAGAATCCAAGACATAGGCCTTCCTACTCCCGACAGAAATCATAATACGCTCACTACAGAGATGACTAGAGAGACATCATACAGCATTGAAGAATTGAGAAGTTACATATCACAGAATGAACCGCTTTTGACCGATGATCAAAGAGCTGCTTACAATACCATCTTGGAAGAAGTACCAAAAAAAGGGGGAAGATTTTTTTTCTAGATGCACCAGGAGGAACAGGTAAGACATTTCTCATCAAATTGTTACTTGCAAAAATTCGAGAAAATTCCAAAGTAGCTATTGCTGTGGCCTCTTCGGGAATTGCTGCAACTTTGCTCCCTGGGGGAAAAACAGCACATTCAGCTTTCAAGTTACCGCTTAATCTGGCCCGATCGGAAAATTCTATCTGCAATATACCTAAACGAACAGAAAATGCTCAGGTTCTACAGGAAAGTCAAGTCATTGTATGGGATGAATGTACCATGTCCCACAAGAATGCTTTGCAGGCCCTCAATCAAACGCTTCAATTTTTAAGAGGCAATGATTTACTCATGGGGGGAGTCACCGTTGTATTGGCTGGAGATTTCCGACAAACATTGCCTGCCATTCCAAAAGGAACAATGGCGGATGAAATTAATGCATGCCTTAAATCATCACATCTTTGGAGGCATGTTCACACTTTAAGACTTACTACAAATATGAGAGTTCATCTTTATGGCAACACATTGGACGGTCAGTTTGCTGGCCATATGTTAAATATTGGAAATGGATTAATACAACTTCATCCAGTAACTGGTCTCTTCAAACTCGGAGAAACATTTTGTAATACAGTAGTGTCTGTTGATGAACTCAAAGCAAAAGTATTTCCAGATATTCAACAACATTTTACAGACCATAAGTGGCTTTGCGAACGTGCGATTCTTGCACCAAAAAATGATAGTGTAAACAACATCAACTTGAAGATTCAAGAAGAGTTGCCTGGAGAAGCTGTATCGTACAAATCGATAGATACCGTTGTTGAAGAAAATGAGGCTGTGCACTACCCTACTGAATTTTTAAACTCTTTAGAACCTCCCGGAATGCCACCGCATAATTTGGTACTGAAGACTGGATCACCAATTATGCTTCTCAGAAATTTAAATCCCCCAAGACTTCTCAACGGCACAAGATTAGTGGTTAAGCAGCTCCATCCTCATGTCATTGAAGCAAAAATTTTGACAGGCTGTGCCAAAGGTGAGAATGCTTTCATTCCACGCATACCCCTCATTCCATCAGATATGCCCTTTCAATTCAGGCGCCTACAATTTCCAGTTCGTTTAGTTTTTGCAATGTCCATCAATAAAGCCCAAGGACAATCTTTACATGTAGCTGGAGTCAACTTGGAATCACCTTGCTTTTCTCATGGACAGTTTTACGTTGCGTGCTCTAGAGTTGGATCTTCAAAAAATTTGTATGTATTTGCTCCAAATCAAGAAACGAGAAACATAGTCTATGAAGCTGCTTTGAGGTAATATGGGGATCAGTTTAACTGAACAGAGATTTATATGGAGTTAATTATGGAGAGAATGGTTCTATTATTGTTACAGAATCTTGCATTTATGGAGATATTTTTTTATGGAGACATTTATTATGGAGATTTTTATTATGCAGATATTTATTGCTACAGAATCTTGCATTTATGGTGCGTGGAGCCCTTAATTGCAGATTTCTATTAATTTTTTCGTTTGTCAGACCTAATTGCCTTAAGTTAACGAGTCTGCATAAATTCTACAAAATTAAACAAGGAAACATATCCCTACTGGGGAATCCTCGCCTTGCATATTTCGGAAAAGGAGGATAAGGCGCCTTTGCTGTACGCCTAGCGTGGTGTGGAAATCAGCAATTTATTAATTTAAAACCTCTTTTCTAAGAATTCTAAGTATTTTTTCTACCGTGATGAACTTCACGCAATCGTATGATGGGAGCGGGTCCCTAAACCGACCGGTTAGACGGTCGAAGCACGGCCAAGTAAATTTGACATTTTTACTTTTCAGATTTTAGTGCTACAATGATGAAAGGCTGAAGTTCTGAGATGTGTATAATATTTCACATATACTTTTTCTATGTTATTTATACTGTGTTAATTTTTAAATTGATTTTGGTTAACAAACATTCTTAAAATCCCGGGCATCGCCGGGTACTTCAGCTAGTATATAATAAATACGACGATCAATGTATGCAATTGATGTAAAAAAAAGAAAAAAATATATTTATAAAAAATCGTAAGGGATATTTTTATAGACAAAATAATGTAGAAGAAAATATTCTAATTAAATGTAATAGGACATACTAAAGAATATAGTACAGTTAATATAATACAGTTCGAGAAACATAATCTTTTATTGTATTTTAATTTTTTTTGGATAATGTCCAATCGTCTGCGGCATTAGCAAGAAAAAATATTTTTCTTTGTCTATTTAGTTGTTATGCACAGGACGATAAATTTATTTAAAGTACCAGAAAAACAAATCACGTGATCAATATTTAATAAATTAAATTCCAAAAATTAATCTTTAAAAATTCACCAAAAATCAGATAAAGACGAAAAATATTTCATCTTAAAGGAATTTTTATGATCTATCTCGGGATATAAATTGTATAACCCTCAAATTATTATTTTAAATACAAACTTTAAAAAGTTACTAAAACAGCTTAAAAATTTTATTTTAAAAAATATAAGAAGAATTTTTCAAAACTCTTTCTTAGTGCACCCCTACACTATAAGAAGAATCGCCATGCAAAATTTCAGCCCTTTTGGTCCAGCGGTTTGGTCTGTGCGTTGTATGTCAGTGAGTCAGTCAGTTACGGAACTGTTTTATGTATATATCGATATACAAGTTTATCCCAATAACCAACTGTGCCCCAATTAATCTTTCCGGATAAGGAAATAGCAGAAACCATGTATCACACTGCCAAATTTCTTAATAACTAGTTAGGTTATTAATTATTAGCTCAGAGAAAAATTTCTTTCCTGCAATACAATTTTCTCCAGACAACACGAAGAAGTTGGGAAAAAGGCTTCCTTTTTCGTACGTTTTTAATATAAAATGTCCCATCAGCAAAGTCATTTTTTACGACCAAATATTAAAAAGAAAACTTATTATTTTTTTCAGTTGGAATACTTCGGGAATTTAATTTCATGAAGAAGTAAGACGAAAAAATTTCGCTGCCAAAGGACTTACTGAAAACAATATATAAATCCAACAGTGGCATGGAGCCCAAAAGTATATAGATATACTAATTTATTAGTTGGGGGAATTTTTATGAATTCCGAACAATTTAGTTGGTATGACAGAACTTTCTATAAACTCTTTCTTTAAAAGGATGGAGCAGTTGTCTAGAAAACTGACGTATGGCAAATGTTAGTTAATTTTAGTTGATTTTAATATAATCTCTTTTCTTTAAAAATAAATTGACTGGAAAGAACATTAGTAAATCTGATGTTTGTATTTCTAGTTTTTTTGTAAATTTTTCTATTCTAACACTTAAACATTAAAATTCATACAACTTTTAGTAATAAGTTGGAATTGTAAATTTTTAAAATTTATACAAGTACTAGCTGCATATCCGTGCTTCGCTACGAAGTACATTTTAAGATAATTACAATGAAAAAATAATGAAATTGCTTTTTAGAGTATTTCCTTATGAACATTACGTTTGTTTCTTCACTTGGCGTAACAAACATTACCAGGCTTGTGCGAGAACTTGCGCGTGAGGAAGCTACGTAAATCATCGCGGGAGAAACAATTTTCTCTTAAATCTACATCAGCGTATTTTAAAGTTTGGTAATGAGACTTATTTATCGTCATAACGGAAATTGCAGTATTATATATAGGTTTAATTTAATAACCTTAACACATACTAATTTTAATTGAATTCTTAAAAAAACTTCCATCTCAATTAGTCTAGTGGTTAAATTTTATCTTTTACTGTATTTTAATTTTTTTATCAATTTATTTCGTTGTTATGCACGTGACGAAAAATTAATTTGAAGTATCACAAAGAGAAAAGAAATCTCGTGATTCGCATTTAATAAATTAAATTCTAAAGACTAGTCTTTAAAAATTCACCAAAAATCAGAAAATAGAGGTAAAGATTCCAAAAAGATTTCATTTTAAAAGGAATTTATATGATCATTCTCCTGATATAAATTTTATAACCCTCAAATTATTATTTTAAATGCAAACTTTAAAAAATCTTACAAAAAAAACGCTTAAAAATTTCATTTAAATAAATCCAAGAATTCTTCAAACATCTTTCTTAGTGCACCCCTTACACTATAAGAAGAATCGCCATGCAAAATTTCAGCCGTTTAGGTCCAGCGGTTTGGTGTGTGCGTTTTGCAGTCAGTTATTCTTGGAACCGTTTTATATATATATATGGGTGTGTGTGATAATAATCACAATGGGGGAATAATTTAACACACGGGAATTGATGTATATGAACTTATGGGAGATGCAGTCGGGTGAGGGTGTTGATCACACAAATGCTGTTGCTCGTTGGGTGATGAGAGAAACAAACATGGAGTCAGAGAAGAGGAACACATATTACAGATGATATCCATGAAATCACCTTTATTCCATCAGTAAGCATTACGAAGGCATTAGCTGCAGTGGCCACATGACTTGCCCGGCGTCCATTCAACAGGTCGGGACTTGTTAACAGTAGTGCTTACATGGCCTAATTAAGTAAGAAGAGCTATCGTATAGTCCGAATTTGGCCCCCGGTGATTAATTTACTTTT
The DNA here is from genome assembly GCA_907164885.2 of Dolomedes plantarius. Lineage (NCBI taxonomy): Eukaryota > Metazoa > Arthropoda > Arachnida > Araneae > Dolomedidae > Dolomedes > Dolomedes plantarius. The sequence goes on along the minus strand of OU015499.1, from coordinate 67,603,291 downwards.
ACCAAATTGAAGGATTTTTTGGGCGGAAACCATTATGGAAATGTTGATTAACTGAAATAGGAAGTTAGTGGCTGGTTCAAAAACTTGGCGGCAATTGAGTATGCAGAAGGCATAGGAAAGCTGGCACAGCGCTATGACATATGTTTCAATTTGAGCGGCGACTACGTAGAAAAATTGGTAACATGTCAGAATGTGTTATAAAATAAGTTTTCTTTTATTATCTTGAATAAAAATGACTAGAGAAACAAACAATCTTATATTTTTAGAATGACCCTCGTATATATATATATATATATATATATATATATATATATATATATATATATATATATATATATATAAAACAGCTCCGTAACTGACTCATTCATTCATTCATTCACTGATTGACTGACATACAACGCACAGACCAAACCGCAGGACCTAAAGGGCTGAAATTTTGCATGGCGATTCTTCTAATAGTGTAGGGGTGCACTAAGAAAGATTTTTCTAAAATTCTTCTTAGATTTTTTGAAATTAAATTTTTAAGCTGTTTTTTAAACTTTTTTTACGTTTGCATTTAAAACAATACATTGAGGGTTATAAAATTTATATCACGAGAAAGATCATAAAAATTCCTTCAAAATAAAATTTTTTTCGAATTTTTACCTCCATTTTCTGATTTTTCGTGAATTTTTAAAGATTAATTTCTAGAATTTAATTTATTAAATGCTGATCACGTGATTTCTTTTTCTGGTACTTTCAATAAATTTATCGTCACGTGCGTAACAACTAAATAGACAAAAAAAATATTTTTTTCTCTTTCTAATGCAGCAGACGATTGGATATTATACCAAAAAATGCATATCCCTTTCGATTTTTTTATAAATATATATATATAGATAGATATATATATTTTACATCAATTGTATACATTGATCATCGCATTTATTATAAATATATATATATATATTTATTTTTTGGCATAAATTGCATACGTTGACCGTTGTATTTAATTTGAATGTACTCCGTAGCGAAGCGCAGGTTTTCAGCTAGTATATATATATATATATATATATATATATATATATATATATATATATATATATATATATATATATATATGAAGTTGACGCCATTCCTTCAGAGATGGCCAACATAGCGATGGAAAACTTTACGGAACAGAATCAGCAGTGCAGCGCCAAAGAAGGGTGCAATCTGAGGGACGTTATTTTCAAAACCTAGTGGAAAATACAAGATTGCTAGCACTTTTCGAAATATAAAGCTAATTTTCTAGAAATTGTTTAGTTTTCTTATAACCTTTGAATCGAGGGAGTCTATTCCACAGCACCCTGTACAACACCTAGTTACACTAGATTTCGCATGATAAATAAAATTGTTTATTTTCACACACATTAGAAAATATCTTGTTTATAGGAACCTTTTGACATGACAAATGGTGTAATATGTTGTTACAATTTTAACTATTTACATACTTGCTAAGTTTTCGATCTAATGCTATTTTTATATAGCTCATAATATACTGAATAATTAAACATTGGCTTGACTAAATCTAGTACATTTCGTCGTTTTCTAATGATGTAAAAACGTTCAGCTCCACTCTAGTGTGTAAAAAATTTGCTAATGTAAGAAATCTGAAAAAAAACTCAATGTATAAGACTTTTTTAACCATGTTTTAAGAAGCTATCAATTTCCTTAGAACAAAGGGAACGTTTCTACGCAAAAAAAAAAAAAAAATAAGGATTTATGAATAATTTCGATAACCTGGTTTCTCTGAAACATGATGTCTGGCCTTTTAAATATTAAAACATCCTAAAACACTGTATAAAAAAACCCAAATTATTTTAAGTGTATACGGTATGTATAAGAAAAGCTTACATATGCTAGAAATATCAGCTAGTTCTTGGTTAATTTAATATAAAAAATAGACTATGATTTTTTTATAATACATAACTACTTTCACAGAACTACCGACCTTATGTTATAAAAAAAACGGAAAATGACTTGAATTAGCAAATCCCCGTTTAAAAAAATAAGCATGTTTCAATTCTATTTAATTCTTTATTTTTTTACTCTGTAACACTGTAACCAATTTCTCTAGAGTTCGGAAAAAATGGCAAATATCAAAAAAAGGAAATATTTAATCATATTACCAAAAATGTAAAGTTTTTTTTCTTAAGGCCAATTGTATTTTTAATAAAGTACTTGCTTTTCTGATGTTTGAAAAATTTCGCAAGTTTTCCAACGTAAAGTTATTATTCAAATGAATATTAACCTTATCCCTATGTAATATTTTAGACAAAGTACTAAAAGGTATAAAAGTTAACTAAAATTTATTTTTTGACATATAATTTTGTATTTTAGATGTTTCGAGATATTGGAACATATAAAATCAGCAATTATATTTAAAAAAATTAACATATTTAAAGATCACTCGGTTAGCGATTTTAAGCCAAGACAAGCACCTAGGTATTATTTAAAACCATACTTTTTCCTTCGCTTAAAAAATTCAATAATTTCCTAAATTGCTTGTTAACGTAGGATTGCGTTCCTTCATAACTATCCTCCGAAAAGGAAAATTTCAGACGCTAAAATCGTCCCGTCAGTACTTCGCGAGTTATAATGCATCTGTACAAATTTAATTGGATCTGTTCCGATTTTATATAAATAATATTGTTTTTAGTTCCTAAAGCATTTTATTCTTTTTATTTCCTATAAAAATGCTTACATAAAGAGAAATATACAAAACAATGCAATAATAAACAGAAATTCAAAGAATAAGCATATAAATTAAAACAAAAGAAATCATATGCTATTATTTATACATATAATAAAAAACATAAAATAAAATGTTTAAAAACGGTTTTAATGGGATGATGAACATAAGCATGAATCACTAAACTGTAATATGCTGCCATCATCACTTTCCGCTGTTGTGGCCGTATAAAAAAACATTGTTGGCCGTAAATCGAAAAAGTGGCATAAATAAAAAAGGCCGTTATGGAGAAATGACGTATAAAGAGCGGCTGTATAGCGAGGTATATATATATATATATATATATATATATATATATATATATATATATATATATATATATATATATATATATATATATATATATACATACATACATATATACATATATATATATATATATATATATATATACATCCTCTGACAATAAAGTTCGGTGAATGAAGTCAGAACGGCCGATCTGGCAACACTGGCGAAACAAAACGCTACACCTGCGTAGCGGTAGGTGTTGAACATCTGCCCCCACCGTTGTTCAGTTGAGCGTCGTTTGTGTTCCGTGTAAGACTTGTTTTACAAAGTTGTTTAGTGCGTTTGTTCCGTGCGACAAATCGTTACCCACAATTTAGGGAGGAGAAAAACGTGTTGTCATCTTGTGCCACATCACTTGGATGACGATCACAAGCAGGCACATTTAGAGGCTTCACAGGATTTTGTCGAAACGGCGGATGCGACACCAAACTTCTTGAACTGTATTGTAACTGAGGATGTGTCCTCATGTCTCAGGTACGACCCTGAAACGAAACGGCAAAGCATGGAATGGCGTTCTCCTGCATCACCTCGTCGGAAAAAGGTCAGAGCAGAAAAATTACGCATCAAAACGATGGTCATCACCTTTTTTGATAGTCAAGGCATTATCCACAAGGAATTTCTACCTGAGGGAACGACGATGAATGCTGAAGGGTACATTGAAATTTTGACCCGTTTCATGAAACGCCTACGCAGGGTACGGCCCCAGTACGCACAGCAAGGTTCATGGTTTTTTGTTCACGACAATGCTCGCCCTCACACAGCCAATATCGTCAAACAGTTCCTGGCAAAAAACGGAGGGGTGGCAAAATGAACATCCACCATACTCGTCAGATCTCAATCCTCCAGACTTCTTCCTATTCCCACAACTCAAACTCGCTTTGAAAGGAAAGAGATTTGGCGATATTCCTGACATCCAACGAAACGTGGCGAGGCTTTTGAACTCCATCCCAAAAGAAGACTTCTTGCAAATTTTCCAGAGCATGTATAGCAGATGTCAGTGGTGCATAGTTATGGGAGATGACTATTTCGAAGGACAGTAAGGTAACTTTCGTTAATATTTCATCTACGTTAATGTTACAGGACTATTCACCGAACTTTATTGTCAGACCTTGTACATATATACATAACACATACATACATATATATATATATATATATATATATATATATATACATACATAAATAAATATAAGAGAGGGAAGCAATGATAAGTAATCCTACGTTAATAACCCACGATAGTTTAGCTAGAAGAGACTACCTGCGAATTTTTGGTATTAAAAATATAAACTTTATTCTAGAAAGAAATAAAATTGTTAAAAAGTGAACCACGATTTCATGTTTTACGAAGAAAAGATGTAAATTAGCAATTTTCTCAAATGTATTAAATACATTTTCCATGAAAACTGAAAAAAAGGTGTTCATACAATTTATGGTGAAGAAACTATTAATTTTAGTACTATATCAAAATGAATAAAATATACTTATCGATGTACGGTTTTTACAAAGTTGTCTTTCTTTAAATATATCCCATATCTAGTACATAGTTTCTGGATTTTTTAAAATTGGGAAACATTCTGTTAGATTTGGCCTGGTCCATCGGGCATACGCATAAAGGACACAGGGAAAAAAACTTCTACTATAAATGCGAACTGCTGCTTTGTTAGTTTTACAGAAAACTATAAAATTCGTCCGATGGCATCAAGCCAAGAGTTATGTACTTGATTAGTTGGGAAGAACTTTGCGAATTTCTTCAAGGCTTCCATCTAGGCTGAATCCCAGAAAAATCGATCAGTCATTTAGATTATGGTTTCACGCGAGAGCTTTGGGGATACTTTCCACATTTAATGCTGGAACATTAAATGGGACTGTCTTTGAAATGCTACGGGTGTAATTCAAACTGAAAAAAAAGGCGTTCAAAGCGACTAATTTTTTTAAGATACATTGTACTAAATATTATATACAGTCAAACTTCTCTAACTGGCCACCCCGCTAAAAGGCCACTTGTTTTAGGAACCGATGTTTTACGAAACTGAAGAATTATAGAGTTTTGACCACTCGGACCTCCTATGACTACAAATTTCAGACGTGATTCCAGCTTTAATATTTTGAATCTTATATATATATATATATATATATATATATATATATATATATATATATATATATATATATATGTACAATGGAATGTATTGAAAATAAATTTTAATTCTGCTCTCTAGCGGCTAAATATTGAGCGGTGAGATAAGGCGGCTTTGCAGCGATGTACTACTCTTTCAGGGCATTCTGAAAACAAGCATAACTAAAAATCGCTGATTTTTGAGATATGACGTTGTTGAAAGGAGTATATATATATGTATATGTATATATATATACATATATATATTTTGTTCCGAATTTTACGAGTCTATGGTAATCTAGCCAATTCTGAGAGATATCATGAAATTGGCGATGGATTTGGTAACTTTATATATATATATATATATACACATACAGTGGAATCTCGATCGATCGTTTTCAGATCCATCGTTTTTTCGTATGTGTCGTTCATTTTATCCAGTCCCAACGATCATATTGCTTTGTTATGTTTCCGCATATATCGTTCATTTCAATCGGTCCCTTGGAAAACGGATATATATATATATATATATATATATATATATATATATATATATATATATATATATATATATATATATATATATATATATGTCGGATGTTGGTGCTTCACTCCCGATCGCAATATATCTTAATCCGCAACTTGAGAACCGTGATGCAGTTGGTGAACCGTTGGTGAGGACATTCATCATTATTAAATCCATCAAACAGCAAGATGTTAACACAACAGGCAGAAAAACACTTCAATTGAGCATCCTAAACATCTTTATTAAATTTCCAATAATTACTCAGCTACATCAAGCTATTTTTAATAATCCCACCCAATTTAAATCTGTGCGCCTACGGCACACATCTTTACTCATTGCTATCTCTCCATGGCTCTGAGATTACCTTCGTTTCAACGTTAAAACCAACGCTTAGTGACGCTCATTACTTATGCGTGAGTCATGTCGGATGATCTTTTTGTTAAACTAAGCATTTTCTTAGCGCCAACTCCTCAAGGCTAATCCGTCTACTAAAAATTCTCCCATGTGGTTCTGCGGAATTGAATAAGTCAAACACATTTATTCTATTTTCACTGCAATACCTTATGCCGCTTATTTGAACTCCCAGACTTTTAAATTGTTAATCCTATATTTTAATAACTAAATCCAGTTTTAAGGTCGCGTGATCGCCCTCCCCCCCATATTTTTAGCCTCATATATATATATATATATATATATATATATATATATATATATATATATAAATGAAAGCTTGTCTGTCTACATTTGTATAGAAATCCGCAGTTTAGGAGGAACGATCGTGAAATTTTACATACAGGCGTCTTTAAAAACAGCCGAGTGTCTAAAGAACTTCCAAAATAGAAATTAAATTTCCATTGATTTTTAATTAATTAAAAAGCCAACAATTTTTGAAACTAAATGTAAGCTGTTACACTTTGTGGAATCACCCCTCTGAATAAGGCCGCCAATAGATTAGGATGAAATTGCAGAAGAGGAGCAGTTGTTCATCGTGTCCAGGACGATGTAGGAAAAGCTTCTCCACGTGACCACCTTCATTCACCTGCAAAATTTCAAGCCGATGGACAATGTGTTCAACAGCAGATCGTAACTGATCAGTTGTGAGGCTTCGCACATGAAGCGCTATGAAGTTCTTTTGGACAGTGTTATGAACAACTGCTCCTTTTGTGCAATTTCGTCCTAATCTGATCTTGTCTCTGCAAACTGAACTGTTTTTATTTCTCCCTTACTTTTACTTAATGTGGTTCGATGACAAGGTGATCAGAAACTAGTCAATAAATGTTAATATTGTTTCTGTATTCCGTTTTGGTCGTTTATTGTGTTAAATTTCATGTTTTTCCCGAAAAGGCGCCCTCTGGTGGACATTTTGGGACTAATTTTATTTATTTAAAATTCCGTGAGCTCAACTCGTGTATAGCCCATATACAAAATTTCGTTGCATTCCGTTCACCCGTTTGAACTGTAGGATACCGTTTATAGAGGAAGTTTAATTATAACCTCCCGGTATATATATATATATATATATATATATATATATATATATATATATAATTTCAATTTTTATTTGATTTATGGTAATTTGATAGTCAACCATCCCCTTAAAGAATGTGAATATCCCTTTCTAAATCTGCTTTTATTTTTTCCGTACGATCATTAAAAGTGAAATGAGAGGGGTTTAAATAGTGCAGCAGCAGTCCTTTTCAATTCAAGTGAAAATTATAATTGTGCATTCTGAAGAAATTATTTTTCGCCAAAAATGTATACGACTATTAGGGTAACTCGAAATATAATCATAATACGTTTATGAACATTTTTGTTTTATACAGTACTAAGAATATAATGAAGTATGGATTAGGCTCTAGATATATTATTTGTGGATTTATAGCAACATTTTATAAAAAATCTCATGAGAAATGATTGAAATTTTGCAAGTAATATCATATAATGACCTGATTTTTTTTTCGAGATATGATTAGTTTTTAAGTTCATGGCACCCAGGAGGGCTTAAAGTACATATGACAAAGATAAATTAATGTTTTATGCATAATTAATGTTTTTTTTCAGAGCTACAGGCGTTTTTTTGTTAAAAATTGCTACATTTCGATCAAAAGTCTTCAATTTTGTAAAAAGTTGCATAATTTTGGACTATTTTGTCACCATTTTTCTATTTTGGTTTTAAAGTCTTTCTAAAAATAGGACAAATATTTTCGAAAGTAAAGTTTTTGAGAAAAACCTCTGCGGATACCTTAAGAAGAAAAAAATCACTTATTTTGGTACATATGAGAAAGAGAAATTCAGTTTTTATTCATAATTATTTTTTTTTCATAGAGGCGTTTTTGTAAAAATTTGCTACATTTCGACCAAAAGTCTTCAATTTTGTAAAAAGTTGCATAATTTTGGACTATTTTTTCATCATTTTCCTATTTTGTGGTATAGTCTTTCGAAAAATAGGACAAATATTTTCGAAAGTAAAGTTTTTGAAAAACAATAGCTCCGGGTACCTAAAGAAAAAAAAGTAGTTTTATTGGCACACAAAAAAGTAAAATGAAAAATCAAAACGTTAAGCAGTTAAGTACAATGCCTGTCGTCACTTATACAAATTAATTTTTCGACAGTCGGGAAAAAGCACATAATTTTATTTCAATTTCTAGCACGCAAGTCGGCGTCCTTAAGGGAATACACCAGGCTTACCCGAAAACAGAACACCGAAAGACAAAACCATAAAGTTCCCTCACTATTTCTCCTGGGTCATCTCCTACGTGGCCCTTTGTGCTTAAATATTTATGGAACCCCTCTCCCGGTGGGACAGGCCGTTTCTAAAAACGAGACACAAAGAGATGGTGGTCTTGAATTAAAACCGAATCACGTAATCTGTAACACTGGGTTGTCAAAACAGACGCAATTGAAATAAAGAGCCGCAAATGCTTAGGTAGCGAGATAGGCGAGTTTCGTATTCATAACGCGTTGATGCAGGAAGACCACGGTAAACAATACTGGAATTAATACTAGTTTAAAATAGAGGTATAGTTCTGTGTAGGAAAAACTGAAGTAGGAAGACAACTAATGTTAAATGTATTACGATCTGGGAGAGCAAATTTAGTGTGTGTGTGCGGGGGGGGGGGGGGTTCGCAAAATAGTTGGCCACATCTTGCATTTTGTTGTTTTAAAAAGTCTTTTCAAAGACATCTTCTTGATTTCATTTAATTTCTTGCTTAATTTATATATATCTTACCAGTAAGTGACTACTTAGTTTTATTAATGATTTTTACTCTGGTATTTATATTAATACTAGCTGTTTACCCGGCGTTGCCCAGGTATTTGTTTATCCCATTTTTTTATTACACAGGAAAAGGAAGGAATTATACCGATAGTGTAAAATCGAAGTAATTAATTTATAGGTATTTAAAAGTATATATACAGTATACAAATTATAGAGTAAAATTGCAAATTCACTATAATATTAATTTAACTCAAAACTTGATTATAAACAACATATTTAGTTTCTCCTATTCATCACAGCGACCCCGAAAACTATGGATTCGCCAATACTCTGTCATTTTGGACATTTTATTCCCCCCCTTCTTTCCCCCTCTCTTCTCCCCCCATACTGATGGGGGCTGAACTTGCACTTAAACGGCAACGGGAGTATGACTATTCATCTCTGCGACCTTGAAAACTATTGACTCGACACTATTCTAGGTCATTTTGGGCATTTGATTTTTACCCCTTCCTCCCTCGCTTCTCCCCGTCCCAATGCTGATAGGGAGCTGCACTTGCACTTAAACGGCATCGGGAGTGTCCCTATTCATCTCAGCGACACCGGAAACTACGGATTCGACGCCACACTCGGTCATTTTGAACATTTTATCCCCCCTTCTACCCCCACCTCCCCCGATGCTAATGAGAGGGGGGCTGAACTTGCACTTAAACGGCATCGGAAGTGTCACTATTCGTCTCAGCGACCCCGAAAACTATGGATTCGACATTACTCTCGATATTTTGAACATTTTATATTTACCTTCTTCCCTCTTCCCCCCTATGCTGAAGAGGTTGAACTTCCACTTAAACGGCATCGGGAGTGTCACTATTAAACTCAGCGACCCCCAAAACTATGGATTCAACACGAATTCCCGTCGTTTTCGTTTATTTTTACATGTCCATCCTGTCCCCTAGGATTGCTAGGGTCATCTTACCAATCCCCCCCCCCCCCCAGTGTTTCGAGATTGTAAGTGATGTGTGTACCAAGTTTGGTTGACATTGCTCCAGGAATTCCTGAGTGATGCTGGAACATACACAGATACGTTAATTTTTATATTTAAAGGTGGTTAGTCGAAAGCATAATACTCATTTATATCGTATGAACAATAAACAGTGGTGTAAAACATAAGATGAGATTTCAGAATCCAGCAGTGCTTCAAATATAACAAAGTAAAATCTCAGACTCCACAACGTATCTTTTATTGATGATAATATGTAAAAGAAAACAGCTATCCAGAAAGAGCAAATGCGTTACATATTCAGCAGGATGTTTTCAAAATCATCAAGTGTTATGTGTGAGCTTTGTGTATTCTGTTGACGGTGATCTTAAATTTCCAAACTCTGAACGAAACTATTAATTAAAGCTATGTGTAGCGTCACGCTCTGTAACAGAATAACTCAAAATATTGATGCAGGGCTACCCGATGTCAGATTTCGACAGATGAATTAAATATATACTTAATAAAACATAGGATGCGACACATAACGAACATTTACTGAAGCACACAAAAACACAAAACTACATAGACAAAGGTTGCAAGATCAAAAATCTAAAAGGTAAGAACATTAACATCGCACGTCAGTTTTCGCTGCTCCTGTTTGGCTGGTGAGGTACTGCCATTCACAGCACTATGAATCTTTATTATAAGTGCCTTGAAATACATATTTATAAGTATTTAATGCATTTAAAAGCAATTCGAATACATGTTGCAATAAAAAGCACTCTAAGAAAGATATGTAAATTGTTATTCACATTTATCACTAGTTCTCTCATTTCTGTTTGGCAAAGTTTTTAATAAAATCCTCTAATTATAGCTAAATATTCACCCATTCAAAGAAAATGTCTATAATTTTAAAGATATATAAGTAGTAACATAATTATATTAATATTAATAAAACTGGAATAGATTTTTGGAGATTTTTAGTGCTTAATATCTTTAAATTTATTTTTCTCAGTTTTCTGTTTTTTGACATATTATTGTGTTTAAAACATTATAACATCTACAAATATATGTCCAATGACTCTATTAGTCTTCTGTATCTTCAGTATAATGTACTTAATAAAATTATGGATGGATTTTACAATATAATAAAAAATAAAAAAAGAAATGTTGAGAAAACCATGTTTTAAAGTAAAATTACGTTCCTCCATTACGGTCCTCCAGAAAGCAAAATTTCAGACACTAAAACCATTCGTCCGTACCTCGTGAGTTATAATTTTGGAAGTGCACCAAACCCAGTCTGTATCTTTTGGATAAGCAGTAAACAGTTAAACAGAAAAGTACCAAAATGCCTCAAAATTTTGGCATACATATGTGTATATAATATATACATACGTACATATATATAGATACATATATACATAACACATACATACATATATACATACTAAAGAGGTAAGCAACGATAAGTAATCCAGCGTTAATAACCTGCGGCAGTTTCGTTAGAAGAGACTACCTGAATTTTTTTCCTACGTTATTGCCTATATTTGTATATATTATTTTTTTCTCTATAATTAATTCATTAATTGTAAAATCTATCCATAAAATTATAATGTATAATGTCATATACATACCAAAAAAATCATGTTAGAATTTTGAAAAATAAACGAGAAACAATTTTTTTTAATCTTTTAATTAAAAAAGATAAATCAGTTCTCAATTTTTACCCACAAAATGATTTTTGTATTGTTAAAATCAGTTTGTCTAAGTAATATCTACAGTAATATATACTTCTGCAGAAATATTCCTTCAAAGGATACAGAATCCCCGTAATTATTCTCATTTTATATAGAGAGTAGAATATTGAAAATTAAAAAAACGAGGTTGAAGGTTGTTCTTAAGGAAGAATCCATTTAGAAAAATATTTTGCTTGAATGATAATATTTTCCCTTTCAATTTTCCAGAAGAACGATTAAACATGGATCATTAAACATAAAGCAAATATATTCTCATAGAACAGTAAATAATTATAAATTTTCATAGAATACAAGAATAAAATAAATAAATATTAACAATAAATAAAAACAAATAATCACGAATAGTAACAATAAATTGTAAATAATAATAGAACGTAATGTTCGGGGAATGTAATAAATATTCATGGAGCAAATAAATGCTTAAAATAATAAACTTAAAACAAATGTATGCTACGGAAAATTTTCTAGCTTTAGCTTGCCAGGAATTTTTAAAATACATATTTAAAATACATCATGGCATATGAAAAATTCCATTATGAGATAAAATAGACTTAAAAACCACAGAAGTATAGAAGGGTACGTTTGTCATACGTTAGTCATTAGAGCATAAAAAAATGCCATCTCTCTTTCTGTAATTATGATATAAACATGCAGTTTCTGTTATTTTTTAATGTAAAGTTATTTTCTTGTTTTTACATATGTTTTAGAGAAATTTACGTTTCCGGCCCCTTTTAAAATACAAAAAATGATTATACCATGGCGAAGGAAAAGGAAAATTTATTCACGAGTACAAATTAGCTACAGAAATGCATAGTTATGTCATAGGTTCGTTCCCAAATTTAAAAAAAAGGTTGAAATGACTGCAAATTTTCGATTTTTTTTATTGAGCAGTTTCAAAAGGCATTCTTTTAAGATTCTAAAACAGCTTTGTTTTTATTCGTACGATGATTTGATGAGAACCTATAACCAATTTAATAATCCGAAAGCTATATTTAAAAAAAAAGGAAGTAGCATCTTTAAATGCATTTTCTAGAAAACTGATTTTTCAGTTAGTTTTGTCAACGAGGAAGCTCGCCATTTAAAGATTTCAATGTATTTCAATGGAATTTTGCGATAGTATTTTTGTTAAACTGAAAGCTATATTTAAAAAAAAGGAAATAGCATCATTAAATGCATTTTCTACAAAACACATTTTACTGTTACTTTTGTAAACGAGGAAGCTCATCATTTAAAAAGTTTTCAATGTATTGCAATGAAATTTTGCAATAGTGTTTTACATATTACTAGCTATGTTTTGAACTAAAAGCTAAGCTATATGTGATAATTGAATCATTCTACAGGTGTCTGTACTTAAAGATTTTTTTAAAAAATCTGTGTTTTTTTCACTTTTTGGCATATATCAGTAATATTAGGAAATACTGTAAAACTTTTAGTTCAGAACACAGGTAAGTGTCACAGTAGTATGTAAACAGGAAATCCAACGCAAATAAAGCACAAATTGCAGTAAGATACAATTATTTTGCATACGGCTTTTTTGAGCTGCCACTAAGTTCGGTGCACTGATGAAGAAGCTGCTTTGTAGCTTTGATACGGCCGTATGCAAAATAATTGCATCTTACTGCTATTTGTGCTTTATTTACGTTGGATTTCCTGTTTATTCCTCTAGCACAAAGGTTTTATCTTTTCTTTTCACAGTAGTATGTAGTATAAAGGAAATTAAAATATATTTAGTTAGGGTCTCTGGCATAAGCACTCAATTGTACTAATAATTTATAAAAAAAATTCCTCTATTTTAAAATGTTATGAAATTTATACCAAAATTTTATTAGTTTTTATGATTTTATAGTACATTTGAACTAAAAATATATGCATTTAATCAGTACTGTATATTTAAAAAAAAATTCAGGTAGTCCCTTCTAACGAAACTACCGCGGGTTATTAACGTAGGATTACTTATCGCTGTTTACCTCTTTTGTATGTATATATGTATGTGTTATGTATATATGTATCTATATAGGGTGAGTGTCCCAAATATCGCCCCTGTGCCTAATATCGCCTACTCGTGCTCCGGGACACCATAGGACCATCTACCCCGGACACATTTTAATTTTTTTTAAAATTTATTGAGTTAAAATTTTCAATTTTTTTGTGATGGTTAAGCATATAATTTGTAAACAAATTCACATTATAAAACTTCTCATAAAGTTTAAAAAAATTTTTTTGATTTTAAATTTTTAAAAAAGTGGGGAAATTTAAAATCTTTATAACTCGAAATATTACTCATAAAATTTCAAAATATTTTCATTTAAATAAAGAGAAATGCTTAGGATAGGTGTCCCAAATGCCGCCCCTGTGCCTAATATCGCCTACTCGTGTTTCTAAAGTATGATTCGCTCTGTGTATGAGAAAATGCAGTAAATTCTTAGTTCTGGGTTTGTACTAACAGCGGCGATAGCGACAACGCTCTTATCACTGACAACAGAAATTGTATGGCGTCTGAAGTTGTTTTGGCTGTTGTCTTCGTAAACTTTGGCTCCAAAGTATCAGAATCCAGTGAATGACCAGGTAGATGCATTAAAATTCTAATTTTGCTTATACCATTTGAAAGTGCATTAAACAGAGACTTTTCTAGAAATGCCTTTTAACAGGTGCTCCTAATTTCGCCTGATAGGCGGTAAGAGGAACAGCGGTAGGCGATATTTAGGAACCGCTCTGGGATTCCCTGGAAATCTAAATTTTTCCAGTTTAGCTACATAACTTAAACTGGCCCTGGTTTTGGAGCTGGCTGATCTTAGGATACCAACGGAAATAGTTCTTAGGGATGTTCTTTGAGTTTCCAGCCTAATCAGAAACTAAAAAGTGGATGAAATGTCGAAAAAAAGTTAGAGTTGGCGATATTTGGGACACGTGCCTTATACGTACGTATGTATATGTATGTCAAAAATTTAACGTATTTTTGGTACTTTCCTGTTTAACGGTTTACTGCTTGTCCAAGTGATTCACAATTTGGCACACTGCCAAAATTATAAATAGCGGGGTGCGGACGGACGGTTTTAGCGTCGGAAATTTTGCTTTCCGGTTGACCGTTATGGAGGAACGTAATCCTACATTAAAAAGCGCTCCAAACATCGACCTTACGTTCACTTTCTAGTGTCCATCTGTCGTTATAATACCGTTGTTTTTATCTGCTTTTTTTTGTTCATATATAAATCTTAAAACCTAGAAATATCTAAGTAGATGGACCTTTAAGAGCTTTCCAAGTCGTCCCGATCAAAGAGGCTATTTTTTACCTAACAATAAACCAAGTATACTCATCGATAAAACCAGACAGACCGTGAATACAGTAAAACCTCGTTTATCGGGCCCTCGTTGATCCGGATCTCTGGATAATCCGAATCAGATGTGTAGACATTTTAATTTAATGTTCACATTAGACAATTTTTAACTACAAGTACGCCAAATTGTCGTCTTTTAGTTTGATTCAATGTATAGTTCCTGCATAGAATGTACAATAAATTGTGGTGATAAAATGCTTTTTCTTGAGTTTGAGAAAGATTTACTAGACTTACCATTTATTTGTTAAGAAATGTTGTGAAAAGTTATTTTTATATTTTTAATGTCTTGTAAACAATACTATGTAATTTTGGTACAAAACATAGTTTTTTTTATCGTAATAAACGGTAAGTATGCTTATTTAAGGATTTTTGTTTTGCTTATTACCCATATTACTCGGATTATCCGGATTTTCGATTATCCGGATTGCCTATGGTCCCAGTTAGTCCGGATAAACAAGGTTTTTCTATATATTAATTTCGCTTCACGCTTTAAACCTCCGGGGAAACATCACTTGCGAGTGTGAGGCATTAATTTTTAAAATCCCAATCCTTTTTGTTAGCTTTCCCGCGACATCTCACGTGATTTTAACTGTAAATTATTTACGTCCATTTTGCGAAACTGACTTGATTACACAGAGTGAACAAACCCCTCTCCTAGAATTTATAAAAGGGCTGTCACGTGATGTTTAATAATGCTGGAGCTGCCAGGGGGAGAATGGGGAAGCAAAACCCAAAACGGTTTGGAACCTTACAGCGAAAACATTTGTAAAATACTTCTATTCCTGTTTTAATGAAATATTAAGACCTAATTCTTTTGTATGAAACACACCGTATTTTATTATAATATGTAGATATTTTTGTCATAGCTTTTGAGTCTTCATTGTGGTGTTGTGGTTCCTTTAGTATATTTCGAACTATTCATAGCCACTGTAAGCGAGTATTTGTTTAAGAGTACAGTGGACCTATATTTCAGCAAATCTGTTTTATTACCCTGTTTTTATTAACTCCCTTTCTTGTTTCTTTGTATGTGTGTTTGTCCAGTACAAATATTGCAATCGATTTTTAACTACCTTCCCGACTAGCTAGACATTTGAAACTTTTAGAATAGCTCAGAACACGATGACAATGTATACTTTTAATACTTTTAGCCGAAAAAAATCCGCAAGGTGGCGCTTGGATCAAATTCAATGCTTGCACTTTTGCTAACAGCGTTTGATGATTTTGAAAACAGAATACATGTGAATTTAGTTTGTTTACAAAAATATCGTGCGAATTTGTTTTTTTTTTTTAATAAAAAAATTAAAGTTTATAAAGTCTGTGGATAGTGGAAACGGCTAAAAAGTGATTAAAATTAAATAAAAGAAAGTGAAAAAGAATAATTAAATGAAGGTTTGTGCAATTCAGAGAGAATTGTTAAGTTTATATGATTGAAAAGAAAATTTAAAAACGTGGTATATAAAAAGTTCTTTTTATCTTGTAATTATTATTGTAATAATGATTGTGTAATTGTAAAATATATTTCTGTAGAATAATAGTGCCAAAATAGTTTTTTTTCAAGTACAAAATCATTTATTACTTACTTTGTAGAAGCATCATAAAGTTAAGTTTAGTAATAATCTTTAAATCTGTTTTTCTCAAAACATGTTTTTCAGGGTTTTTAGATTTTTAAAATACTCCATGAGACGTAATTTTTTTTCGATATTTTTGAAACTGATAAGGAAGATCCCTGGTACTTTTTACAAAGAATCTGGATATGCATTTTACAATTCGACTGGATTAAGGTAATTAAATTTCATTTATAACTTATTAAAAGGTAAAATTTTGATGAAAATCAGGATGGAATTCAGAAAAAATTCTCTAAAAAATTAACTATTGAAGGGATTAAATACTTGATACCCTAATTTGTTTGTAATACAGCTTTAAAGGATTAAAATCAAAAATCGAGGAAATATCTCGAAAATTAAGTCAGAGGGAGAATTTAAAATTTTTTTATATAAATTTTAAATTTCTTGAAAAATCTGAAAATTAAAGTAAAATTGGACATTTCTTATAAGGTATTCTACATACTTATGGTAAATGATATACAAAATGTTATATTTCTATGATGAAAAGTAAAAAAAAATCAGGTAGTCTCTTCTAATGAAACTACCGCGGGTTATTAATGTAGGATTAATTATCGTTGCTTACCTCTTTTATATGTAATATTTATATATATAAACTGTCACAAAAAATATATGCCCCCAGAAGGAAGCGAGCTACTATCACGAATCTTAACATGTATGTAGTGTATGAGGAAATAAGCAAAGGATTTCAAATTCAGAAGAACAGACCGTTTTATTAAGAGGATATGGCATGAAAAAGGTAACAAATCACTAAGTAGTAAATCCACCTCTGGCAGCTATACAAGCCAAAACACGGCGTGGCATCGAATCAATGAGGTCACTTCTGACCTCCTGCGGAAGATCGTGCCATAATCTTTGCAACTGCGCAGTTAATTCACCAGTATTCCGCGACGGCTTGAGTTGCCTTCCAAGAACGTCCCAGACGTGCTCTATTGGCGAGAGGTCTGGTGATCTGGAAGGCCATGGGAGTACGTCATATTCTTGAAGACATTGTTGGGATAGTCGCGCAGTATGTGGACGACCGTTGTCTTACTGTTAAATGGCAACTGGGCGACTAGATAGCATAAGTAGTACAACTGGTGTTAAAAAATCGTCCACGTAACTGCGTGCCGTCAAAGTGCGTTGAAGGACGACTAGAGGTGATCGTGTGTCCCAACAAATTGCTCCCCACACTGTCACACCTTGTGTAATCGCAGTATGCCTCTCGACAACAAATGCCGGATTGGACCGGTGGTCTGGCCGCCTCCACACGCGTATGCGCTGGTCTTCAGCATTGAGACTGAATCGGGATTCATCGCTGACGATCACACGCCTCCAGTCGGTCACACTCCAGCTTGCCCGAGGTCGACAAAAATCCTATCGACACTGCCTCTGATGTGGGGTCAGTGGTAGGCGTCTTAATGGACGTCGGCCCCTTATACATGCGTCTGCCAGTCGTCTCCGAATGGTTTCCCTTGATAGCACCGGATGTCTGGAAGGTGGTAAATGGCGTCGAACCGATTCTAGTGACGTTGTTGGTGCGGACGTGGCCGCTCTTATGATTGCGCGATACTCGAACGCATTTTTGTTCCTGGGACGCCCTGACTCTCCGAGACGGTAGACTATCCTTTCCGTGATCCATTGTTGCCAACACCGAGCAACTTCCATATCGCTTCAACAGAGGTGGCGGCCGATACGCCTGTTCGACCAACCTGCTTCTCTGAGGCCTACTATACACCCCCTCTCAAAGTCCGGCAATTGTTCGTATTGTCTCCGGTTACGTCTCAGAGTCATCTCTAGTCACAATACCGCCCATCCAAGTCGACAGATTTGTTTGAATATCCCTATGGCACGAGCAATCATGCTTTTAAACTCTCCCAGCTGTGCACCTCATATGCGCATAGCGCGCTTACCCTGTCTCATTTGCGTCGAAATTTTAATCATTTGCATATCTCTTACCAGACTACATTCCTGCCAATTTTCGTGATAGTAGCTTGATTTCTTCTGGGTGCATGTATTTTTTTTGTCACAGAGTGTATATGTACGTATGTATAGATATATATGTATGTCAAAATTTTGACACATCTTGGTACTTTTCTGTTTAACTTGTTTCAAGCTATAGACTGGATTTGGTGCGCTGCCAAAATTATAACTCGCGAGGACAGACGGACGGTTTTAGCGTGTAAAATTTTTGGAGGAACGGAGTTTCGGAAACGGAGGAACGGATTCCTACGTTAAAAATGTTAACGTCCATCGTTCCCTTAACTGTCTTCTTCTAAAATATCGAATCCGATTAAAAAATATTTGTTCCAGATTTTATAAAATCGTTGAAATTCGATCGTTTTGAAACAAGGAAACCAATATTTTTAAATCACTGCTAATTTCACGGACCACTTGCTTGGTTCTACCGGATGATCTGTTGTCCGCGGACAACCTACTATTAACCAATGCACTAGTCATTTCACATCTGCTGACAAAATACAAAAAGGAAGCAACTATGAAGTATTTTAGTAAAGTATTCATAAACCTTCAAAACCCTTCAATCTAAATTTTAGAAAGTTTAACGATCGTAAACCAACCACATCGTAACACGAGTAGCGTAAAATGATCATTCATTTTCAGAAAAATAAATAAATAATGGAAGTATCTTGGTTTTATTTATTTAACTTGACAACATGAACTGAGCACGTGACACTTCGTCCGGAATTATTTACGTGAGCAAGAAAGGATTTTTTCTTACTCGAAACGTCAGGAAACAGATAAAAAAACAGAACTTTTTGAAATCTGATTAAAAAATATTTGTTCCAGATTTTTTAAAATCGTTGAAATTACAATCGTTTTGAAAGGAGGAAACCAATATTTGTAAATTTTTGCTAACTTCGCGGGCCACTTGCTTGCTTCTACCGGATGATCTGTAGTCCGCGGACAACCTGCTATTAATCAATGCACTAGTAATTTCACATCTGCTGATACAAAACAAAAGGAAGCAACTATGAAGTATTTTAGTAAAGTATTCATAAACCTTCAAAATCCTTCAATGTAAATTTTAGAAATTTTAACGTTCGTAATCCAACCTGATCGTAACACGAGTAGCGTAAAATGATCATTCACTTTCAAATAAATAAATAAATAAGTAAATAAAATAAAACCAAGATACTTTCATTAACTTGACAGCATTAAATGAGAACGTGACACTTCATCCGGAATTATTTACGTCTCGCAAACAGGCTTAACTCCGTCTAAAAATAGCGGGCGGAAATGCTTTGGGAAGAGAATTAAAAAATGAAGTCACGTATCCCCTAATGCGGTGCTTGTCAAAGAGAGAGAGCGGCTCGAAAACAACGTCAATCGATTTAGAGCGTGCATTTTTGCAGCGTGTTTTGATTAATCAGACACACTCTCATTGTCTGCCAAGATAATACAAAAAATAAAAAAAAACAAGGGCGTGGGGTGAAAGAGACTTAATTATAGGTGTTTTTCCAAAGTGTCTTATTAATTCGGGAAAAACAAGCTGTTGACTATGATTGCTAACCATTATGGCTTCTGTGTAGAAAAGAAAAAAAAAATAGGATGTCCCCTTTGTTTTGGCTCTTGCCTCCGGAGTAGGATTTACAGTTGGAGAATGCCGCCTCTCTTTCAAACCGCCACCTTGAAGGTTCGTTAGGAGGGAATAGTATATTTTACTGTTTGGGAATGACACGTAACAATCCTTCAAATTGTCGGTCTAAAAGAGACGCGGCATTCACCATGCGGGATGAACAGGAACAAAGGAAAATAAACCGCTGTTAGGAATTGCTCTGGATTTTGGCTCGTGAGGTGCAAGGAGTCGAGTATACAGTTGGAGAATGCCGTCTCTCTTTGGGATAGATGTTTTGAGTGTCTCTCCACAGGGAATGAAGGAGAGTAAAATCCCCGTTAAGATCTCCGATTGCTTCTGAATCTTGAGGTGGGATGAGTCTATTTTACTGTTGGCGAATGACTCGTAACAATCCTTCAAATTGTAGGTCTAAAAGAGAAGCGGCATTCTCCATGCGGGATGAAGAACTACAAAGGAAAATAAACAGCTGTTAGGAGTTGCTCTTGTTCTTGGTTCGAGAGGTGCAAGGAGCCGAATATGCAGTTGGAGAAAGGAGACGACTCTCTTTGGGATACATATTTTGAGAGTCTCCCCACAGGCAATGAAAGGGTACAAAGAGAGGAAAATGACCGTTAAGATATCCTTTTGCTTTTGACTCTTGAGGTGGGAGGAGTCTATTTTACACTTGGAACGTAACTGCAGTTGGAATGTAACTAACGAGCTTTATTTTCCAGTTAGCATTTTTATCCTTTAGTCGTTAATGATATGTCTCATCAAGGGAGGATCCAACAGTCAACGCCGACAAATGGACTCCTTTTTGGCTGCGAATAGACCAGACACAGAGTCGCACGAAGATCCCCGAGAGGATTGCACCACTCATGGAAAGACCGTCTTTTGTTCAAGGTGGGAGGTTTTTGAGAGGTGTCAAAAGGGAACGGCATGCAGCTGCAAGGGTCAGAGACAGAATGAGAAAGAGAGGGCTAGAGAACTGATTGACTTGTCTGATCTGTCATGATCTGGTCTGATTGATTGATCTGTCGAGAGACGAGATAACGGCTGAGATTCGAAGCCGGGCAATGATGTGCCGGAGTTTGCCATTGAGACTATGATGATAATTTCAGCTGGAGGCCTCCACCGCACTGAACTTTCATATATACGAATTTCTTTACATAGTTGCACATAGTGCAAACGCCTAAATCTAGTCTTCTTTTCACTTGCAGCCGATGTATTCCAGTTAAATGAGCAGAAAAATGCTATTACTGCCCTCTGTTATCAGTTTAAAGAAGTAAAAACTTACTGCAACCTTTCATTGGAAAAATTTTCAGGATTCCTTTTGTTAAAAAAAATCGGGAAAAAATGTGCACCGTGCAAACGGTTGAGGTTGTTTCCCCTGAAAGAGTTAAAATAAAAAGAGTTTGCGCTCGACAGGCCGTCTCTGTGCTCTTTATTGAAAATTCGAGGCGAACACCATTGAGACCAGTAAGGTCTGCACTACTCGGGAGCTAGACTGAGCCGATAGGAGTCTGACCCTAACATACTAACATTTTACATTCTGAATAAATTCCCCAAATAATTAGGATTAATACCACTCAATGACCAAAAAAAATTTGCCATCGAATAATAAGTAACTTTTTTTAAAACAGCCAATCAAGTCCATACAGTAAGCTTGTAATCTGTAAGCTTATGTAAATCTTTTCAATAATCTTTTCAAAAGCAGGAACAAGAAATTGGGGATAACAGTAAATCATTTTGTATTGTATCGTCACCCAAAAAAGTAAAATTGAGGAGTCATTTCTACAGTAGTTAGGCTGTCACTAAGTACTTGTGAATTGTTAGACAATTACTGCAATTTTTTTCTATAGAAAAAAATATAATTTGAAACCTTAATTGGATGTTTTTTCACTTACCAAATCGGTTAAGTTCCTCAGTGACGTAAAAATTGTAAGAATAATAACTATTACATTAAGGATATCCTACCTTATCGATTTTATATGCCTCTAGATTAAAGCTACATCTACAATAATGCATTCTACAATGTTTACTTAAATTCCTATTTTCAGAGGAATTTTAAAATAACAATGTACTCCTCTAAAATAAATCGAGGAGATATACATTAGAGGAGTACGATACATTAGAAGAGCGATTTATCACTTTTCTCCACTTTTTGTTTTATGGACTTAATCACATTTGCAAGGAAGCGGCTCATATAAGTTTCTATAAACATAAAAACTCAAAATATTTGTTTAGCGCGTTTCATTAAGTAATAAACACGCATTCTAGTTGTATGGTTAATACATCTATGGTACCCGGTGTAACGGGCTTTAGTCAAAAGCAGCGATTTAAATATCACCAAGTTATTGGCTTTTATACCAATCGCAGAACAGTAATCTCAACCTGAGTCTTTTGTACAAAGAAATGTAGTTTTGTATACAAAATTGATATACTTAAGCCTTTTATAAGTCATATTTTTATCAATACTGACAAATATCTTAAAATCACTTTTTTCGACAGAAGCCCTTTATACCCTGCATCATAGAAATATAATTTGGCTACCGTCGTTGGTTCACAGTCTTGCATGAATTGTTGAAGTGCGATGAGGTGCTTACAGAAAAAAATGGATGATTTTGACGACAAAGCTTTTGCAAAAACATGTTCCACGCAAATTCTCTAGTTGAGAGATAGAAGTGATATGCGATTCTTTTAATTGCAAATACGTTACCAAAACTTGAAAAATAACTTAGGTTTAATGTACCTAAAATCCTTCACTACAAATAACTAATAATTAGGTTCAATTTTTGAATTTTAAAAGAAAATTTATGATGATTATTAGTATGGGAGAAATCAAACAAATAAATTCAGGCAAGGGAAAAATTCTCTTGCCTGAGATAAAAAAATAGCGAGACAACACCTAAATTGTAACACTATAAAATACCGGGCAGTTGGGCAAATAACTATCACCACTATACAGTCTTATTTTCAATAACTAACAAGAAGCTTTCTTTGTCTATATATTAAAAAAACTGTTAATTAAAAATTCGGAATATGTAAGAATCTATTGCGACACACGGTTTTCAAAAATATTGGAGTTTCAAACAGTAAATTTGTAGAATAGTAATCATTTATTCTGATTTTCATGACAATACTCATTAACCCCTTCACGCTTTCCTCAAAATTACGGGCTCAGGTTTCGCTCTCTATTTCTCGTGCCCGTGATATTTCCGGGCTGGAGTGTTCAAAAGTAACGCACGAAAAAGATTAAAAACCATCCATTTCATTTAGCCTGAAAGCATTTTATTTCTTATTTCACATACCAGATGGCAGCACCAGACTATAATGTAACTGAAGTTTTTTTTTTTTTTTTTTTTTTTTTTAGTTTTTTTTAACTAAATGTAGCAGATCAAGTAATAAATGGAATCTTCCGGAAAAAACAGGCACATTTTTATGCAATCGTAAGGGGTTAATAAATTCTAGAGAAACTAACTTTTCAGTAATGTTACGCTTTCATCAAACTACTTTCGACCAAGTCTCATCTTTAGGAATAAGGTTAATACGCATTAGCTTCTAAGGAATTAAGTTCTAATAAATCATTTCTAACAAACATACTCACAACACGTTCTAGTCTGTCCTGATTTCTGGAAAATTTATTCGGCAGCTTCACAGAAGCTTCAATTTCTTCTCCTCGGTGTATCAAAATCTCGCCATTCGGGCTGAATATCTTCATCGCTTCCTTTCATATCTCGTGATAAAAGGAAAGAAAGATTGATTTCTTACTACTTGTATAAAGGTGTCGTAAGAATATTCCTCTTCAGCGGAAATATTCTTGCACATATTCTCGCACAAAAAACTGTATAGAATCGGAAATAGCATCACTTCTAATATCCTCAAAACTCTCTGGGAATATCGGACATATGACAAGCATATCCATTTGGCAAAAGATTCCTTCGTTGTCACAAAACTTTGGAACTTAAATTCCACGTATCACAAAGCAAAACAAAATACACGTAAACGGGCAATACCCATCCAACTGCAAGCTAACTTTGAAATATTCTTTATAACCTTAACAAGTAATCTGAAAAATATAACTGTGTGTTAATGATTTTTTCTATAAGATGTTAAACCCTCTTGACACCTATAGGCACCGATGTCAAAGAACGGTAAACAAGTTGAGTCGATTCGGCACCGTCGCCAATTAAAATGTTAAAGAGATCTGAATTGGTTTTGATTTTCGTAAATTAAACTTCTATAACAGTTACTTAAAGTGAATATCTTAAAGCTTTAGTCGAGGATAAAAAAAAACCTTATGTTTCGAGCATGAGAAGTGTAATGTTAGGCTTACCTGATTGATTATATATATATATATATATATATATATATATATATATATATATATATATATATATATATATATATATATATATATATATATATATATACTTTAAGCGGCTGTTCCGTTCAACCGTTAGAGATTAGATTCATATATAGTTATTCAGAGGTAAGAGCTCAAGATTCCGTGAACGACAATCAAGTGACGCTCATGGTTACGGTTATAGGTACAGAAACTCGAAATTTTCGAATGGCAACGCCCATTTTTTCCCGTCGCAAAATGCTCAGATTATGCGAAAACCCTAAACAGCGTTGGAACGGTACGTGTATCAGAAAAAAACGGAATTGTTATGCACGCAACAAAAACACGATGATGGCACCCATGTGGAAAATGTGTAATCCAAGTAAAAGTTTTCTATTGTTCGAACTGTGCTGTCATCAGTGTATGGTATCTTTCCTCTGTCATATGCAAATTTCCTCCGTGCTCTCCGATCGTGTTTTTATTGGCCGTTCGTAGAGATATATTTTGTGCGTGCATAACGCATACGTTTTCTGTGATACACGTACCGTTCCAACGATCTCTAGGGTTTTTGCATGCGCTGGGCATTTTGCGACGGGAAAAAGTGGGCGTTGCCATTCGAAAATTTCGAGTTTCTGTGCCTATAACCGTAATTGTGAGCGTCACTTTGTTCCGGTTCACCGAATCCCGAGATCATACCTCTGAATAACTATATATGAATCTCATCTCTATCGGTTGAACGGAACAGCCGCTAGAGATCCATATATCGGCAAAGTTTTTTTATGACTACCCTGTCTGTGTGTATATATATATATATATATATATATATATATACTAGCTGAAAACCCGCGCTTCGCTACGGAGTACATTCAAATTAAATACAACGGTCAACGTATGCAATTTATGCCAAAAAATAAATATATATATTTATAATAAATGCGATGATCAATGTATACAATTGATGTAAAATATATATCTATCTATATATATATATTTATAAAAAAAATCGTAAGGGATATGCATTTTTTTGGATAATATCCAATCTTCTGCTGCATTAGAAAGAGAAAAAAATATTTTTTTTGTCTATTTAGTTGTTACGCACGTGACGATAAATTTATTGAAAGTACCAGAAAAAGAAATCATGTGATCAGCATTTAATAAATTAAATTCTAAAAATTAATCTTTAAAAATTCACGAAAAATCAGGAAATGGAGGTAAAAATTTGAAAAACATTTCATTTTGAAGGATTTTTTATGATCTTTCTCCTGATATAAATTTTATAACCCTCAATGTATTATTTTAAATGCAAACGTAAAAAAAGTTTAAAAAACAGCTTAAAAATTTAATTTAAAAAAATCTAAGAAGAATTTTTGAAAAATCTTTCTTAATGCACCCCTACACTATTAGAAGAATCGCCATACAAAATTTCAGCCCTTTAGGTCCAGCGGTTTGGTCTGTGCGTTGTATGTCAGTCAGTCAGTCAGTCAGTCAGTGAATGAATGAGTCAGTTACGGAACTGTTTTATCTATACCTATATATAAAGAGAGAGCGATTTTGTACGTGGAGGGTAATCTTCAGAACCACTGTACCTATTTGAGAAATTCTTTCACTGTTTGAAAGGTACAGTATTCCAGATGGACATAGGCTATATATTATGTATATCTGATCAGTAGAAATAAAGTTAGGGGCTTAATCCTAACAATCTCCATTGTTTCCGCTACTGTCTTCTACCGCTTTTTTTTGTTCCGAAGATTTCAACGATCCTTATCGTGGTGCTATCGCGGTGGGCTTCTGTTCTGACGCTAGCGGTTCGAACCTAGCCGTTATCCGGCATGCCTTTTTCTTTAAAAAATTTATTTTAATTATTAACTAACATAAAATTAATTTAAGGTATTATTTAGGTTATTATTAAGGTAAAAAAAGATTTACAATTTATTGGCTATCAACTGGAAATTTATTGGTATAATATTTTGTTCAACCCGGACAAAGTCGGGACGGGCCGCTAGTATATATATATAGATATAGATTAAACGTTTGTCACTTGGAGAAACGTTTAATTGACAAAACGTTTACAATATGGACGTTTACAATATAAACGTTTACAATTGACAAACGTTTATAGATACATATTGGTATCTCAAAATTAGAGTAAGAGATGAAATAAAAATACAAAAATAAAAAAAGGATTTTAAGTAAAGAATGTTTTTTTAATTATTTTAAGCACCTAAAATAATATTCAAATTAATATTACGTTACTTAATAATTGTGTGCACGTCCGCCATCTTGGATTTTTTTGCGTCAACATTGCGATTTTACCGTGTTTTGAGGAGTGGAAAAATTCTCGCCAATGTGTTTTAAGCGGTGTTTTCAAAACGCTGGACTTTTTTTAGCTTTTTTAATAAAAACCACCTGTTTAAATTATGAAACTTAGAAAAGTTTTTGAAAAATCATTTAAACGTTGGACTTAGATTTATTTTTGGGTTTTTGATAAAAACCACTTTTTTCTGAAAAAATCATTCTCAAATATTGGAAATTTTGGGTTTTTCTTTTAGTTTTTTTAATAAAAACGACCTTTTTAAATTGTGAAACTTAGAAATATTTTTGAAAAATCATTTAATCGTTGGACTGAGATTTTTTTTGTCATTTTTAATTAAAAACTACCTTTTCAAATTATGATCCATATGAAAAATTTGGTCAAGTGAATTTTACTTACAGATAAAATTTCAATGCCATCTATTCAGTTTGCCCTAACTCTTTGACTAATAGCAATGAATCACCAAAATATTATGCAAATATATTGTTAATTAGAAAAAAAATACAGCATTTTCGTACCACCTAAATAACTTGCAATTTAAAAATGATCTAAAATTCAGCTTTGAAAAATGTAAAATAATTATGAACCCATAAATTTATGGTGAGTAACCAGATCCTCTTTTTTTTTTTTTTTTTTTTTTGGTTAGGGCATTGTGGTAATGAAATTTTACTTCAGATTTGACCTTAACCAAATATTTGGTGCATACAATAAAATCGGGACAAAGATTATTTGACCATTTATCCTGCTGTGTTGGAAATAAGAAAAAAAAAAAACCTTTTCCTAAACCAATAACTTAACCTTAACTAACTTTTTAACTTAGGTTCCTGGGGAGAGAGAAGTTGAACTTCAGTTGTTTAAATTTATTTGTAATCCACTACAACTTGGAATTATAAAATATTTTAAAATATATTGTATTTAAAATGTATACTGTATTTTACATTTTACGAAAAAATGATGGCAGATAATTTTTACTTCAAATAAATGAAATGGTGTATCATTATAGTATACTAATTGACAATCGATAAACAAAATTAAAAGCAACTTAAATTTAATAAGTTAACGAAAAACTGATAATGGATTCAAAAATTTTCAACAAAAAGACTCTTAGTTTTAAAAATAATTTACTCTTTTGAGTATAGTCAATTTGACTCAGATTTCCAGGTCAAGGCCAAGATCTGACCTAAAATTATTATACTGTAATTAAAAGATCACATCAGAAATAACTGTTTGATCTTAAAATTAGAGAATTTGACATTGGGTTATTTTTACCAGAACGCAATAATTATCGCCATGCGAAATGCGCCAAACCCTGGCGGAAAAATCCAAGATGGCGGCCGTGCACACAAATCTAGAGTATCCCCCCTAACTTTATTTCTACTGATCAGATATACATAATATATAGCCTATGTCCATCTGCAATAATGTACCTTTCAAACAGTGAAAGAATTTTTCAAATAGGTGCAGTGGTTCCGGAGATTACCCTCCACGTACAAAATCTGCTCTCTCTTTATATATTAGTATAGATATATATGTGTGTTTGTGTGTGTGTGTTAAGAATTAATTAGAAAAAGAATAATAATTAAACAATTTACAGGGAGGCCTCAGAATAATCAAATTTCTAGCATTAAATCTCATTAATTATCGTATTTCGAAACGCGCAGCGAGTAGGGAATTCCCTTTTTGAACGAACAAAGAGAGAGTTTATTAATAGTTTCAAACCTAGACCACACCCCGGGCTCATCTTCGGTGCAAACGTCACGAGCATGCGCATGAGTTTTAAAAGCTTTTGAGGCAATAGGTAAGTTAAGCAGACCGAGGGGATTAATCGATGATAGCAGACGCGCGCTATCTTGGCTCCGCGGGTTTTGTAAAATGGCGAGCGCTACGATGTGCGCTATCTTGGAAATGTGGTTTTCTATAACTTGGAAGAAATAATAAATATATCGAAAAGGATTATCGTGTATGTTTGACTCTTGGATTGCCTTTCACTACGCCACCGGACCACCATTGACTGCAACAATATTTAATATGGCGGGTGTAATATTACGCTCGTTATATATATATATATATATATATATATATATATCCTATTCCTGACATTGCTCGATTTTTGGGCACGTAAAATAGGTCGTGGTTGCAGTGTCCTCCAAGTTTTCAAATTTACCTCTGGAGGTGTGGGGTCAAGTGTTCCGGTCTTGTTACTTGATTCGGTTAAAATTACGGGACCGGTCATTTAGACAAGTCGGACTCCGACTGTTGTGATGCTAATTCAAAACAGGAGACGCCCTTTTCAGCCCAATAGCCTATTAGTACCTGGTTAATGGAACCTCTATCCAGGGGGCATTAGCAACAACATGTGTATATATATATATATATCTATATATATATCTCTCTCTCTCTCTCTCTCTATATATATATATATATATATATATATATATATATATATGTGTGTGTGTGTGTGTGTGTGTGTGTGTGAATAATCTATAGACGACACTCAGCCACGGTATATGGAAACATAATAACGGGCATTTATGGCTTCCGGTGACTTTTTGGACTAAATTTTGTAGTCGGGCTTGAGTAGCAACAAATTCAATCAAGCAATCCAATTGTTGGAAATACTACGTTCATTTACCTAGCACATTATGGTAATTTACTTGATTAATATATAATAACAAATATAAAATACTGGAAGCTATTTACATAATTACAAAGAGGAGAGAGTGGGTATAGAAGCAGTTCAATCAGTAACCCAATATCTAACTTCACAAACCAACACTCTCACTATCACAATAGGAAGTTATTGTCGTTTGTCCACGTGATTTGCTGCGGTGCAATGTGCACAGCGAAAGCTAGGTGCCAAACAAAAATACGCGAGAAGTTGTATAAAGAGAAAAACAATAGTAACAGTAGAGAATACATGAAATACAACTAAAACTGGTGTGGTGTTATTATTATAGTAGAATTAACACTAGTGAGACATTATTATTGCGCGCACACACACACACACACACACACATATATATATATATCTCAAGGCCTTATTTGAAAAATTTCCAACTCCATTTTTGTTCATTTTGAGGTACACAGCCTTAAAGTCTAATAAGTGCCGAGAAATGACTGCTGAAGACTAAGTTGTGATGCACTCTGTTGGCAGCAAAAATAATCTGGAGGTGTACTAGTGTTAAAATAAGATAGAAATGACTTTATGAACATGAAAGAGAGGCTAAATCCATTTTTTTAATAAGTGGAGTTGACCCACTATTTTAATTTGGTCTTTATACTATAATATATTATATTATATTATATTATATTATATTAAAATATATATTTATATAATTTGTACTAGATAAACTGT
Source organism: Dolomedes plantarius (assembly GCA_907164885.2). Lineage (NCBI taxonomy): Eukaryota > Metazoa > Arthropoda > Arachnida > Araneae > Dolomedidae > Dolomedes > Dolomedes plantarius. Next base: position 67,573,111 of record OU015499.1, on the reverse strand, counting down.
AACACCCATTATTAATGGGTTTGGAAACACTAAATCTGAGGTTTTGAACCAAAACCGAGAGATATTAACAGGAAATTTACATATTTTTAATTCTCGAGCATTATTCATAAATCAGGGAATGGATTTAAATATTTCTAGTCATTCAGAGGAGTAACTTGTCAGAACCAAAAGAAGATGATGTCAAAGAATATTTTTCGGAATGCATTAGCAAAGTTTTCTTTAAAAAATCAACGTTTTACTTTTCATTTCCTAGAATTGAAGGTCGCATAAGGATGGCGCCGTTTTTCGGAAAATAAGATTTCGAAGAATACGATAAGAAATTTCAAGTAAACCAATCTTTCGTATAAATTAACCCCCCCCCCCCCAGCCGTGAGAGATATTCTTATTTTCTGAGCAACAATCGTGGGCGAAATTTATATCTCATATGCGTTAAAGGCTGGTATGTAATAACCCTTTAGGATTCACTCACATCGATGTTAAATTATGGAGAAAATGTGTCTACTATTGACAGCTACAAAAATGTTGATAATCCAACAATAATTAAAAATAAAAAGAACTTTTTAAATACCATGTTTTTAAATTTTCTGTTAAATCATATACACTTGACAATTCTATGTATTAATAAATACTTTTTTAAAATTTTTTGGATGAATTATCCCGTCAACTTGAAAGGAAATGAAATTAATTGGAAGTTAACTTGCGTTAAACTTTTCGTTCCCGTCCCGGCCGATAGATAGCTGCACCAGTCTACAAAACAAAATTAACTGAAAATGAATTCAATGCTGCTTAAGGGGACAAGGCACACACAACTTAATTTTTTTTTAATTTCTCAATTGGTAAGTGTATATACAGAATGACAATAATTAATAATCTCTTTTACTACAGTCAAGACCATTAGAATTCAAAATAAAGAATTTTTGGCAGAATATTGCCTGTTTTACAATTTTTTTTCAAAAATTCTAACATTATTCAAAATGCTCCATGCGCATCCTATATAATTTAAAAACCTTATTTTTTTTAATACAAGTTTACCATATGTTTAAAAACAGAATTGTGCATTGATTTTTTTTCTTGTATGAATCCAAAGTCTTAAATAACTAGTTTTTTATTATGCCTGTTATTTTTTTTATGTTTTAGAATTTTTTACTTTAATTCATGGTTTAAGAATTTGAAAAGTATTTGAGATTTCAAAGAACTATGCACAGTTTTATTAAAAAAACACTTCAGTTAACAGTCCGAGAATTTTAGAAGAAATTTTGATAAAAACAATGCGCATGGGTAACTTTGAAAAATTCTAGAATTTTTGAAGAATTTTTTGAAAAACAAGTCTTATTCTTCCGCAAAATATTTATTTGTGAATTCTTCATGAATTCAATGCAGTAAAAAAAGATCCTTAATTACACTCATGTTCTACACTGAGCAAAATATTGAAAATTTAAAAAGCGAGGTTCAAGGTCCCTGGTCCCCTTAAAGATGGCTAAAAGTATTAAAATAATGCATTGTCATCGTGTTCTGAGCTATTCTAAAATTTCAAAGGTCTAGCTAGTCGGGAAGTTAGTTAAGGGGATGGTGGACTTTCAAATTACTAAAAATCGAGCAAAAATTGGAATTTTTTTGGGGGGTGTATTAATATTTTAAAAACATGTAAATATTGGAATGAAAGGCATTTAAAATGTGTAGTGAAAAGAAAAATGAAAATTTTGTGGTTGTAGAGTAGTAAGTATTAAAGGTAGATAAAAAATTATCTTTTAAATGACTTCTTCTCAAAATGAGAAATTTCCAGATTTGCAAGTCTTTAAAGTGCTCCTCGTGTCATAATTTTTGACGAAATTTTATAAAATTTATAATAAAGATTCCTGTAATACATCAAAATAAAGTTATGTATCCATTTTAGGATTCGAGGTCATTTAGGCTATAAAAGTTTAACTTAAGTAGAAAAGTACAAAAATTTCGCGAAAATTCAGAGTACAAGCATAAAAATATTTTCTAAAAATTAACTATTAAACGAAAGTACAAAAAATACTTAACTTTGTTCAGAAAGTATTTATAAGCAATATAAATGCAAAATTAAGGGGAAAAGTTTAAAATTGAGTCGCAAGGAGCATTTTAAAGAAGGGTAATTAAATTTAAATTTTTTAACTGTAAAATATTTTTTTTTAAATATTTATAAAATTTTATAAGGTGTTTAATATTGTTATACTTTAATGAATATATATACAAAATTTCATATCTCTGTGGAAAAAAATTCAAAAATCGTTTTGAAAGGTCCACTATCCCCTTAAAAATCAATTGTAAGATTTGTACTGGACAAACACATGCACAAACAAGAAAGCGAGTTAATAAAAATTTGGTAAAAATGGTATTTTCAGATAGCCTGAACTTTTCAGCCCCTCTCAGGAGGATTCATTTTATAAATTTCGTCCTCTAAAGGAATTTAAGAGCGTTTAAAACACTATCAGATTTTATCCTGAAAAATTTAAATTTTGAAATTTTATTTCCTTTTTGCAAAAGAAAAAAAACGAAAAATGTCCCCATGTGTAAAATATCTTTCTCTATTTCGGAGTACAATTTTAAAAAAAACTGTCATTCCAAGCCGGCAATCCTTGCACACATTTTCTCCATAGGTAAACATTAAGGAGAGTGAATCCAATAGTGTTAGTACACAGCGCTTTTTAAACCCAGACACAACATTAAACTGTTAAATACCGGGTGGGCAAAAAGTTCGTATAAAATTTAAAAATTCATAAAAACCGGAAAAAATAACCAAAATAAAAAAAGGTTTGAAGGGTTAGCCACGCTAGGTCACGGGATATTTTTAACACAGGAAAAAAAATAACTCAACAAACAGCCGACAGGTGGCGCTGGTACGAACGAATTCTGTGGAAATATGCATATGAGACGGTTATAAGAATGTGCGCTCCTAATCCACAACCAGTTCACCGTTGTTCAGCGATCCGCCGACAGATGTCATTTATACATCCGGACCTGCTGCACTCTGCCGTTGTTGGATTTGTGACTAGCCTGCAATGCCTTATCCCCTGTGGTGGTGGTCATGTGGAACACCTACTGCTGTAATAAACGATTTAGAAGCATTCTTTTCGTTATTTGCGTATCTTTTCTTTAACTTTTATAAGTCAGCGCCACCTGTCGGCTGTTTTTTTAGTTATTTTTTTTCCTATCTCAAAAAAAAAAAATATTTCCATGTCCTAGCGAAGCTAACCCTGCAAACCTTTTTTTTTATTTTTGTTATTTTTCCGGTTTTTACGAGTTTTTAAAATTTATATGTATTTTTTGCCCACCCGGTACTAATTGTACTTGTTTGATACTATATGTCAGTTAGGTAGCTTTTTCTAAAAATCTGTTGAATTTATCTCTACCAAATTTGGTATGGTAACATACAATATATCAATTGATAATAATACGAAGTAATTTGTTTCTACGTGTAGCGAAATTGAAAATAACAAAAAATATGTAATTAAAATTTTTATGCTTTTTGAAGTTTTCCACTAACAAATTTTTAATTTGAATTTTTCTAACCTATTAGCAATTCGTATTCTTGTCAAATAATATATTTTATGTTATCATGCCAAAATTAAAAGAGATAAATTCAATAAATTTTTAGAAAAGGCTACCTAACTGACAAATAGTATCAAAGATTTAACAAGCTTTTAAATTGCTACAATAAACTCAATTTTTAACACAATTCTTCCATTTCGCTTTAGCTATAAACTATATTGTATGTATTTATTGGTATATAGATATTTTGCATACATCTGTATTCTACAATTAAGTACATGCTCATAAACATTTCCCTGAAATCGCTCCCTTTTGGTTGTCGAGATGTTCTGTCTGCTCTTTTAAGTACACTGCAGCCTTAAATCTGTTCTACGGATATTTTTTATGCAATAAGGAAGAAATAATCAAATTAAATGGAGAAAGAGTAATTATTTTATTTTATTAACATACACATTGAGGAAAACGTGAAAATCACATTTCAGAAAAACTAAAAAAAATATGTTTGTAGCCGTCGTAAATTTCCTTGCTTTGAATAAGAATTCAGCATTACAAACGATTCAGCAAGAAGCCATTTAAACAGGAAACATATCCTTTAATTCGCACACATCATCCCACATCAATGTACAACAGTTTATTCACTACTAACAAACGGAATACAATTGCATGTTGATTCTTCGAGATCAATTACTACACTCTGGAAAAAAAAAAAATTCAACGAATAACATAAAAGCATAATGTCTCCATAATAGGTTCATAACGGCTCGACAGAACTTCAGGTGTGTGGGAGAAAGAATAAAAGGTCACGTGATTTAATAAGCGACAGGCATTGGCTGCACCATGAAATATTCAAACTCGGACCGTTACAAGTTTAGATCTCCTAGCTGCAATATTTATAATGACGCGCATTTTCAGAAGCAATTTCCAAGATTTTATAGTGTGTGAAATACACCCCACCTATCCAAATACAGAGTAACATTCATTCGATTAAAAATAACGTCTCCCGCTGTTCTGATAGTGTGACACTTCTCTGCGATGCTATCATAACGTGGCCCGCGAAAATCGATCTAATTTTTTTTAATGTATATTCACTTATTTACAATAAATTAAAGCAAATGAAACAAAAGGAATTTCCATAAGACATTTTTACAAATGAAAACCAATCAAATGGAAAAAAAAATTAAGCTATTTTTATAATAGGATACATAAAAATAACTGCAACGTAAAAAGAACTTTTTATATACCAAGTTTTTAAATTTCCTGTTGAATCATATACACTTGACAATTCTGTGTATTAATAAATACATTTTAAAAATTTTTTATGAGTTATCTCATCAGATTGAAAGAAAATGAAGTTTATTGGAAGTTAACTTGCGTTTAACTTTTCTTTCGAGTCCCGGCCGAGAGATGGCTGCACGAGTCTACAAAACAAAATTAACTGAAACAGAATTCAATTCTGCTTAAGGATGGCTAAAAGTATTAAAATAATGCATTGTCATCGTGTTTTGAGCTATTTTAAAAGTTTCAAATGTCTAGCTAGTCGGGAAGGTAGTTAAAAAACGATTGCAACATTTGTACCGGACAAACAAACACACACACACACAAAGAAACAAGAAAGAGAGTTAATAAAAACATGGTAATAAAGTAAATTCTTTAAAAAAATGTATTTCTATTCAGCAATCATTAAAAATTTAGTGAAAGGCCTTTCGAGTGTTTTGGTATATATCCGTTTACTATAAAATAATGATAACAACTGCAGGAGTTTTGTTTGTTAGTTATGACTCTTACATAAACACTTCGAAGGTACTGACATCTGCTGGGCATACAGAGCAATCCATCAATACGCAAAATGTAAACAAAGTGCTATCGGCGTATGTGAGACGCCGCATTACCAGCGCCGGGTTAAGAGAACAAGCAAACTACAATTTCGGCTGCCATATTAAATCATGAAATGATGCGAATGATGGACAGTAAAACCTCGTTTATCCAGACTAACTGAGACCATAGGCAATCCGGATAATCCGGGTAATATGGGTAATAAGCATAACAAAAACCTTAATTACGCAGACTTACTGTTTAATACGATAAAAAAAACTATGTTTTGTAACAAAATTGCATAGCATTGTTTACAAGGCATTAAAAATTATAAAAATAACTTTTCACATCATTTCTTAAGAAAGAATTGGTAAGTCTAGCAAAGCTCTCTTAAACTGAACAAAAAGCATTTTATTACCATAATTTATTGTACAATCTATGCAGGAACTGTACACTGAATCCAATTAAAAAGCGAATATTTGGCGTATTTGTAGTTACATTTTTGCTATCATAGTTAAAAATTATTATCTAATGTGAACATTAAATATAAATACTGTATACAAATCCGATCCGGATTATCCGGGGATCCGGATAAACTAGGGAAAGATAAACGAGGTTTTACTGTATATCAAGTGCTACTGATAGAAATTTTAAACCAATATCGTAGACATTTTTTAATCTTTCCCACACTACGAAACACGATTTAAAAAGGTTACAGTTCCTATTTAATATATTTCAAGTAGTTCGGGGGGGGGGGGGATTGACTATGTTGGGAAAGCCTCAGCAAAATCATGTTCTATTGCACGTCAATATTAGCTCTAAGATAGATGTGATGACCCATCTGCTTACAGTTGGGGTTTTAACATCACAAATTATTGTTCACTCTAAATTCAAAAACTTTATTTCTTAGTGTAACATTGCTTATTTATTATATCAGTTTAAATGATTTAAAATATTATATATCAGTTTTTCTTAAATTTCTATAAGAAGCCGTATTTAGTATAGAAAATATTTCACTGTTCTTTTAAACTACAATCTGAGCTCAAATAATTTTATACGTTTATATAAGTCATGGTATGTAAGGGAAATTTAAAAAGCAAAGCGGTTAATCACGATTCTTGTGGACCAAAATGATTTATTTAAAAACAAAAACTTCTAAAATCCGCAAGAATATTAACTTCTTTTACTGCCGCTTTTTCTTCTAACGTAAGCACAATACACTGTTCCAAGCTTCCTTAATTTTAAAGATATTTGCGATTTATTGAAATGACCTGGAAATATTTTACCACTTTAAATAGGTGTTAATAACGGTAAATAAATCTTGCTGTTAACCACGGACATACTTCATGATATGGATTAATTTTATATAATTAATTTATCCTAATAAAATCCACGTAATTTTTAAAAGTTATGCTGTTAAACTACCATTTGTTTTATTTTCCACTTTGGTCAAACATAACGACTAAAGTTTTGTAAGCAAAAGTAGTTAGTTTTATTCCCGAAATCTAGATGGCAGTATCGCACACTCAATTTAATAATTGTTTGCTGTTCCTTTTTATTGTGTGTATGTGTAATGTTTTCTGCCTAGAAGACTTATCGGATGATAAAAACACAAATTTTTCTTCGTTTATGGCAACGTATCTCTGTAAACTATTTAAGACGTAATAAAGCGAAATCTGCCTGTAAAGGAGAAATATTTAGTGTTTTACTTTAATCTCTTTGCGAGTCTTAAGACGATAATAGTTTATTTTAAACTATTCCTTTAAACCAAAAATTTATTATCTTCTAAAAATTTATCGTCATTTATTGCTGTTAAAGGCGTCCGAGACATGACTTAAAAAAGATTGACTTAAAACATACAATCGAACTTTTACAATGAAATAAAAAATACGGTGTTTCTAGAACAGCTAACTACAATGTTTTGAAGCTCTACTATCTTTGAGTACCCTATCGTAAATCTGTACTTTATTTCTATTTATTTCAGAATAAAAAGTTTCATTTTATATTTCACAAACTTTTAATAAAGAATGTATCCCAAATTCACCGTAATATATCACCGTTAAATTTTTTATTGGGTTCGTTTGCTCTATTTTCACTAAACTGTCTAGGGGATTTTCAATTAAGGCAAAATTGATTTTTTTGTGATTTAAAGCCGCTGAAAATGTTATAAATGAATTTTTTTTTAATTCCGAGGGGAGATTATATTCAATTCTTTCTTGTGAGCAAAGAATATGCAAATAAAATTATTGGTTTCCCAGAGGTCTAAAGTCAAATATGATCTCAATTAACAGTTTTAAATTTTTATTGGATTCGCTCGGTTCAATGTTAATGTATAAGGAAAATTTTTCCAATGATTATAAAAAAAATTTAAAAGCCAACTCGATAAATTCTACTCCGTAAGCAAGAAATGAATTTTTTTACACGGGTATCTTTTTCAATCTTTAAAAGAAACGGAAATAAATTTAAATTTGAAGTATTTTGGGGGGGGGGGTTATCTGGAACACTGATATTTTGAATTGAGCTGTTTTTGGACGAGTTCATTGCTCAGTGCCTTAATCTGAATTTAAGTTCGTTGTTCAGTGGAGTATTGCAATTCGTTTTTAACATGAGGGTACTAATCTGCCAAATCCAATAAAAAAATATATTTCGACCTGAGCTGCTGTGGGACGAGTTCGTTTTTCAGTGCCCTAAATTGATTTCAAGGAGAGTGGAGGAGTGAAATTCGTTTCCTGAACATGTGGGTACTAATCTGCCAAATACAATAAAAGATATATTTTGACTTAGCTGCTGTGGGACGAATTAGTTGTTCAATTCATCAAATTTGATTTCAAGGAGAGTGGAGGAGTGCAATTCATTTTCTGAACATTTGGGAACTAATCTGTCAAATACAACAAAATAAATATTTCGACCTGAGCTGCTGTAGGACGAGTTCGTTGTTCAGTGCCTTAAATTGATTTCAGAGAGAGTGAAGGAGTGCAATTCGTTTTCTGAACATATGGGTACTAATCTGTCAAATATAATAAAGAAGAGATATTTTAAATTGAGCTAATGTGGGACGAATTCGTTGTTCACTGCCTTAAACTGATTTCAAGGAGAGTGGAGAAGTAAATTCCTTTTCTGAACATGAGAGTAATCTGGAAAATCCAATGTCAAATATATTTCGACATGATCTACTGTGGGACTAATTAGTTGTTCAGTGCCTTAAATGGATTTAAAGGAGAGGGGAAGGGTGCAATTCGCTTTCTGATCGTGTGGGTACTAATCTGTCAAATCAAAAAAAAAGATATTTCGACCTCAGCTGCTGTGCGACGAGTTCGTTTTTCAGTGCCCTAAATTTCAAGGAGAGTGGAAGAGTGCAGTTCGTTTCCTTAACATAAGGATACAAATCTGTCAAATACAACAAAAACGATATTTTGAATTGAGCTGTTGTGGGAAGAGTTTGTTGTTCAATACCTTTAAATGAATTTGCAGAGAGAGGAAGAGTGCAATTTGTTTTCGGAACATGAGGGTCCTAATCTATCAAATTCAATAAAAAAAACAGATATTTTGAATTGTGGTAATGTGGGACGAGTTCGTTGTTCAGTGCCTTAAGGGGACTCATGACCCCTAAGTCGAGGAAATAAGGCATATTTTCATACTTTTTGACTCTTTGCAACTATTTCAATTTACTCCCAATTTTTCTAGATTTTATGCATATGATAAATTGATATATTTATTTTAATAAACAAATTTTCAACCCTCAAAATAATTTTAAATATGTTTTTTTAAATGCTTTAGATATACCTTGTTTTTTAACTATGAAACTAATTTAACTATGAAATTAATTTTACACTTAAATGTATAATTAATGTTTTATATTTAAAATGAATAATTCAAAATTAATTGAACTTAAAACATTCAACATTAAAATATTTTTTTCAATTTTTTAAAACTGCTCAAAATATACTTAAAATTTCCTTAAATTTTTGCATTAATTTATCCCTGAAAAAATAACAAAATGTGCAGTGATTGCAATAACTCTAGTTCAGACGCAATAAAATAACATAATTATGCAGAGATAAAAATTTCATGGAATTATGTTTCATAGTTTTTGAGATATCAGTTGCGGAATGATGCAAAATTATATTTTGAGAAAAATGAGTTTAAAATTTTTCTTAACATATACTTGATCAGTAATTAAATATTTAGAATATCAATATCTCCGGAACTAAGCGGAATATTTTCATGCGGTTTGCTTTATTTTGTTCAGAAATGATCAGGCTTTAACATGTATTTTATCAAAAAATCTAATGTTTTAAATATTTAAAGGTAGTGAGTCCACTTAAATTGATTTCAAAGAGAGTGGAGGAGTGCAATTCGCTTTCTGAACATGTGGGTACTAATCTGTCAAATTCAATAAAGAAGAGATTTTTTTAACTGAGCTAATGGGGGATGAATTCGTTCTTCCCTGCCTTAAACTGAATATAAGGAGAATTGAGAAGGGCAGTTTGTTTTGAAACATGTGGATACTAATCTGTAAAATTCAATTTTAAAAAAAGCAAAATTTGAGAATTGTTATCGCGTATAGAGTTTAGTATTTTGAACTGCATATAAGGAGAGTGGAGGAGAATAATTCACACTAAATGTTTCTCAAAATTCTTAGCGAGAATTGTTTTTCTCCAGTAAACTTTTCCTTCTTTAAAAGAAACGCAAATAATATATTTAAATTTGAATTATTTATGGAAATAATCTAGTATACTGTGTTTTGAACATAATTTCCTTTGGCGCAGGAAATTTCTAAAATGGATAGGATAGGAAAAATTATTCTAATTGGACTAAGAGTAAAAAATTCATCTCTGTTACGAGTACAATTAAATAGAAATCTTTAAAACCATCTGACAATTATTGGAAGTATTTCCTCTATGAAATAACTTTGAGCGGAGCGAATCCAGTATGGCTAATATAAGTCAAATTTTGGTGAAATAAAATAATTTAAAATAGTCAAAAAAATTTGAAAGTATCTTTTTTAATATACATAATAATTATTATATAAACACACATTTAACCGGATAAATAATTACGTAAAACGTATAGATATAGAAAATAAAATGTCTGCACTCTAACATTTTAAAACCTATCTAACGATAAAAATTTGATAAAATATTAGATATATTTCATTATAGGTATAGACAGCGAAAAAAAAGCCAAACTATGAAAACAAAAAAAAAACTTTACAAATGGTTTTCCAAAAGTGCATGCATTTTGAAGAATCCGAAAATAATTTATTACCGCTGGCTTAATAAATGATTTCTTAAAACAGTGTGCCAGCTCATAATTCAGTTTCAAGATTGAAAGAAAAATATTTCTTTTTTGTGCGAAGATGGTTATTTAATGTATTAAAAATGGCAGCAGACGTTCCTCATGCAGCCATTTCTCCTCGTCATAAATCATAAAGATTGAATGAATGCCACGAATTCTTTAAAAAAAAAATTAATCTTTGAATTAAACCCGCATATCTTCCCGATGTATTTTTCTTTTAAAAATAAATATTCAGAAATAAAGCTATTTACAAACACCTTCTCCTTTTAACGAAAATTGCTACTGGCAGTTTTACTTTGTGTGGGTGAAAATAAAAAAAAATAAAAAAGAAAGTTATAGAAGTGCTGAGTAAGATATAGCCACACAAGGGCATTAAGACTTGTTTAAAACTATCAAAAGCCGTTGGAAGTCTTGAATTTAATAAATCACTGCAAGGATTTAAAGAATATCAATAATTCTTACAAAAGCGATGCGATTCTTTTAACGAAATTACCTAGATTCGATTTTTATTTCTTATGAATTGGAAAAAAGAATTGATAAAAGTATTTAAACGGAAAATTCTATAAGAGCATCCAGTGAAACGCAGTTACAGTTATTGGATACGTTCAAAGAAGTCAAAATATACACTGAAGTTCCTCCATGTGGTATATATTGCTCCGTTTTTGCTGCGTTGGTTAGAATTGAATAAATTCTCTTCAGAAACTGAACACAAAATAAAATTTATTATTCTGTAAATTCTTCAGGCACATACACAAATTCAAACAGAAAACATGTGACAACTGTCTTCTATATAGCAGAAAACTAAGAACACAAATCAGGATAACAGAGTCTTTAATACAATACACGCCTAACGCACTTTCAACACATTCGATTCTCAATAGAAAAGAACTGAGTTCCAATGCCAATGTCAGGAATATTTATAGACTTCAAAAGCGCCCCTATCGGTCTGTCAGGTAGATATCTCTAAAAGCTTCCAGAAACGTCTAGACGGCAAGATGGCGAACCTCTGGTGCCATATCGCCAAATGCGACTAAATATCGCCAAATTTGGCGACCAAAATAAGTTACCAAATCCATCGACAATTTGACGATAACTCTCATATTTGGCTACATTATCATAGACTAGTAAAATTCGTAACAATATCATCGAATGCGGCATATTCTATAATTAACAATTTATAAATGATGTATTTTGCTCTCTTCAAGTTACAGAAGGCTATTTGTAGCGATTTTATGAAGTACACTAGACACCGCTAAAAGTCTCATAACACTTTAAGCTGTCTATGGAACTTTATAATTTTTTTTTAAATCAGCAGTATCAGTAATGTCAATTTATTGGCATCATCGCTTTAAAAAAAATCAACATAAAAAATATAATTTAATAATCTAAACAAACGTTTTTAAAAAGGTTCGCTACAAACTGTAACTACGTACAAAAGTTGTTGCTGAAAACATCAATTTTTAATTTTTTTGGGTATAACTCATAGAGTAGACGCATGCTTAGATTTTAAATCAATTCTACCATAAAGAGGTTAGATGCTTTTTTTAATGTCCGCGAGCCAGAATCTATTCCTAGTTATTCTTTTCTAATCTGCGATTAGAAAAATACAGAAGGAGAATTCCCATAGCTCAACATAGGAAATTAAAGTCTTCAGGTCAGCTAATGGCAGCTTAAGACGGTGATAAAACTGATCAACCGAACACAACTTATTGTCAAATATACCCGTTTCTCTTTTTGAATGGTGGATATTGTTCCAGAGATAACCGAGCAGCGACAAAAGAAATATACAGTAAATATATAAAAATTGGGATAGGGTTCCTCAAAATATACTTAATGAAAAAAAATATTATATTTCATATGAAATTTTGATTCGATCTATTGAACTTGATTTAATATGTAAGAGAAAATCCACTAATCTCATTTTAATTATTTTTATACAGGTTATTTTTTAAATTGAAAAGTTAGGCAGTCGGAAGTTAAAAATAAATTGATTATATTTTTTTATTTATACATACTAGGCGCTTCGCCCCTAGGTTCGCTACTTTCGCTCCTCTGTTATGGGTAATAGCGAGAAACATAGGGGTGATTCTCGGGCAATGTAACAGCTTTCATCCATTTACTGTTGTTACCCTTAATGCGAAGGGCGTTTCATCACAGTTGAAATATCAGCTTTAAAATTCAATTAAAAATCGTAAATTTAAGATATAGACTTGAAATGAAGTTTTTATGAATAAGAAAGCTTTCATCTTCCAGATGATGTAAATATTTTCTTTGTACGATAAAAACTCTAGGAGCATCGATATTACATCCACATAGGGTACGATATGTCTTGAAAAACTGTTTAATTTTTTGATGAAAATATTAGTCCGTTTTAAAATATTTTTAAACAAATGAGGTCTAGTTTGAAAGAGAAATGTCTGTAGTCTTAGATTGTATAAAGATCAAAATTCTATGATTATTGTTTGGCGAGTTATCGTAATCTGAAGATGAAAAGTCAATATTCCTTGAAAAACTGTATTTCATTTTTTGATGAAAATATTCGTCTGTTTTAAAATGTTTTTAAACAAATGAGGTCTAGTTTGAAAGTAAAATGTCTGTAGTCTTAGATTGTAAAAATATCAAAATTCTACGATCTTTTTTTGGCGAGTTATCGCAATCAGAAGATGAAAAAGTCAATATTTTCCCACAAAACATAAAATTTAAAAAAACTTAAAAGTCCGACGAAGATGAGGCATGTCTTACTTTGGTCCCCCCATTTTGCTGCATCCATTGGTATCACTCTCGACTCCATACCCCCAGCGATTTCAGAGGAGATAGCGGGACAAGCTTTGAACAGCGGCAGCGGGCGTTACTTTTTTTTAGAATAGAGTGATATACATATAAGATTTAGTCATTCAGTATCACTACTAAACAATAAACTGGTCCGTTAACTGTTGTTTTTCGATGGCGAAAAATCCCTCTCGTATTGGAAATGTAGAATGGTGATCTAGCTACAAGTGGATTTTCAATAAAACTAACATCTTGGGTTTGTTTTGTTTCCCTTGTTTTGAATAAGAATTCGGTTATCAGACGATATGATTTTGTTAGTTCTTAATACGATTCTCATAACGTGCCACGAGCATTTTTAAATCAAGTTGGAATTTCACAGCTTGTTCGACATTGTATTCATTTGTAAGAAAAGGATTTCCTGGTTTATTGGCTATTTGAAAGCCTTCTACAATTGTACTTGCAAATAGTGGAACCATACCTTTATCATCAACATCATAAACTAAAGTGGAATCATCCTCATTCTCTAAAATACTGTTTACATTACACTCAATAATTTTTTTTTTATTTTGACATTTTTAAACCGTGTTAAGGGGATGATGAACTTTCGAATTACCAAAAATCGAAAAAAAATTGGAATTTTTTTGGGGGCGTGTTAATATTTTTAAAATATTTAAATGCTGGAATAAAATGCATTTAAAATGTGTAATGGAAATTAAAATGAAAACGTGATGGCTTTAGAAAAGTAAATATTAAAGGTAGAGGAAAAATTTTCTTTTAAATGTTTCTTTCTTCAGGACACAAAATTGTTCGAATTTTAGAAAAAAATTTTATTGCATTAAAAATTTCTGTGTTCTTTTACGCTTAAAATGACGTTTAAATCATGTTTCCATGTTTATTAGAACGGGAGAATTTTTTTTTTCAACATTCTAATAGTAGCCAATCGTTGTTTAAACCTGCAAGTACGTTTATCTATATGATGGGTTTTTTCAACATTTCTCGTCTTTAAATTCTTATAAGTCAAGAACCATTAAAGATAAATGGTTTAAACTTGAAATATGCCTTTTTCAACTATTTTACTTTAATTTTGATTCAGAAAATTTGAAAAAAATATTTACTTTTGAAAATATGATTTTTTAAAAATAAGTTACATAATTATTTTTGTAATTTTTTATCTAAATAATTTTAATTTTTTTTAATTAATATTTTAAAAAATGGTGAATCTTAATTAAAACTTATATATTTCTGTTTGATTTATTGAAAAAATTTTGAAATTCGACAAATAATATTTCGAGTTATAACGTTTTTAAATTACCCCACTTTTAAAATTTTTTAAAAACTTTTGAAGAAATTTTCATGATGTGATTTTGTTTACAAATTATATGTTAACCATCTCAAAAAAATTCAAAATTTTAACTCAATAAATAAAAAAAAAATTTAAATGTGTCCCGGAACCCCTTAAATTGCGTAATTTCCAGATCTGCAAGTTTTTAAAATGCTCCTTGCGTCATAATTTTTGACGAAATTTTATAATTAATATTATAAAGACTCCTCTAATACATAAAAATAAAGTTATGTATCCATTTTAGGTTTCAACATCATTCAGATCATCAAAGTTTAACTTTTAAGTGTAGTAAAGTTAAAAAAATTCGTACAAGCATAAAAAGATTTACTGAAAATTAACTAGTCAACGAAAGCACAAAGTAATACATAACTCTGTTCAAAATGTATTTATAAGCAATATAAATGCAAAATTAAGGAGGAAAGTCAAAAATTGGATAGAATGGTGCATTTAAAAAACCATAATAAAATTTTCAATTTTTAAAATATAAAAAATATTAAATATTTATAAATTTTTATGAGGTGGTTTAATATAGTTATACTTTAATGAATATATATGCAAAATTTCATATCTCTGAAGTAAAAATTTCAAAAATCGCTTTGTAATGGTTCATCATCCCCTTAAGGGGGTCCAGGAAACAAAATTGTTCTAATTTTTGAAAGAAGATTTATTGCATTAAAAATTTCTTTGTTCTTTTACGCTTAAAATGACGTTTAAATCATGTTTCTATCTTTATTAGATAGAACAGGAGAATTTTTTTTCAACATCCTAATAGTATCCAATTGTTGTTTAAACCTGTAAGTACGTTTTTTTTATATGATGGGTTTTTTCAACATTTCTCGTCTTTAAATTGTTATAAGTCAAGAACCGTTAAAGATAAATGGTTTAAACTTGAAATATGCCTTTTTCAACTATTTTACTTTAATTCTGATTCAGCAAATTTGAAAAAAATATTTACTTTTGAAAATATCATTTATTAAAAAATATGTTACATAATTTTTCTTGTAATTTTTAATATAAATATTTTAATTTTTTAAAAAATTAATATTGAAAAAATGCTGAATCAAAATCAAAACTTATGTATTTCTGTTTAATTAAATGAAAAAGAATTGAAATTCGACGAATAATATTTCGAGTTATAACAGTTTTAAATTACCTCACTTTTTTAAAAATTTTAACATTTTAAAATTTTTCAAAAACATTTTGAGAAGTTTTATAAAGTGATTTTGCTTACAAACCATAAAAAAAACCATAAAAAAAATTCAAAATTTTAACTCAATAAATATTTTTTTTAAATGTCTCCCGGACCCCCTTAATAAAAAAAAATACAGTATTAAAAAATAATCGGTTCTTTTTCTTGGACCGTGTTATTTTAAAACCGTGCACAAAAGATAATCGGGTGTATACATGTAAATCGCTGGTTTATATGAAAAAATATTCAATGAATTTTTATACGAATTTGGTTCTTTGTTAAATACGTTGGTGAAAAGAGTTCGCTTGACGACAGTTCCTGTCAATAATAGAAGAACAGATTCTTCAATGCTCCTTGAGCAGCAAATGTTCAAATTTAGGCTTCTTCACAGTCTTTGATACAAAAAAAAAACAGATTTTGTGGTTTCAATTTTCTAAGGCATTCAAATTATCACATATAAATAAAGAATTCCCAATAAACAACTAAAAGAAGTCCGGGAACATAGCTAATATATTAACACTTTTTAGTATATCGTTTTTTGTGTACACAAAAAAATAAAAAATTCATCCAGAACATTTGAAAACAGGATAATTTCTTCTCAAAAGAATGCAAAAGAGATAAACTCTTCAATACACTTAATCTTTGAACATTTGACAACGAGAAGTAATGACCCGTTTCATAAAAGTATCAAATGGCAATTAAAGATCCATAAAAACTTAGTAAATGCTTATTTATTTTGTGTTCATGTCTTATCACAAATAAATAGTTTTCCCCGCTTCTACAAAAAGAAAACAGGCTTAGTGCATTTGATAAGACTTCGACAAATGAATTTTTTTTTTCTTTTTTAAGAAAAGAAAGAATTAAAAGGAATTTTTTTCCCATTAAAAACCTGTTATATCTAATGTTGATTTAAATACAAAACTCAATGGGAAGACATTTTTTGTCAAATATTTCTAGCGTTCTGTTGCTTGAAATCTTTTCACTGGATGGTATATCTAGTAACTAGTGTGAATATCTAACAGCTCAAGTAAATTTAGATATGTACTCTAATTATTTAGCAACAAGTATAAATTACTAATAACTAGTGCAAAGTAAAATAACTCTTTAACTTTATTTTAATTTCACCAGTAAAACCTTTTCCCCCTTTTTTAAATATTGTTGTGTTTTTCTGTAGTCTGATATTTGAAAATGACCCCTGCTGATGAAGTTTATTTTCCTTTTACTCCCAAACAGATGACAAATATTAAAAACGTTCATTTAGGAAGTCCAACAAATCTCAGTTCGACAAAAGACTTCAGATTTAAAACAATACACAAAGGTGCAAAAACTGGACTACAATAATCAATGCAGAGTTCCAACAGGGAAATGAAAATATCTGAACTTTAGAGGCCTTTGTCGACATTCTCAATTGTTCTAAAAACAGGAAAAATTCCAGAACTCGACAACATCGCCACCTAGGTGAAGCCTCATTGGTTCTCCAGACACCCAAAATTTCCCAAACGTGTCACCAAGTTCGCCAAAATTTTCGAAAACATCCCTAATGGGTCACATATTCAAAAATAACACCCAATGACTTTAAATAAACAATATCTAACACTCCCTAAACGGAGAGAGTAGGGTTATGGGGTCACCCTCCGCCACCTTGAATTATTTTAGATTTGGCGCGTTTTGCTGGCGCGATAAATATATAGTGGCTCCCAAAAGTGTCCATACACTTACGATTTTCAATGAAATAGGGGTCTATCCATTGATTAAAATGAATATTTCAGAATGGGTATTTAATAATAAGATCTATAATCCATTCTTAACAAAACTACATCAAATATTTTGAAAACATAGTAAAACTTTATTTCTAAGAAACCAGTAATCAAAAAATAACAAAAACTTTATCTCTTTAAAGTCATCGTACACTGAAATATTTTCGGATAAATTCATAATCAAAATGATCGTCCGGCGCTTTATTTTTATTTTTGAATTGTGGTGACATTTAAAATATCGTTCGAAAATTGCATTCGAAAATTGATTATTTTTCATCATAGTAGTGGTAAATCAGTTCGGAATATTGCTAATTTACTTAATTTAGCCCATTCTACTGTGCAGTATGTGATAAAACACTTTAAAGAAGAAAATCGATCGAAAACAAGGTAATAAACAGTCGTACGGCAAAGTTAACAAAACGTGATCAGAGATTTATAATCAGAAAATTTGTGAAAAATCCACGTTTGAGTGCTGTAAAAGTTTCTGCAGGATTTAATGAAACATTTTCTACTTCAATTTCACCTGAAACTGTTCGACGAGTTCTCAGAGCAGCAGGATACGTTCTGCCAGAAGAAATTTTTTTTATGAGTGAGAAAAACAGAAAGCTTAGGCTTTCCTTCGCACTATCAATGATAAATAAGCCCCAAACGTATTCGAATAATGTCTTATTTGCCGATGAAAGCAAGTTTAACATTTTTGGTTCCGATGGGCGTATAATTGTATGGAGAAGAAAAAAATGAGGAACTTAATCCCAAGGACTTAGTAGGAACAGTTAAGCATGGTGGCGGAGGTGTCCTTGTGTGGGGGTGCATGTCAGCATCAGGACTAGGAAATTTGGTATTTATTGATGGTATAATGAATCATGCTGTTTTTATAAATATTTTAAGAGACAATTTAAAATTATCAGGCCAAAATTTGGGTATTGGAGACAACTTTGCTTTTTATCAATATAACGATCCTAAGAACACGGCTCTGAACGTTCGCCTCTGGTGTCTCTATAATTGTCCACAAGTTTTGAAAACGCCACCTCAATCGCCAGATAAACCCAATAGAACATATTGGGAGAGAACTGGAGGTTCGAGTACGAAAACACGGCATTCACACGAAAAGCGAACTAAAAACAATTATGATGGAAGAATGGATGAACATTGACGCAAAAATTACAAAAGAACTAAAGCAATCTATTCCCAGACGTTTAAAAGCTCTTGTGGATGCTAAAGGATATCCTACTAAATATTAATTTAACGAAAAATTAGAATATTTACTAATATGTAGAGATTTTTTACAAGTGTACGATGACTTTTGTCAGATAAAGTTTTTGTTACTTTTTGGATTATTGGTTACTTAAAAATAAAGTTTTACTATGTTTTCAAAATATTTCATGTAGTTTTGTTAAGAATAGATTATAGATCTTATTATTAAATACCCATTCTGAAATATTCATTTTATTTAATGGATAGACCCCTATTTCATTGAAATTCGTAAGTGTACGAACACTTTTGGGGGCCACTGTATATGTAATGATGCGATGCAAAGGGAGGTCATCATGTAAAGGAATATCGTTGAATTTCTTACAGTCGTGGAGCAGACTTGGAAGGCAGACATGAGGAAACGTCAGGCCGGAGTGATTAGACATCACCTTTGATGCAAATAACAGTCTTTGTAGAATGAAATCGTTGAGCTTGTTGGTAGTCGTGGAAGGCAAACATAATAGGAGTCCGGGCCGAGGGAAAAACGAGCCATTCAATTCAAATATTTGTTTTATTCTTGGAGTATCCTCTGGAAATCTTTTACATCATTCTAGCTTGGAATACACTTAGGTACGTCAGTTATAAAATTTAACTCTTAAACTGTCCTGAACACGCCGGGTTTTACAGAAAATTGACATAAGACCGCACCGCTAAATATAAATCTTTACTATACGGCGACAGAACACATAAAAGTCACGGAAAAACGCTGCCTGCGTCGAAAGTAGCGGCGTTCCTGAACTTTTAATTGGTTAGTTGAGATCATCTGACCTCACACGTCAGATGAGGTGACCTCGTAGAAATTTCTAGAAGGAATTGCGTCACACTGATTTTGAAACAACTTAGTCTTTACACGTGTATTAGAGGATAATCTAGTCGGTTACTTTGGTTATCTTTAGATCACAATTTGGATTAAGTGGCGATACTTTATTGAATCAACACTGAGAAATTTCTAATAGGCGTTTAATTAATGAAGGTGGAATCCCACTGGCAATATAAATATATATAACTTGTAATCCCCCCTCTTTCTTAGTAAATTTTCTGGTTATTAATATTGTTACGTATTCCCAATTCGGGTTCAGCGTTTGAATAAGACAGAATAAAAACAAAGACTTATTTACAGGAAGTCGAAATACTACAGCTTAGAGATTGTGATAGAAGCACTGTACTCAAATTCTGACAATCTCTAGTTCACAGAAGTACGGAAAAACTCACGACAAAAGACGCGTCACGGAGTCGCTCTTATCGCGGCATAAATCTCAGCAAATATCCGAAGAAAATCTCACAGCTAACAGCGGCACATTTGATAAGCTCAAAGTACAACAACTCCCCATCTGAACTGCAATCGAGGCTGTATTTATAGCTTCTCGATAGTCTGGGGATTTCCACAATGTTCCAGAAAATTCTAGGCTTGGAAAAGTCACCAAGTTTCTCGCCAAGTCGATCGATGCCCAGTTTGACGCAAAATTTGGTGACACAAAGCCAAACTTGGCGCCAAAAAAAATTAGTCGCCAAAAGCGTCGCCAACGAGCCATTATCTGGCCAATTTGGCGAGATACCATAGAAACCCTATGTTAAATGCATGGTACACCAGAAATTTAGCTAATCCGACAGAATGGAACAAACGATAATAACGCATTATTTTACAAGCAGAATAGTAATTTTATCGGAAATTTAAACTAAAGACATACATTGATTTACAAAATTTCTAACAATACTTTTCAATATTTAAAGTAGATGAAATTAGGTTATATGGGCTGTTCTAAGTTTTAGTGTGTTATTTTTAAAATTTTTGTCTAACTTTATTTTTAAATGTTATTTTTAATTATTATAATTTCGAATTTGCGTGCCATCTTTAAATTTTTATAAAATAATTTTCAGTGCTCTCAATTTGTGTTTGTTTTAAATTTAAGTATTCCTGTTACCTAATGTTTTATCGAATTTTTGAATATAATGTTTTTGTATGAATTATATTTTTGGTATGGGCGCGGTGGCCTGGTCGACAAAGGCGTCGGGCCAGTGATCTGTAAGTTGCTGGTTCAATACCCGACGTAACAAAACGGCCGACGTGTACACTAATGGAGGATGGTGGACGGAAAAAATGTCACAGCTGCAATGTCCTCCAAGTTCCCAGACATTACCGCTGAAGGTGCGGGGTCAAATATTCCGGTCTCGTCACTTGACTTTGTTCAAAATTACGGTACCGGTATGTTTCAAACGGGTGCAGAATCGACCCACCCCCTGTGGTGAACCCTGGGCAACGCATGTAATGCATGCTGTGAAGTGGTCAAACACTTCTGGCTTCCCCATTAAATATTTAAATATTTGCCATTTAAAAAATATTTAAATATTTACCATTTAAAAAATATTACAATATTTACCATTTAAAAAATATTACAATATTTACCATTTTAAATATTCTCCATTTAAATATTTTTGGTATTTTTATAATGTTATAACCTCCGTCAAAAATACTCGTGGATTAAGCCTTCTGGGATACCACATTAATAAAAATGAGCCTATGTAGTTTTGAGACATTGGCGAGAAAAAAAAATGTAAACGCCGAAAACTCGTCAATATTAGCTTTAAAAAAGACAGACGGTACTCCAAACATCCTAGTTGTTCCCGAAATAAGCATATACTGAAGTATTTACAACTCTTTACAATAAAAAGAATTTATATCAATGGGGTATTGATTGCATACAGAGAAAGCAGTTTTTTAAAAGGATTGAAAAATGATTTTGACTTTGCACAAACCCAGAAAAAAAATGTTTTCCTAAGATAAACTTGCTTGAAAGCATGAATAACAATTTTTCTTTCTGCTTACACCGAAGAATTGAAAATACAATTATCACGATGTAATACTTGTAAAGAACATCTTAACCGCTTTCAGCTTGATATCAATCAATGACTTTAATTTTAGAAATGTCACACAATGCAGTACTACTGAAAGGAACTTTAAAATTGAACGAACTCTAAAGGGGACATGACATTCTTTTGAAACCGTCTCTGATGCTTTTCAATGGTTTGTTACAAACATACATGACTATTAACTTTTCTTTAGCGATTATCAATTGAGTTAAAAGTGATCCTTAAAAAGATTTCCAAAGGTTTCGATAAATAATTTATGAAAGTTAACATTTAGAATATAAAATAGAACCATTAGTAGAATAAAGACCAAGGCACAAATCCGTAGTATTAAAAAAGAGCGAAAATAAATGTGTTGCGAATTTACAAGTCTATGGTGATCTAGTCAAATATGAGAGATATCTCCAAATTAGCAATGGATTTGGAGACTTATTTTGGTCGCCAAATTTTTGACGATATGTTGACAAATGGTAGCCAACTTGCAGTCTACACGTTTCTGGAAGCTTCTAGAGATATCTAGCTCACAGACCGATAGGGGGCGCTTTGGAAATCTCTAAATATACCTGACATTGGCATTGGAACTCAGTTCTTTCTATTGAGAATCGAATGTGTTGAAAGTGCGTTGGGCATTTATTGTATTGAAGACTGTTTTCCTGACTTGGGTTTTTAGAGATTTCTGCTGTTTAGAAGACAGTTGTTACGTGTTTTCTGTTTGAATTTCTGTATACGCCTGAAGAATTTACAGAATAAATATTGTTTTGTGTGCAGTTTCTGAAGAGATTTTATTCAATCCTAACAAACCCAGGAAAAAGCGAACAAACGTAAAATTATTGTATTATATATCTTAAACAGAGGATGTAAGGTTACACTAATGTAATGGATATTCACTGTAGTAGAGTTACTCAGGTCGTTCAGACTGACACTGAGGCCTTAGGATCCAATAGGAAAACTGGTGTAACTACGTTACATGGGCCACGCCCCACTGAGGTCTTAAGGCTGTGTTCCATTTTACATCCTAGTGCGGAGTTGTGACCAACGCACGTGATGAGCTCCCCCAGGAAATACAAGTTATTTGAAAGTTGGATTCGACCACGAGTGGCAATGAAAATGAAGTATCCATTAGAATATCATTTCGATGTTGTTTATACATGTAAATATGTGTTATATGATGTGTTATTCCTGCATCTCTTCTGTGTATTTCATACAAATCTAGTTGCCAGTCTTAAGGTTCCACCCTATGTAAATCTCTAAAATTCCAACGCAACGTGATAACAGTGTGTTCCGCCAATGTTAAAATAACTAGTACACGTTTTGGCACCGCCATTGTTAATGCACTAAAACATAACCTATACTCTATTGCGCAGCCGCCTACGTATATAATATAGAGGTTGGCGTCACAGGTTTCCACAGTATGGGCTTCGGCTAGAACCCCGGATAAGGCATGGATTTTCCCTTCATGTGGAGCAGTTTGGGCTTATCGATGTGGTGCTCCCATAATAATGTATCCAAAGAATTAGCGGAGTGGACATGCTAAAGTCCTTAGATCAACGTAGCATTGAGAAAAAAAAGCTATTAAGAATGGCATATTGTAACTTGCCTCCCTCGTCATATAGTGGTAAACATCGTGTGCAAACCCACAGGGTTTCTTTTCCTGCGTAAGGCTTGGACGTCATCGCGCTGTCCCTTCATAGACAGCAATGTTGCCTTTCCTAAATGGTGGTCCGATAAAAAATTAGTCAAAAAATATCGCGCTTTTAATGGGAGAATTCCAAAACAAGAGCCTGGCGCGTTTAAAAAAAATGTAAAAATATCTCTAAAAAGAAAAAAAATGTAAAAAAATATATAAATTTTAAAAAATGTTAAAAAATGAAAAAAAAGTAAAAAGTGTTAAAAAATGTAAAAAAAAATAAATAGGGTAAAAAAGAGGATAAAAAATGTAAAAAATATAAAACAAAAATTTTAAAATGTCTGAAAACAAAAAAAAAAAATGTAAAAATTGTAAAAAATGTAAAATAAAGTAAAAAGTGTAAAAAAAGCATAAAAAACGTAAAAAATGTAACAAAATGAGTAAAGAGTAAAATTGTAAAAAATGTAAAAATGTCTCTGAAAAAAAAATCTCGAGATGAACGTACATGGGCCAGACATACGTTAATTTAAGGGGACTGTGCACCTTTATTTGAGCAATTATTATTTATTGTAATATTAATTATGTAACTGTTAAAAATATATCTATGTAGGTTTAGTTAGTTTATTAGTAGTTTTTTTTAAAGTAAAAAATAATTTACGAAGCTTCTTCGAAGTACGTAATAAAGGTAAATGTGGTCAAAAACTTTAAATCTGTTTTTCTCAAAACAGATTTTTTCAAGTTTTTAGATTTTTTAAATGCTCCATGCGACTTAATTTTAGTTCAAAATTCATAAAATTGATGATGAAGAATCCTGATACTGTTCACAATGAAACTGGGTATGCATTTTACAATTCGACTTCATTAAGGCAATTAAATTTAATTTTTAACTTATTAAAAGGCAAAATTTTCATGAAAACTGGGATGGAATTCAGAAAAACATCTCTGAAAAATTAACTATTCAAGGGATCAAATAATCGATTTGTTTCTATTACAGTTTCAAGTGATTAAAATGCAAAATCGAGGAAATATCTGAAAATATAAGTCGCAAGGAGCATTTCAAAATTTTGGTTATACATTTTAAATGGTTTTAAAAAATCTTAAAATTAAAATAATATTTAACATTTGTTGTAAGGTATTCTACAGTACTGTGCAAATTAATCGGGGCAAGCTGGATTTTTCATAAAACTCATCTTTTCCTATGGATTTCCTGCCTGAAACCGGTTTCAACTGCATTTTGTTACGTGGGGAGGTTGGCCTTCACTAGTCTAAACTGGTTTGGCCACGTGATCATCCCACGTAGAGCATTTTCGAGTCAGTTGCGTTTCAGCTGCTGTAAGAATTGGTCGATTTTGTGAGTTGTCTGGTTCTCACGGGTATGAAAAAAATGGATATCACTGCCAGGAAAAGGACTAGAATTGTTACCCTTAGTCAGCATACCCCTGTGAGGGATTTGCTGCAGCAGTTGAAGTTGGAAGATCTAGTGTTTCCACTATTATTAATCAGCAAAATAAGTTCAGGACAGTTTCTCCAAAACGGAAGAGTAAATATGTACGCAAACGTAAGACAATACCTCGAACAGAAAAATTTATTGGACGAAATAGTAAAATGCATCTTCGTGTCACAAGTACAGATCTTCAGAGAGAATTATTGGCGACTAGTATGAGCGTTGATTAGTCGACAGAGAGACGAAGGCTTATTGAAACAGGGACATGTGCAAGAATACCAGTCCAAAACCAGTTATCATATGCAATAAGAGAAAACGTTTGTATTGGGAACAGGAAAGATCAATCCTGGACTGCACAAGACTGGAATAATGTTGTTTTCAGCGACGAAACTCATTCTTTGTGCAAGGGTTTTAATCAACATTTGCCAGGCTAAGTGCTGGAGAACCCATCAGGGCACGACATCTTAATCAAACAGTTAAGCACCCTCAAAAGCAGATGTTTTGGGGTTATTTTACAGCTGGAGGACCTTGCAGTTTAGTAGCAGTTGAAGGAATGATAAGCTCAAAAAATACATTTCAATACTAGAAGACAAAATTGTACATTTTATGCAAACGTTCGCTGGCGGTGTTGGTGTGTTTCAACAAGATCTTGCTCCATGCCACAATACTAAGCTAGTAAAGAAATTTTTCAAAAATCTATTAAGATTTTTCGATTGGCCTGGTAATTCTCCAGATGTAAATCCCCTCAAAAATTTATGGAGAATTGTGAAGAGACACGGGATTGTGCATGAATTTTTCGCTTGGTTGATTGCTCAACCAAGAGAAAAATTATTGAAAATGTTATAAAAGTTTGGTTCCGTGATGACGTAGTCAAAAATTTGTGTTCAAAAATAATTGAATCCATGCCAAAACATGTACAGGATATCATTAAAGGCAGACGAGGAAATATTTGCTACCAGATTGCTATATCCTGCATGTAAGTAAATTTATACTAATTAACCAACAAATGTGAAATTCTTGTGTTTGTCCCAATTAATTTGCACAGTACAGTATTTACAAAACCACGAGTGAAAATACTAGATTATAAAATGCTAGATCTTGCTCCATGCCATAATTCTGAGCTAAAAAAGAAATTTTTTTCAAGAAAAGAACTTAACAGTTTTGGATTGGCTTGGTAATTCTCCAGATATTAAGCCCATGGAAAATTTATGGAACATTCTGAAAATGAGGACATATTTACTACTAGATTGCTATACCGCGCATGTAAGTGAACTTATATTAATTAAACATCATATGTGAAAGTTTTCGTTTTTGTCCCAAGTAACTTTCACAGTAATGTATATAATTATGGTGAAATGTACATATGTAAAAATTTTACATCTCTATGAAAAAAAGGAAAAAACAATTAATATCCACCGTTCTCTTAAGTTTATAGAAGGGAATTATAATCCTTATGGAAATTTTAGTATCTCGAGATAACTGATAACTGATACTTAACCGTAAGGAAATTTGAAAGTAAAAGGTTGCTGGTTTTGAACATGGAGCGAAACATTTTTGCAGACAGCAATTACGGTATGAAACAAGCAAATGAACAAAAAATTATGGTTGCTTAAAAGCTTTTATGGTTATTTCGACCCTTGAAACAAGTTTCAAAAATAGTAAAACAACATTCGAAGATAAGTATGAAAAGTTTTAAAAGGAATTTTGGAAAGGGATCAAAAAGTTCCTTTTCGGGACGTTCACATCGATAACGTTCGATTTTTAGGGGAGCGGGGGATATCTTAACTTTAGACACATTAAGGACTGTAGAGACGTTGTGAGTTATTAAAAGAAAAATTTTCTAGATTTCTATAAGCTAATAGCTTGTATGCTTGGAAATTCTTCAGTTGAAAGTGTTTAACTTTAGCAAATATTTCCACATAACCTCGGGGTTAGCTCGTCGGAATTCGGTCGTAAAAGGGTGCTCGGTTCGAATACCGACAGGCACCACTGAATGCTACGATGTCCATGCCGGGTATAGGCACATTAAATCTAC
Organism: Dolomedes plantarius; assembly: GCA_907164885.2. Classification (NCBI taxonomy): domain Eukaryota; kingdom Metazoa; phylum Arthropoda; class Arachnida; order Araneae; family Dolomedidae; genus Dolomedes; species Dolomedes plantarius. The sequence goes on along the minus strand of OU015499.1, from coordinate 67,546,206 downwards.
AGAATGGGAAGCCCTCCGTAGGCTATAAGGCCATAGAAACAAGTCAAAAATTTGAGGAATAATGAAAGTCCTGACCACAAGGAAAGTTCCATTTAAAAAAATGGCAGGGTGTTATGTGATGTATAATTGCCTTTCTACTTTGTAGGGTTACCAGGGTGTGCGAGATATTGGTGTAAGGCTGTTAGGTAACATTGGATATATTTATATTGCGTAAATGATGTATCTTTAAATCCAATTCTAATTAAAACAAAAATTAGACCCTTTTGGAACAATGAAGTGATTTTCATTTTACATCGTTACAGTCTTTAACAATAAGAGTGACTGAAATTAAAATAATATTCATAGATTTCCTTTATCGTCAGCGTATTTCGCATTTTAGCATAAAATTTTAACTGAACCAAATATTAGTACATTTATTATTAAAAGCTAAGTATGTTTGCTTTTGTGGTTTGCATTGTAAACACTGTGTACGATAACACACAACTGTAACATTTAAGTAGGCTGTGTTTAAGGAATAATAACTGAACAAAAGAAATGCTGTAAAATCAGAATAGGCATTACAGAGTTATAAATAATTTCATTCAGTATGCTGCTCCAAATAGCCATAGAATGGCGATTTTTTAGGCTTGCTCTAAGAAACGATAACGTATGTTGATCATCCTTTTAAAGTTGCAATTGAAAGGGTGCCAGATTGAGAGGAATGTGTCCTAAAAAGAATAATCAAGAACGCACTGGGCACTAGAGCTACGTTTCCGTATTTCATTACTAAGATTAGTATGAGTGAAGACTGAATTATTTCAACTGTAACTGCCACCACTTGTGTTCTGAAAGAACTTTTTCCATTTACGATAAAATTATCTAGTTAGGTTTTTTTCTGAGAATAATCTCTCTATATATTTCTCTGATTGATTTATATATATATATATATATATATATATATATATATATATATATATATATATATATATATATATATATATGTGTGTGTGTGTGTGTGTGTGTGTGTGTGTGTGTTGGTTGATCCCCCAAAAATTTCCTTAGTCCCTACCGTTATGAAAATCCCTAACTTAATCCGACCGATTAATTTCTAAATTTACTAACCCCTCTTAAACTTTCAGTACATTTTATATCTACCCTCAGCACCGCTTCGTGAGAAAATAGCCAGCTTTTCAGGTCAGAGCAATGCCCATATAAGAACATAGAATTAAGTCCGAAATTTGAGGAATAATGAAAATCCTAACCACAAGGTAAGTTCAATTTCAAGAATGTCGGGATGTTATGTGACGTATACTTGCCTTTATACTGTTACACTTTTCATATAGACTTTAGAATCCCACGTGTATGGTAGACCACAACACTTTCTCTAGAAGAATGTCTGTAAAAAGATGTTTTTGTAAACGAAACTGAAGTATTATTAAGTTTTGATCACTCGTGCCGCCTGTCAATATATATATATATATATATATATATATATATATATATATATATATATATATATATATATATATATATACATACATACATATTATATATATATATATATATATATATATATATATACTAGCTGAAAACCCGCACTTCGCTACGGGGTACATTCAAATTATATACAACGATCATTGTATGTGATTAATATCAAAAAAAATAATAAATATATATATATTTATAATAATTACGACGATCAATATATACAATTGATGTAGGAAAAAATATATATATTTATAAAAAAAATCGTAAGGGATATTTTTATAAACAAAATAATGTCCAATCGTCTGCCGCATTAGCAAGAAAAAAAATAATTTTTGTCTATTTAGTTGTTATGCACGTGACGACAAATTTATTTAAAATACCAGAAAAAGAAATCACGTGATCAGCAATTAATAAATTAAATTCTAAAAATTAATCTTTAAAAATTCACCAAAAATCAGAAAATAGAGGTAAAGATTCAAAAAAGATTTCATTTTAAAGATATTTTTATGATCTTTCTTGTGATTTAAATTTTATAACCCTCAAATAATTATTTTAAATGCAAACTTTAAAAAAGTTACAAAAACAGCTTAAAAATTTAATTTTAAAATATCTAAGAAGAATTTTTCAAAAATTTCTCTTAGTGCACCCCTACACCATAAGAAGAATCGTCATGCAAAATTTCAGCCCTTTAGGTCCAGCGGTTTGGTCTGTGCGTTGTATGTCAGTCAATGAGTGAGTGAGTCAGTTACGGAACTGTTTTATATATATACATATATGATAATATTAATTATAATATTTAATCGCCCTTATCTGACATTTCTTTCTCATGTGATAACCTTTCTGACACTTTGGCGAGATGCTTCGCCTTTCCATATACTAAGTCTCTCCGCTAATTCCTGAAAACCCCTCTTTGACCTAATTCTAGATTCGCGCGCAACGGCAGACGCGGGGCTGGCTACGAAGCGAGTGCCATGTGTTGTTTTTCATGGAATAAATATCAATTATTCTTTATGAATTTGAAATCTTTTTTTTTCGGTCTCGATATGCTAATTTTCAAGAGAGGACCATTCGGGTCATTATATATATCTATATATATAAAACAGTTCCGTAACTGACTCACTGACTGACATACAACGCACAGACCAAACCGCTGGACCTAAAGGGCTGAAATTTTGCATGGCGATTCTTCTTATAGTGTAGGAGTGCACTAAGAAAGATTTTTGAAAATTTATTCTTAGATTTTTTTAAATTAAATTTTTAAGCTGTTTTTGTAACTTTTTTTAAGTTTGCATTTAAAATAATAATTTGACGATTAAAAAATTTATATCACGAGAAAGATAGTAAAAATTCATTTAAAATGAAACCTCTTTCGAACTTTTACCTCGGTTTCCAGATTTTTTGTGAAATTTTAAGTATTCATTTTTAGAAGTTAATTTATTAAATGCTGATCACGTGATTTCTTTTTCTGGTACTTTAAATAAATTTATCGTCACGTGCATAACAACTAAATAGACAAAAAAAAAATTTTTTTCTTTCTAATGCAGCAGACGATTGGATATTATCCAAAAAAAATAAATATCCCTTACGATTTTTTTTATTATATATATATACTAGCGGCCCGTCCCGACTTTGTCCGGGTTGAACAAAATATTATATCTATAAATTTCCAGTTGATAGCCAATAAATTGTAAATCTTTTTTTACCTTAAATGTCCAGTAAAAAGCGTACTTCCAAATGTAGTTTTCTTCAATAAACCCTTTAACGTTGCCAGTTTCAAAAATCCTTTTTGTATTTATCAATACCTCCTCTACTTGAATCTTAAAAATATTAAACCTTTTCCTTACGGGGTGGGATAGCATATATCCGAAGCACATACTCTCGAAAAATACGGTTTGATGTCGGCATAGATATAGTCTCGAATTCCACTTCGTTGTGACTTTCCTAACGGCTTTGCCCCCAAAGAACAATTGGGTGACATTCTGGGAACGGAGGGTGAAACTTGCTGAAAAGGACTGAATAATAATCTTTTGTCGTTCTAGCTAGAGGCTATTTCTTTTCAGGCGAGAGACATCAGAAGGGCGGTTCACCCGCGGTTCATCCATTTTCTACCTTTTCAGAGATGAAAGAGTTACGGAGTGCCGATAAACTACTATTGAAATTCTTCTTCAATAGTAAGAAAGCAATAAGAAAACAATTAACCACTCTTTGGTCTCCCACTGGGTCTACTCCCTGACCCCCCACGCTGAATGTTCCCCACGTAAAATGGGGATAGGAAGTAGATAACATTTTCCCGTTATAAAGAACGATTTCGAAAAACGGACCCCGTAAGCTAAAGGGTGTTGCTATGGTTACTTGACTGTGGTTGACAAAGGAAAAGATGTAAGGTACATTTTAATGTACAAAAGTTGTACATTAAAATCTGCTCTGTCTTTTTATATATTATTATAGAAGTATAGATACACATTGGTATCTCAAAATTAGAGTAAGAGATGAAATAAAAATACAAAAATAAAAAAATGATTTTAAGTAAAGAATGTTTTTTTTAATTATTTTAAGCACCTAAAATAATATTCAAATTAATATTACGTTACTTAATAATTGCACGGCCGCCATCTTGGATTTTTTTGCGCCAACTTGGCAATTTTACCGTGTTTTGAGGAGTGGAAAATTTCTCGCCAATGTGTTTTAAGCGGTGTTTTCAAAACGCTGGACTTATAATTTTTTTAGCTTTTTTAATAAAAACCACCTGTTTAAATTATGAAACTTAGAAAAATTTTTGAAAAATCATTTAAACGTTGGACTGAGATTTTTTTTTGTCATTTTTAATTAAAAACTACCTTTTCAAATTATGATCTATATGAAAAATTTGGTCAAATGAATTTTACTTACAGATAAAATTTCAATGCCATCTATTCAGTTTCCCCTAACTCTTTGACTAATAGCAATGAATCACCAAAATATTATGCCAATATATTGTTAATTAGAAAAAAAATACAGTATTTTCGTACCACCTAAATAACTTGCAATTTAAAAATTATCTAAAATTCAGCTTTGAAAAATGTAAAATAATTATGAACCCATAAATTTATGGTGAGTAACCAGATCCTTTTTTTTTTTTTTGGTTAGGGCATTGTGGTAATGAATTTTACTTCAGATTTGACCTTAACCAAATATTTGGTGCATACAATAAATTATTTGACCATTTATCCTGCTTTGTTGGAAATAAGAAAAAAAAACCTTTTCCTAAACCAATTACTTAACCTTAACTAACTTTTTAACTTAGGTTCCTGGGGAGAGAGAAGTTCCACTTCAGTTATTTAAATTTATTTGTAATCCACTACAACTTGGAATTTTAAAATATTTTAAAATATATTGTATTTAAAATGTATACTGTATTTTACATTTTACGAAAAAATGATGGCAGATAATTTTTACTTCAAATAAATGAAATGGTGTATCATTATAGTATACTAATTGACAATCGATAAACAAAATTAAAAGCAACTTAAATTTAATAAGTTAACGAAAAACTGATAATGGATTCAAAAATTTTCAACAAAAAGACTCTTAGTTTTAAAAATAATTTACTCTTTTGAGTATAGTCAATTTGACTCAGATTTCCAGGTCAAGGCCAAGATCTGACCTAAAATTATTATACTGTAATTAAAAGATCACATCAGAAATAACTGTTTGATCTTAAAATTAGAGAATTTGACATTGGGTAATTTTTACCAGAACGCAATAATTATCGCCATGCGAAATGCGCCAAACCCTGGCGGAAAAATCCAAGATGGCGGCCGTGCACACAAATCTAGAGTATCCCCCCTAACTTTATTTCTACTGATCAGATATACATAATATATAGCATATGTCCATCTGGAATAATGTACCTTTCAAACAGTGAAAGAATTTTTCAAATAGGTACAGTGGTTCTGAAGATTACCCTCCACGTACAAAATTGCTCTCTCTCTTTATATATAAGTATAGATATTTTACATCAATTGTATACATTGATCGCCGCATTTAGTATAAATATATATATTTATTTTCTTTTGGCATCAATTGCATACATTGACCGTTGTATTTAATTTGATTGTACTCCGTAGAGAAGCGCGGGTTTTCAGCTAGTATATATATATATATATATATATATATATATATATATATATATATATATATATACATATATATATATATATACATACAGTGTGACTATAATTTAAGCACCCCTACTTCGAACTCTCTATATATTGGACTGTTCAGTGTATGAGATTCAAATTTTATACACATAATATTCCAGACACGAGGAAACTGATTACACGAAAAAAAATTAGTTTCAAAAGCTCCAATAGGTGGTGCTTTAAAACAGAAAATATGAAAAAAGACAATAGTTTAAAAAACTTATGCGAAACGAAATTTTTGCCTGATTCTGGGGAGCGACGATGCCCATTTCCACATCATTGGAACAGTGAACAACCATAACTGTAGCATTTGGAAAACGAAAAGTCCCCATACGTTCTAAGAGATTCGACTTTACTCACCAAAATTTACAGTCTGGTGTGGATTCACAGCCACATTCATTCTTGGAACTTTCTTTTTCGAACAGGCTTATCGCAATGTCCCTGAGACATGCACCGTGATGGTCAACAGGTACAAAAGCATACTTGAAACTTTTGCTGTACCTCTTTTGAAACAGCGGGAATGTTTCGACTCAATTACTTTTATGCAAAATGGAGAGCCTCCACCCGTTGGATTATGTGTAAAGCAGTTTCTTCGGCAACGCTTCATTAATGACAGAATAATCAGTCGTGTGTTTCCGAAAACCTGGCCATCTTGTTATCCAGACCTTAATCCGTGGGATTTTTATTATTACCATGTTTTTATTAACTCGCTTTCTTGTTTTTTTTTTTGTGTGTGTGTGTGTGGGTGTTTGTTTGTCTGGTACAAATCATGCAATCGATTTTTAACTAACTTCCCGACTAGCTAGACATTTGAAACTTTTAAAATAGCTGAGAACACGATGACAATGCATTATTTTAATAGTGTTAGCCATCTTTAAACCTTTGAAGGGCGCCGTTTGCACAGTGCAAACGCCTAAATCTAGTCTTTTTTTTCACTTGCAGTAAATGTATTCCAGTTAAATGAGCAAAAAATGGTTATTACTGCCATCTGTTGTAAGTTTAAAGAAGTAAAAACATTTTGCAACCTTTAATTGGAAAATTTTTCAAGATTCTTTAGGTTAAAAAATATTGGGGCAAACGGTGGAGGTTGTTGCCTCTTAAAGGGTTAAGTAGATTTGAATTCATTTTCAGTTAATTTTGCTTTGTAGACTGGTGCAGCCATCTATTAGCCGGGACGGGAACGAAAAGTTAAACGCAAGTTAACTTCCAATTAACTTCATTTTCTTTCAAGTTGATGGGATAATTCATCAAAAAAATTTTAAAAATTATTTATTAATGCATAGAATTGTCAAGTTTATATGATTAAACAGAAAATTTAAAAACATGGTATAAAAAAAGTTCTCTTTATCTTGTAATTATTATCGGATTATCAGTATTTATGTAGCTGTAAATAGTAGAAACATTTTCTCTCATATTCTCCATAGGTCCCGGGTTGCGTCTATAGTTGGCGAATCTGTACCGTCAGTACGGCACCTATATCCATACTAATGAACAATAACAGGCGTACCCGCGGCTGTGTATTCAGGAATTACTGCAGCGACTAGATTTCAATTCAATCATAGTTATGCCTAATCGGCGGGGAACTTTAAGTTTTGTAATTTCTCCGTAGGTTAACACTGAATCGAGGGTTAGTAACAGCAGCCTAAACGCATACTAACAGGGTGACCTTATGTATTACCAGCATTCTGGTAACTATTAATTCCCGACTCTATGCATTAATATTTGTTATTTACAGACATAATTTAACTGGTATGCTGATATTAATGATTTCCATCAATATTTTAAGACACGTTTAACATCGAAACGAATAATTCTATTACGTAAAAGCAATAAAAAAAACCAACCACTAAATTATGAGGAAAACGTCACCGGAATTTCATTGACAATTAAATAAAATTTCACGCAACCGGACGGGAAAGCAAAACTAAAATAAAAAAAAGTCTATAACAGCGCCCTGGCTCTCGGCCAAGTAATAACTTACGAGTTTTACGCCAAAATTTTCGGGTCTTATACCTTCTTGCAAAGAAAAAAAAAATGTATGGCTGATAAGAGCTATTATTTTTTTAATATTTAATTTCGGGGAAAACATCGGATCGGGTCCAGAATGTTTTTTTTGTCGTGGAATTTCTGCTCTGTTATCGATATCTTTGGATAGAAGTTCCGCCAACGAAAAACTTTTGCTTCCTTGCAATATTTATTGCGTCGTGCGGGATAATTTATTTGAAAAGCCGGAAAAAGTTGAGATACGGCTTACTGATAAATTTGGGATGTTATAGTGGATTGTCCAAATCTTGCAAAGTGGGTGGAAGTTTTTGTTTTTTAACTTGGGGTATGTTTTTGCGAGTATTTTCTCGTTGAAACCGTTACAGGACGAAAATGTGCCTTGGTAAGTACGACGTATGTTCTACACCAGTGAAGTGCAAACTTTTTTCGATCGCACCCGCTTTCTTTAAGGGGATGGTGGACTTTCAAGTTACGTAAAATCGAACAAAAATTGAAATTGTATTTGTGGTGTATTGATGTTTCAATAATTACAAGATAAAAAGTACTTTTTATATACCATGTTTTTAAATTTTCTGTTGAATCATATAAACTTGACAATTCTATGTATTAATAATTACTTTTTAAAAATTTTTCTGATGAACTGTCCCATCAACTTGAAAGAAAATGAAGTTAATTGGAAGTTAACTTGCGTTTAACTTTTCGTTCCCGTTCCGGCAGACAGATGACTGCACCAGGCTACAAAACAGAATTAAGTGAAAATAATAAAAACATGATAAAATCTGCTTAAAGATGGCTAAAAGAATTAAAAAATGCATTGTCATCGTGTTCTGAGCTATTCTAAAAGTTTCAAATGTCTAGCTAGTCGGGAAGTTAGTTAAAAATCGATTGCAAGATTTGTACTGGACAAACACGCAAACAAGACAGCGAGTTAATAAAAACATGGTAAAAATATATAAATATGGGAATAAAAAGCACTTAAATTATGTAATGAATAATAAAAAGAAAACTTGGTGGCTTTAGAAAAGTAAATATTAAAAGGAGGTGAAAAAAATACCTTTTAAATAGCTTTTCCTTAAAATGAGTCATTTCCAGATTAGAAAGTCTTTGAAATGCCCCTTACATCATAATTTTTGACGACATTTTATAAAACTTATAATAAGGACTCCTCTAATACATTAAAATAAAGGTATGTATCCATTTCAGGTTTCGACTTCATTCAGATTTTCAAAGTTTAACTTTATTGTTGAAAAGTACAAAAATTTCATGAAAATTCTGATAATTCATGATAATTTCATGAAAATTCTGAAAGATTAAAAATATTTACTAAAAATTAATTTTTCCCCGAAAGCACAAAATAGTACATAACAGCTTAAATTTTAAAAAAAAACCTCGACTCTCAATGATAATCTTGGTTGAAACAATTTTTTAAAAAAATTATAAAAATGTTTAAAAAATAGAAAAAAATTAAACTGCACATTTTCGGTTATATTATTTTACATAATAACAATAAAATACTGTCTTGCTTACCCCCTGAACTTGTTTTTGGTAAAAATGTAATTAACAACTTATTTCACAATGTCACATCTTTTTTCTAAAACAAAAAAAATTTAAAATTTAAAAATTTGTAACTTTAGAAAAATTTAAAGTATTTTTTTAAAATAAATGGTTCAATATGACAAATTTAATAGAAACGATCTGCGACCTCCTCCAATTTCTTTCACGACCCCCAGTGGGACTCGACCCAGAGTTTGAACACCATGAGTCTACACTAACAAATCAATATCCATCATTGCAAAGCAGTTGAGTAATGAATATATACAGGGTGTCCATAATTAAACTTCCCTACTTTAAAGTTGTCTACAGTCAAAACTATTGTTCAGAAAGTTATAAAAATTTTTGTAGGACATATTGAAGCGATTGAAATTTGTTTGAGCGAATAAAAAAATTAGTTCAAAATTTCACCACCAGAGGGAATTTTTTGATGAATTGCACATTTACGACTGATTCTTTACTTAAGATTTCCCGATTTTTAATCGATAGGTCACCCTAACACAATAAATCATACTCATTAAATTTTACAGTCTTTAAAGTGATTGCAAAGTCGATCGGAAACTTGTTCGATAACTAATTTTTCGGACAAAAGATTTGAAGGAACCAAGAAGAAGCAAGTATGCAAATTAATTTTTGTCTACGTAGAGCAGAAGCTGTCATAAAACCTAGAAACTTTCATGGAAATTTTGTTTTCAGCGTGCTTGCTATTGCTAATCAGAATGGCATCGTTACGATTACCAGATCGAGCTTTGTTAGTAAAATTGTTTTACCAAAACAATAATTAAGCACTAGTTGCTCTAGGAAAATTTCGCAGTTTGAAGTTGATAAGAAAGGGTCATTGACAGTTAAAGGTCTTTGATTAATGATGGCCAAATTTGAAGAAACTGGTTCTTTTAACGTTCGTTCTGGAAGAGGAAGTAAATCTGTTTCCGCAGATCTGTAGAGAAGATTTCGCTTCAGGTGGAAGAGGACAAAGCTTCCAACGACCAGGCTAGTACCAGTGTCCGTCGTGTGGCAGAAGCATTGAATCTGTACCTGTTCAACTGTCCAAAAGGTCATGCAGAATATCCTCCGGTATTATCCGTACAAGATTCAATTTTTGCAGAGGTTGCTTACACATGATTTCGGACTCGACCGCAGTTTTAACTTCAGTTTCCTGCTCGCCTTGAGGTTGATGCAGAATGGCCTTGGAATATCCTCTGGACAGACGAAGCACACGTTTATTTGAACGGTTCGGTGAATACTCACATCTGCCGAATTTGGGAACCAGAAAATCAGCGTATAATCTTAGATGTTCAGATGCATTCACCGAAAGTAACCGTGTGGTGTGGATTTTCTGCATTTTTTATTCTCGGCCCGTATTTCTTCGAGGAATTAAGTCCTAGATGTACGGTAACATGCTCGGTCACCGGGGAGCGATATTTATCCTTGTTACTGAAAAAAATTGTTCCGGATATGCAATCACGTCAGTGCCTTTCAAGCACAACTTTTATACAAGATGGAGCTCCTCCACACATTACCCTTCGTGTTAATAACGTTTTCAAAATCGCTTCACAGAAGAAACTGTCATCAGCCGCCACTTTCCTCATGTGTGGCCTCCCCGATCCCCAGACCTCAATCCATGCGACTTTTGGCTTTGGGGGCATGTGAAACATCTAGTAAGTCTTGATAAACAAAGAACTATATCTGATCTGAAAGACAGCATTTCACGACAGGTTCTCAGCATTACCCCGGACACACTGCGGTCAACTGTAGAACATGCTATCTTACGATTTCAAATGGTAGCTGAAAATGATGGCCGTCATGTTGAACATGTCTTGTTGTAATAAATTTTTTTTAACTATAGTAAATGTTGGCTGAATGTGTAATGCATAAAAAACGCACTCTGGTGGTGAAATTTTTAACTAATTTTGTTATTCGCTCAAACAAATTCCCATCCCTTCAATATGTCCTACACAAAATTTCATAACTTTCTGAACAATAGTTTTGAATGTAGACAACTTTAAAGTAAGGAAGTTTAATTATGGACACCCTGTAGATAACAATAATTTGTACTGATAGCAACAGAAATACTTTTTCTACCGTGGTCGTATAACAATCTTCCATGAATGGAATAATATAACAATATATAAAAAATTATTAATTTTATTGTATCGTTAATTTTATAATTAATATAAGTAATAAAATGTATATTAATTTTATTGTTTGTTTATTTTATAACTAATATAATTAACAAAAAGTATATTAATTTTAATGTTTGTTAATTTAATAATTAACACAATTTAAAAAAAAAAATTATATTAATTTTGTTTGTTAATTTTATAATTAATATAATTAACAGAAAATAATAAATATTAATAGCAATTTCTCTTACAGATAATTGGGGAAATTAATTATGTAAAACTTATCATCAATACCACTGTAAAATTAAAAAGCGTTGGCTGCATGTTTCGAACTGATCAATAGTTCATCAGGTCATGGAGCATTGGTGTGATGAACTATTGGTATTGAAGAAGTGTTTCTTTACGTAACAATACTACTACTAATAATTTGGCTAACGGTTTCTTATTGCAGGCTTGCATGAATAATAATAACTAGTTGGTACCCGTCAAAATGTGACGACTAGATAGTAAATAAATGTACTAATGCACAAATTATACTCAACACATCATTTCCAAATGTAGAAAATGATAAAAATGTGCAGAAAAGCATTAATGTGTTTAAGCAGCCTCGTTCTTAGTATCTAAAGTCAGATTTAAAAATGTCACTGAGCATGCGCAGAAAGCATTTTTTTTTTAAATTTGTAAATTATCGCTAATTAAACAATTTCCTTCAGGTTTAATCTTATATTTCACAAACATAATTATCATAAAGAAGCAGAGAGAGATCTAGAGACTCCTCGAAATAACGTATTTATCATTAATACATGTCACTGAGCATGCAGAGAAACAGTGAGCTACTAAAGACAGATTTAAACATGCCAATGAGCATGCGCAGAAATCCATTTTTAATTGTAAATTATCGCTAATTGATTGAAATTGCGGTTACAAAAACCAAATTTGACAAATCTACAGATTACAGTCTTTCGTTTAAGACCAAAATGAAGTAAATCGATGCAGTAGTTCTCTCTCACGGACTGCCCAAAAAGTCGGCTTAGCAACTTAAATATATAGATTTTAACAAACATTAAGATTAAAAAAATTCGTTTTCTTTTTTGTAATTTAATATGATAAACAAATAATAGTAATAGATTTTAATAACAATAAATTTTACTAGTACTAATAAAAATATTTTGGCTACCATGTTCATATTCCCATTCCACATGAACTGTAATCATGGTGAGATGAGTCATCTATACTAATATATAAAGAGAGAGCGGATTTTGTACGTGGAGGGTAATCTCCGGAACCACTGCACCTATTTGAAAAATTCTTTCACTGTTTGAAAGGTACATTATTCCAGATGGACATAGGCTATATATTATGTATATCTGATCAGTAGAAATAAAGTTAGGAGGGATACTCTAGATTTGTGTGCACGGCCGCCATCTTGGATTTTTCCGCCAGGGTTTGGCGCATTTCGCATGGCGATAATTATTGCGTTCTGGTAAAAATAACCCAATGTCAAATTCTCTAATTTTAAGATCAAACAATTATTTCTGATGTGATCTTTTAATTACAGTATAATAATTTTAGGTCAGATCTCGGCCTTGAACTGGAAATCTGAGTCAAATTGACTATACTCAAAAGAGTAAATTATTTTTAAAACTAAGAATCTTTTCGTTGAAAATTTTTGAATACATTATCAGTTTTTCGTTAACTTATTAAATTTAAGTTGCTTTTAATTTTGTTTATCGATTGTCAATTAGTATACTATAATGATACACCATTTCATTTATTTGAAGTAAAAATTATCTGCCATCATTTTTTCGTAAAATGTAAAATACAGTATACATTTTAAATACAATATATTTTAAAATATTTTATAATTCTAAGTTGTAGTGGATTACAAATAAATTTAAATAACTGAAGTTCAACTTCTCTCTCCCCAGGAACCTAAGTTAAGAAGTTAGTTAAGGTTAAGTTATTGGTTTAGGAAAAGGTTTTTTTTTTTTTCTTATTTCCAACACAGCAGGATAAATGGTCAAATAATCCTTGTCCCGATTTTATTGTATGCACCAAATATTTGGTTAAGGTCAAATCTGAAGTAAAATTTCATTACCACAATGCCCTAACCCCCCCCCCCCAAAAAAAAAAAAAGAGGATCTGGTTACTCACCATGAATTTATGGGTTCATAATTATTTAACATTTTTCAAAGCTGAATTTGAGATAATTTTTAAATTGCAAGTTATTTAGGTGGTACGAAAATGCTGTATTTTTTGTCTAATTAACAATATATTGGCATAATATTTTGGTGATTCACTTGCTATTAGTCAAAGAGTTAGGGCAAACTGAATACATAGCATTGAAATTTTATCTATAAGTAAAATTCATTTGACCAAATTTTTCATATGGATCATAATTTGAAAAGGTAGTTTTTAATTAAAAATGACAAAAAAAAATCTCAGTCCAACGATTAAATGATTTTTCAAAAATATTTCTAAGTTTCATAATTTAAAAAGGTCGTTTTTATTAAAAAAGCTAAAAGAAAAACCCAAAATTTCCAATATTTGAGAATGATTTTTTCAAAAAAATTTCCAAGTTTCATAATTTAAAAAAGTGGTTTTTATTAAAAACCCAAAAATAAATCTAAGTCCAACGTTTAAATGATTTTTCAAAATTTTTTCTAAGTTTCATAATTTAAACAGGTGGTTTTTATTAAAAAGCTAAAAAATTCAAAGTCCAGCGTTTTGAAAACATCGCTTAAAACACATTGGCGAGAATTTTTCCACTCCTCAAAACACGGTAAAATCGCCAAGTTGGCACAAAAAAATCCAAGATTGCGGCGTGCACACAATTATTAAGTAACGTAATATTATTTTGAATATTATTTTAGGTGCTTAAAATAATTCAAAAAACATTCTTTACTTAAAATCCTTTTTTTATTTTTGTATTTTTATTTTATCTCTTACTCTAATTTTGAGATACCAATGTGTATCTATACTTCTATAATCTATCTATACTTATATATAAAGAGAGAGAGCGATTTTGTACGTGGAGGGTAATCTCCAGAACCACTGCACCTATTTGAAAAATTCTTTCACTGTTTGAAAGGTACATTATTCCAGATGGACATAGGCTATATATTATGTATATCTGATCAGTAGAAATAAAGTTAGATGCTTAATCCTAACAATCTCCATTGTTACCGCTACTGTCCTCTACCGCATTTTGTGCCGAAGTCTTCAACGACCCTTAGCGTGGTGCTATCGCGGTGGGCTTCTGTTCTGACGATAGTGGTTTGAACCTATCCGTTCTCCGGCACGCCTTTTTCTTTTAAAAAATTAACTTTAATTATTTACTAACGTAATATTAATTTGAATATTATTTTGGGAATATTATTTGAAAAAAATTTAATGTTATTTAAAAAAAATATTCTTTACTTAAAATCCTTTTTTTATTTTTGTATTTTTATTTCATCTCTTAACTTCTCTCTTTTAAAAAATTAACTTTAATTAATAACTAACGCAATATTAATTTGAATACTATTTTAGGTGCTTAAAATAATTTTAAAAAACATTCTTTTTATAAAATCCTTTTTTATTTTTGAATAAAACTACGGTCTCAAGCACACCTCTTTCTTTTATAAAATTAACTTTAATTAATAAATAACGTAATATTACTTTGAATATTATTTTAGGTGCTTAAAATAATTTTAAAAAAATTCTTTACTTAAAATCCTTTTTTATTTTTGTATTTTTATTTCATCTCTTACTCTAATTTTGAGATACCAATGTGTATCTATACTTCTATAATAATATACAAAGAGAGAGAGCAGATTTTGCATGTGGAGGGTAATGTACAACTTTTGTACATTAAAATGTACCTTACATATTTTCCTTTGTCAACCGCAGTCAAGTAACCATAGAAATACCCTTTAGCTTACGGGGTCCGTTTTTCGAAATCGCTCTTTACAACGGGAAAATGTTATCTACTTCCTATCCCCATTTTACGTGGGGGACATTCAGCGTCGGGGGTCAGGGGAAAGAGTGGTTAATTGCTTTCTTATTGCTTTCTTACTATTAAAGAAGAATTTCAATAGTAGTTCATCGGCACTCCTTGCCTCTTTCATCTCTCAAAAGGCTGAAAATGGATGAACCGCCCTTCTGATGTCTCTCGCCTGTAAATAAATAGCCTCTAGCTAGAACGACAAAAGATTATTATTCAGTCCTTTTCAGCAAGTTTCACCCTCCGTTCCCAGAATGTCACCCAATTGTTCTTTGGGGGCAAAGCCGTTAGGAAAGTCACAACGAAGTGGAATTCGAGACTATATCTATGCCGACATCACACCGTATTTTTCGAGAGTATGTGCTTCGGATATATGCTATCCCACCCCGTAAGGAAAAGGTTTAATATTTTTAAGATTCAAGTAGAGGAGGTATTGATAAATACAAAAAGGATTTTTGAAACTGGCAACGTTAAAGGGTTTATTGAAGAAAACAGCATTTGGAAGTATTGGACATTTTAGAGTATTGGCATTTGGAAGTATTGGACTTTTTATTGGACATTTAAGGTAAAAAAAGATTTACAATTTATTGGCTATCAACTGGAAATTTATTGGTATAATATTTTGTTCAACCCGGACAAAGTCGGGACGGGCCGCTAGTCTATATATATAAAACGCGTAGGTATGCGGCACAAAAATCGACGATATTTCTACACTCCGAATGGCAACGGCTGCTACTACCAGATGCAAACATTAGTGGCCGTCCCGAATTCGCAACCGCGTGTCAACATGGATTTACGCACTGAAATCAGGAATGCTCGAAAGCGAGCTGCACTATCAAGTGAAAATTGGGAACAGTCTCAAGAAAGAAAGCGAAGAAAAAATAATTAATTAAGAAAGAGGAGTGAAAGAGAGTGCATAAATGATCACAAGGTTAGGCTTAACCGTCACCAACATAACAAACAACAACCGATAAACAGTAATAACTAATTTTCTGCACTTTTTTAGTACTTGCTGAATTGTTACTCCATTTTATAAGTGAAGAAATTTTCCCAACGATTTATTTAATGTTTGATATAATTAAATGTAGATATCTGCTTTTGGGAACAATAGTACATACAGAGAGTGATGTAATCCACACTATATTTTAGTACTTGCTGAATTTTTACTCCATTTTTTAAATGAAAAAGATTTTCCCCAACAATTTCTCATTTGATGTAATGATAAAGTGTCGATATCTTAATGTTGAAAAATAGTACATACAGAGAGGCATGTAATTTTTAAAATCATCGGTGTCGGGTTTCTCAGTCTTATCTTTAACTCTTTTCTTGAGTAATGGAAATTCATTTTTTTTTAATCACGATGTTTTAGAATCAGCCGTATAGAGAATTTTTCAATGATTATAAATTTTTGGCTGAGCTCCCACTACCCCTAAACAACGTATATTTATGATGACAGGTAATGGTAACATTCCTTACATATGTTAATTTCAGTTAAGTTGTTTTACAAAAGAAAATATAAAACTAAAAGTGACCATGTTGGTCACGAAGCGGCTAGTTCAAAAAAAAAAAAAAGAGGGGAAATCCTCTGCAACAGCATGTCCCATGCAGGCTTATTTTAAAAATACACTCAGGAATTATCATATTTTCATTTGAGCTTTTTTCTTTCTCGAAACCTGCCGGAAAAATGTTAGCACCAATGGTGGAAGCATTGGGAACAAATTTAGATCCCGTTCTCCAACTCCGAAATCATAGCAACAGTTAGGTTAGTTGAAGTTTTATTGTGCCAGATCCAGGAACAGGATATCTCTGTGCTCGGATGGCAAAATGTTTTAAGAAACTTCTCTTTAAAAATTTCAGTTTTTTGAAATTGCGGATTCTCGTTCGCCGATTTATTCTGTTTACTGTATCGACTGTAATTAATAAAGAAATATTTTTTTCTGAAACCCTGGAATTAGTGATTTTTCGTGACATCATGAATCTTAGAATTGCTGTCATATAAATTTCTTATGACATTTTGCCATCTGAGCACATGTATGACGCTAGAAGGTACAAAAATTACAACACTTTATGAACAGGATTTATATCAAATTGGATCTACAGCTTATTATTAAATATTTTTCCAAAAATTATCATCATTTATGTAATTTCAGTGATCCCTCTAGCTAGGATCTATAGGGATAATATGACTATCAGTATTTAAGGCTGCTGTGAAGTTACCTGAAAGATCAATTCGCTTACCTCAATGTTAACCTATGGAGAAAATATGCCTAATTTTTAGTTTTGGAACACTATGGTCACACTATGGTTTTTGCTTCACGAGGGCTAGTTGGACCGGGACCTACTGCTTAAAGCCGATTCCGAACTGATAGAAACATCCATGCCAACAGTGGGACTCGAACCCACGGACTCTTGTACTGAATGCCAGCGCCCAAGCCATTTGGCCATCAACCGGCATAATGTGTCTACTATTGACAGCTACATAAATGATTATAATCCAATAAAAATGTTATTTTCAGGTAACCTGAACTTTTCTGCACTTTGCGACACGATTTATTTTATAAATTTCGCCCACCACAGGAATTGATGAACGTTTAAACTTTTTCGGGTGCGCCATTCGCACAGTGCAAGCGCCTAAATCTAGTCTTTTACACTTGCATTTAGTGTATGTATGTATATATATATATATATATATATATATATATATATATATATATATATATCTATGATATATATATATGTATATATATGTGTATATATATATATATATATATATATGTGTATATATATAAATGTATATATATGTGTATATATATAAATGTATATATATGTG
The DNA here is from genome assembly GCA_907164885.2 of Dolomedes plantarius. Classification (NCBI taxonomy): domain Eukaryota; kingdom Metazoa; phylum Arthropoda; class Arachnida; order Araneae; family Dolomedidae; genus Dolomedes; species Dolomedes plantarius. The sequence goes on along the minus strand of OU015499.1, from coordinate 67,528,065 downwards.
TATATATATAAATGTATATATATGTGTGTGTGTATATATATATATATATATATATATATATATATATATATATATATATATCTATGATATATATATATGTATATATATGTGTATATATATATATATATATATGTATATATATGTGTATATATATAAATGTATATATATGTGTATATATATAAATGTATATATATGTGTATATATATAAATGTATATATATGTGTGTGTGTATATATATATATATATATATATATATATATATATATATATATATATATATATATATATATATATGAATTTATGAACGTTTAACCTTTTTCAGGTGCACCGTTCACACAGTGCAAACGCCTAAATCTAGCCTTTTACACTTGCATTTAGTGTATTCCAGTTAAATGTACAGAAAAATGGTTAGTGCTGCCATCTATTATGTGTTTAAAGAAGTAAAAACATTTTGCAACCTTTAATTGTATAAAAATATAAATTCTTTAGATTAAAAAATCGGGGAAAAAAATCTGCACCGTGCAAATGCTGGAGATTGTTGGCCCTTAAAGGGTTAAAAGACACTGTCAGACTCACGTCCGACATTCTTAATTGAGACTGTATGAAGGTGAGTAATAGAACCTTCAATAAGCCCCAAAAGAAACGTCGATACAGGTTTACAATACTATTCATTCATTGTATTACTTTTATTTGGCTAAGTGTTTGCTGTGTTTATTGTGCAATGTGTTTAAATTGTGTTACTTTCGAAGTATATGGTATTTAATTTTATTGCTAAAACTTGTATGTATGTTAATGTCATATTTTAAAAAAGATAACAGCTTTGACTTCAGCACCAGCGGGTTTATAAATTAACTAGCTGAAAACCCGCGCTTCGCTACGGAGTACATTGAAATTAAATACAACGGTCAATGTATGCAATTAATTCCAAAAAAAAATAAATATATATATATATATTTATAATAAATACGACGATCAATGTATACAATTGATGTAAAAAAAACATTTATAAAGAAATCGTAAGGGATATTTTTATAGACAAAATAAAGTCCAGTCGTCTGCCGCATTAGCAAGAAAAAAATATTTTATTGTCTATTTTATTTTGCACGTGACGATAAATTTATTTAAAGTACCAGAAAAAGAAATCACGTGATCAGCATTTAATAAATTAAATTCTAAAAATTAATTTTTAAAAATTCACCAAAAATCAGGAAATGGAGGTAAAAATTCAAAACAAATTTCATTTTGAAGGAATTTTTATGATCTTTCTCGTGATATAAATTTTATAACCCTCAATGTAATATTTTAAATGCAAACGTAAAAAAAGTTTAAAAAAACAGCTTAAAAATTTAATTTAAAAAAATCTATGAAGAATTTTTGAAAAATCTTTCTTAGTGCACCCCTACACTATTAGAAGAAACGCCATGCAAAATTTCAGCCCTTTAGGTCCAGCGGTTTGGTCTGTGCGTTGTATGTCAGTCAGTCAGTCAGTCAGTGAATGAATGAGTCAGTTACGGAACTTTTTTTATATATATAGACTAGCTGAAAACCCGCACTTCGCTACGGAGTACATTCAAAGTAAAAACATCGGTGAATGTATGCAATTAATGCCAATATATATATAATAAATACGACGATCAATGTATATAATTGATGTAAAATATATATATATTTATAAAAATATCGTAAGGGATATTTTTATAGACAAAATAATGTAGAAGAAGATATTCAAATTAAATCTAATATAAAGAATACTAAAGAATATAGTACAGTTTCTAGAACATTTCTTTTACTGTATTTTAATATTTTTTTGGATAATGTCCAATCGTCTGCCGCATTAGCAAGAAAAGAAAAATTATTTTTTGTCTATTTAGTTTTTATGCACGTGACGATAAATTTATTTAAAGTACCAGAAAAAGAAGTCACGTGATCAGCATTTAATAAATTAAATTCTAAAAATTAATATTTAAAAATTCACCAAAAATCAGGAAATGAAGGTAAAGATTCGAAAAAATTTTCATTTTAAAGGAATTTTTATGATCTTTCTCGTGATATAAATTTTATAACCCTCAAATTATTATTTTAAATGCAAACTTAAAAAAAGTAAAAAAACAGCTTAAAAATTTAATTTAAAAAAATCTAAGAAGAATATTTCAAAAATCTCTCTTAGTGCACCCCTACACTATAAGAAGAATCGCCATGCAAAATTTCAGCCCTTTAGGTCCAGTGGTTTGGTCTGTGCGTTGTATGTCAGTCAGTCAGTGAATGAATGAATGAATGAATGAGTCAGTTACGGAACTGTTTTATGTATATAGATTAAGGCACATTTAAAGAACCTTGTGTTTATACTGCACCCTGAAGCGAAGTGAAATAAATAGCGAACGAGCTATATTTTGTGATAGGATGTTATTCTTTTGGTTGGATATAAAGGAGAGGATAAAAATGGTACGAAGTGATGCATCTGTTGTAGCTTCTTTCTATATTCTCTCTGGCAAATAAAAAATGTTTATTTTACTTCTGACTCCAAATTCTTCAGCCCTATACTTGTGATCCCAAGACTTCCACGTCGGTACATGTATGATATCTCCCCCCCCCCCCCCAAGAGATTTCTCGCCAAATCTGGCGCCCTTTTCTTTGGGAGTAGTGTGTTGTTAAAGAGCGCGAATTGCAAAAAATGTGGGTCAGAGATGAGGATTAAAGTTAAGAGTTCTTTTACTGATGGTTTTACATTTGTTTCTATGAAAGTAATTTGGGGGAAGCAATGTAATACTGAGAAATCTATTCACCCGAATACGACTGAAAGTGCGTGGAGGCGAGTAAAAGCAACGTTGCCTACGTACAATCACAAGGCATATTTTAAATTCTACCTAGCGATGTACATGTTTCAGAAATCATGTCTAGCGGCAAATGTATATCGTTTTAATTAATTTATTGAAATCGTTTCGGGGATTAACTGGGAGGAGTACAAAATTTTGGTATAGATACTTTTTTATTTAAATTCTATTGCCAACATGTATTATTTTCTATTGAATTTGTGCTTTAATTTATGTTTAATCAGGAAATATATATTTAAACAAGATGTATTTTATGTTTATTTAAATGAATTTTTATCAGTTGCACTATACTGACTTTTTTTCGCTGACTTTCTTTTTTTCTAACAAATTTCTTATTATTTTTCAGCTTTTATTTTTTATATTTAAGTGTTTTTGTGCTTTTCTGTGGTTGTACAGTATAAAAAATGCGTATTTTTGGGACTTTCCGGAATTTCCCGTTTCAAAGACACGCATTCTGCTTGGCGACAAAAAAAATCGCCAAAATCGCCATTGGGGGGGGGGGGGGGTTATATCATACTAGTTCCATCACGTCTCCCTTGCTTTCGAGATGCTTGAAGTTTTTCGTTTGAAGAGAGATAACTACTCGACCGAAATCTAACGGCGCCCGTAGACAGTCGAGTCCAAGGCAGATAGGCGAAGAATCGCCCACTTATTTGGCGCTTTTTACGAGATTCATGAGCGTGCCAATTGTGGTATCTAAGCCGATTTCGAATAGCTTTTTATAGTGAAGGAACCTGGGATAAGGACCTTCATATTATCAGGTTTACAGACACTATGCTAGATTATTTCCCGAATAATTTAAATTTAAAAATACGTGCATTTAAGAAAATGGCCCAAGGTGTAAAATTGCTTTCTCGATTACGGAGTGCAATTTTAAAAAGAAATCTTTCAATCCAAGTCGGAAATTCTTGGCCAGATTTTCTCCAAAGATTTACATTGAGGTGGGCGAATCCAATAGGGCTAGTACACAGCAGCCTTAATATAATCGACTAATTTCTAAAAAAATGTGTTCCCTATATTTGGAAAGATATTTTTATTTTACCAATTTATTTGAAACCAGTTTTCTAGAATATGCGCTTCGAATACCGTAAATTTCGACGATGATAGATGACCAACATTTGAAACCACCCATCATATTATATCTGTTTTTTATAAATAAGATGCATTTTTGGTAAGTGATTAACTCAGTTTCGAAGAAGATCTTGGATACAAATTGACCCTATACATATACATTTTTTAATAAAAATTTTATCGGAAAAAGCTTCCGTCAATAATCCAATATCGAATTTAAAGTTACCCTTTAAAGGATTCTAACGATTTTTAAATTAAATCTGCCCCTCGGGAAAATATTTCCGCCATAAGTTCTTTTTGAGATAAAGATTTGTTTAAATTTTAAAATTTCTTAACAGAGGAAAATTTCTGAAAAGAAATTCAGAAAGAGGCATTTCTGGTGAGATAATTTTTTAACACAAAATAAAATAATACTTAGTTTGGTTCAGTAGCTTTATTGATAAAGTTCAGGAGTTTTTTAACGATTATATAAATTTATGATTTAAATAACTATCTATAGGGATTTATTGTTAAAGATAATACAATAGCGTAAGTATTTAGGATAATTCATGTGTGTAAATTTAAGTGCGTGTAACATTTATTGGAAAATTTGACAGATGAATATGAACGTCCGTTCTGAATTATGATCCTTTAGACTGATTAATGTTTTACAACGATCGTTTCATAAAAAGAGAGTATTTTTTCCTCTAGTAGGCAACAAAGTAAATATTACCGTCTATTCTGAATTATGATCGTTTAGATTGGTTTATGATTTACAACGAGCGTTTCATAAAAAGAGAGTATTTCTTCCTCTAGTAGGCAACAAAGTAAATATTGACGTCCATTCTGAATTATGATCGTTTAGATTGGTTTATGATTTATAACGGGAGTTTCATAAAAAGAGTATTTTTTTCCTCTAGTAGGCAACAAAGCAAAAGTTAAAAGGAAATTGATGACGACTTTCTGAATCAAAGAATATGGGGCAATAGTGCATGAACGAGGAAGACGTAGTTGTCTTTGTCATTTAGCAGTTGTATAAAGAACGGTTGCATTTTGCATACCGCATAGGAGGTGAGTGATTGAGAGTTAAGAAAAGAAATGCGTTGTGTGATAAAATATTACTATCGTTCGGAAATATCCTATGTTTGTTAAATCATGACACACCACCTTACAGTCCTGACCTAGCTCCATTCCATTTATGAGCGTTTCTGACGTTCAAGTCAAAGCTCGTGGAAGTAAATTCAGTACAGATGCTCAGTTCTTTCAGTTGTAGAGGGTTCAGTTATGCAAATTCCCCCAAACGCCTCCACCGTATACCTTGAAAAGTGGGCTAAACGATGGGTTCGTTGCATATATAAGAGAAATTATCTGTTGTAATTGCATTATGTTTTTCAATGGAACGCCGTTTGTATTTTACATCTTCATTAACTCTGAAATTTCTCTCGATACAAAACATCGTCTTACTATTGATCAAAGGATAAAGCGTGTTAGGACCCTGGTATTCAAATATACGCACCCAGAAACCTTAGATCCTGGTTTCGACTCGTTATGGTCTTCTCATGCATACGTAGACGTTAGTGGGAAAAGTAATCCAAATGCGAAACGTACTATATAAATTTTTACTAGTGACTGACAAATCACTAGTAAGTCAGTAGTCGAAAAAACTTAAAATGCTTATAATGGTGTGCATAAAACGAAAAGTCTATTAAATTACGATGACAACTTCCATTGCTTTGGTCGGTATGTGTATCACGGTCAATGTCCGAGAAAAAGTTACAAACGGTTTTGTGAAGCTGGATCATGCAAGTAACGGGAATTGATGATACCAGTTCGAACTTATTTTTAGCAATGTGGCAATACCTTTATTTTAGTCAAAGTAAAAAAATAATTATTCAAAATCAAAGGGAGAAACAATTTTTTTGAGTAATTCGCAAACTGGTCATTGATTGTCAGACACATCGCGAATTGGTCGACTAAAGCTAGAAGTAGTTGTAAATTCTAGATTATTTCGGGCTTTTGCCAATGTGGCTTAGCCAATGCTAGAACTGGCCAAACATCAAACTTTGATTGTAACATATATGTGTACATATAAGCTCATAAAGGTGGCATGGTTTTGATATATAATAAAACTTCTGAAATCAATTTTCTCTGAATAATTATGTATGGAAAATATTAGTTTATTTTTTTACTTTTTAGAGGGATAAGTTATATTTTATATATATATATATATATATATATATATATATTGTCCTAAACAATTTTTTTAAACCTTTCGTACGCGCAAAAAAAAAAATCGGAGCTAACAGAAACGTCGGAGATAGAAAAATTGATTGAATTCAGAACTATACAAAAATAAAAAAAATCAATGAATCAAAGATCATTAATAGAAATTAATATCAAAAATACAATGACGCAAAATAAAGATAACAGAATAAGGAAAATTATGACTTACAGAAATAAATTTTTCTTATTTTTGAATTTCTCTATTTTGTATCATTTTCACTTTGATATTAATTTTCTCGTATGTTGTTGTATTTATATTGATAGTCTTTGTATTTTGATATTAAATTCCCGTAATAAACCAATAATTCAATGATACAAAATAAATCGATCCCAGGATAAGTAAAATCATGACTTAGAGGAAATTTGGAAACACATACATGAAATGAACAAATGTGGATTATTTAGTGTTTATTTTTCGGAAACTTTTCTTATTCTTTCTTATATCTTTATTTTGGGTCAGTCTGTTTGATAAAAATTCCTCGTAAACTTTTTGTGTTTATATTAAGTCTTCTTTGTTGAATTGTTTCGAGAAAATTGGCATTAAAAAGACATTGATACAAAGTAAAGCGATCCCAGAATATAAGGAAATTTATGACTTGCAGGAAACTTGGAAAACATGTAGTAAACTTCTTGTCAGACAACTACGCAATCAACAAGAAGTGGTGATTACGCATGTGTAATATGTTTTATCGCAAGTTTCCTTAAGTCAAAATTTTCCTCATACTGAAATCTCTTATTTTGTATCATTCTCTTTTTGATATTCATTTTCTCGTACACTGTATTTATATCAATTCTTATCTATTGGTTTTTTTCGAGAATCTTAATATCATAAGGGCATTGATAAAAAATAAAAAGGTTCCAGAATAAGGAAAATTATGACTTACAGGAAACTTCTTGTAATCAAGACTGCTTTTCAGACACATGCGTAATCAACAAGAAGTGTTGATTACGCATATGCTTTTACACAAGTTTCCTGTAAGTCAAAATGTTCCTCATACTGGAATTTATTTTGTATCATTGTCACTTTGCCATTAAATTTCTGGTATGTTGTTTGTATTTATATTTAGAGTTTTTGAGTTTTTGGTTTGTTTTGAGAAGATTAACATCAAAGTGACAATTATACAAAATAAAGAGATCCCAGATAAAATAAAATTAGGACTTGCGGACAGTCGGAAAAATGAATATTCAACACTTCTTGTCAAATACACACATAATAAAAACTTCTTGTTGATTACTTGTGTGCTTTTCCACAAGTTTCCTATAAATCATAAGTAGTAATACTTTTGGCATCACATAATAGCGAGGAAAAATTCATATTTGTTTTTAAATGAGTATCTTGAGACCTAATATACTACACGCAACGTGTATGAGAAACCTAGAATATGTATACTTAAATATCGTAAAGAGGTCATTAATTATTCATCATTATACACAACTCACATACATTCCCTATCTACCCATTAAACATCGGAACCTTTTTTAAACCTCAGTAGAAATCAGTTTCAAATTCAGAGCGACAGCATTTGACAAAAGCAATTTATCACGACAAGAGAAAAAAAATCCTTTGTGATTTCAAATATTCTCCAAAGATTCGGAGGTAATATTCGAGCGTGAATTTCCGGTAAATAAAAGTTACTACTCCGTTGCTAATTCATTTTTATGAAAGTCGAAGAATGTTAAATTTCTGGCAGGGGGCCCACAGAAAATAAAAAACAAATAAAGGCAAAATAGAAAAGGAGTTTCAAATATTATTTTACTGTGGAGTATTTTACCATTTTGAAAAGGGGAACGAACCGGGACCTTTAAGAACATTTTTTAAAAATCTCTTTTGGAAATGTTCCAATACCAAATTTGTTGGCATCGGCTTTTTTTTTATTTCTCTGGCCAACATCTTGAACGAGACCGGGTAGTTTTGTGTTGGGAAATAAGAGACGTGAGAAGTTTTAAAGTATTTCGCGTAATTCATTTTGAAATCAGGACAGAAAACTGGATTGTGTCGATCGTGGAAGATTTATAAGTAACTGTATCCTTTCAAATTAATCAAAAGTTCTTGAATGTACATGTATCAAGTCAAACTGTAACTTTTTTGCGACAATAGTGTATTCAAATGTTTAGAAATGTTTATCAAAGGACTATGACCGTAAACAGACGAATAGACCCTGTGTGTGTTTGAAAGAAAAATTGTATGTAGTATTTTTCACAATGTCCAGGTAAATCGATCGTAGAAAACCAATATTCAACCCCAATTTACATCATCTTTATAAACACCAAGACGACATTTTTGTGAAAGTACAAAAAATGAAAAGGGCAAGTCATGCGATGCGATTGTCTGAAGATAATAACGCCAAGAAACTTTTCATGGCTAAACTGGTAGGCAATCGACTCATAGGTAAAACAATGCAAAGATGGTCTGGTGACTGGGGTTTGTTACCTGATAAATTTTAAGAATGAAAAAATATCTAGGAGACTAGGGCAAGATGGAAGAAGCCCTTTGAGAAGGTTCCTTCCAAGGGCAACCTAATGGCTATAACCTAAATTTTGCAACCTAATGGCTATAACACTTGAATTACCAAACCAGTCGAAATAACATTTGACAGCGGTGGTAGACGTCACATTGGTAGAAATTGATATACTTTTTTCCACCAACTATTAAAATTGGTTGAAATTTATGTATTTTTTTCTACCAATTACCAACATCGGTTGAAATTAATATTTTTTCTACCAATTACCAACATTGGTTGAAATTACTATATTTTTCTACCAATTACCAACATTGGTTGAAATTGCTATATTTTTCTACCAATTAAAAACATGAGTTGAAATTAATATATTTTTTCTACCAATTACCAACAATGGTTGAAAATGATATAATTTTTTCTACTAATTACCACATTGGCCCACACTATCCAGAGATGATGAACACTTTCCAAAGTATCTTGTATTCCATTAGATCTTCGTGAAATGCCCCAATCCACGCAGCTCGAATTATTATACATTTCTTGATACGGTTTTCAGGACCGTAATTCATGTGTGATCATTTCACTACCCCTGCCCTAAAAACTTCATAATTTTAACTTCCAACAATATTCCCTTTAAACAATATTTTTTCCCTTTAAACAATATTTCCATAGCGCTGAAGAATCCAGCCTTGTAATGAACTATTTTCACTCGAAGAAAACAGCTAGGAACTCATTGGTAATTACAAAGTCGCAATCGTCGGTCAAAAACTTTCGTGGTGTGTCACTGTAATTCTTATAGAATTAAGAAAGCTTGTTATGAACTTTTGCACGTTCGTGATTTCAGTGTATCAAATTTATGCATCAGCGACAGCCTTTCGTGTGCCGGAAATAGCTGTGATATGTCTGTACAACCTAGTGAGTGTATCCACGTAGTTTTGACATTTACGGTAATTAATGGAGCAATTTACAGTAACTTATAGAACGGTAGAGACTGAAGTCCTCATAATCCTGAAAAGAATGCAGAAATAGTCAGTAACGTATTCAGTTATTCCGGAATTGTATTTTAAAGGTCATTTAAAGAGTAATCTATTCAGCTGTAAACGGGGAAACGTTAGTGGTAAAATTGAATAGTATTCGAATTTCTACTTATTTGTGTCAACTAACAAGCCATAAACGACTAAACTTCAGTATTTTGCAACCTAATGGCTATAACTCTTGAATTACCAAACCAGTCAAAATAACATTTGACAATAGTGGTAAACCTCATATTGGTAGAAACTGATATACTTTTTTTCTTCCATTCACCAACATTGGTTGAAATTAATATTTTTTTCCCTTCCATTTACCAACATTGGTTGAAATTAATATATTTTTTTTACCAATTACCAACTTTGGTTGAAATTGGCATGATAATTTCTACAATTACCTACATAATTTTATCCTGCCAATTACCAACATTGGTTGAAATTGATATGTAAATTCAATGTCGGTAGTTATAGTGTGATTAATGAAGATATAAATTAGTTTAGGAAAAAACGGTTAGAATAGAAGAATATGTTAGTCATGGCCAATTTAAAAATAATCTTTCATCTGTCCATTTTTAGCTTCATCTTGCTTTTACACAGGGTTCCCACCTATATCCGATACGCCCCCCTTAATTTCTAAATAGGTTCTAAATAGGTCGACAGCTCAGGCCATAAAGTTGGTATCTTTGTATAGAAAAAAGGCTATGCGCTACACTATGAGACAACTTACAATGCCATCTATCGGCAAATTTTGGAATTAGCGTTTTTATATCAAAATCGGTAAAAGATACGGGGAAAAAGTCAATTACAAAGTTGTTCAACATTATCGATTTAATAAGAAAGGACACCTTGCGCACATTAATAATTACAATAGAATGTAGAAAATGAAAATTTGTTTCGTCACGATTTCGAAAATTGACATGTCATTAAGAGTGGAAGAAAGAAACAGACACTTCCCTATCTTCAGGATCATTTATTTATGTTGCTGAAAATGCTCTCCATTAGCCACTGTACACATTTGCACTCTGGACTGGATTCTCTGGTCCTTTCGAGCTTCGCTCTTGTTTCCCGACGCCATAGTGTTGAAATTAGTTTTCTATATTCATAAAGGAACAGAAGGGATTGTCGAGATCACGTGAGCATAACGTGACCGGGTCGACCCATCCAAAAAAAATGGCCGCCAAATACAGGAATCGGTGTATTTTTTTCTCATGAGAGTATATAAATGTTACATATTTGGAAAGAGCTTCGAAAACTGATAATTTTTTCTGCGTACACTTATTCTGTTAATTCAATAGTTTTAGAGATATTTGGATTCTAATGAAGCGTCATCGCTCTTTGACGATGTAAACAAAGGGTGATTCTTTCGCAGCGTGATTCTCGCTAAAAAATTAATCACTGAAATGAAATGTGTCGCCATGTCTATTTTTTTATTTATCAAACTTTTTATTTGAAAAACTAATGAGTAATAATGTGCACAAGGTGTCTTTTCGTACTAAATCGATAATGCTGAACAACTTTTTATTGACTTTTTTCCCCTATCTCGTACCGTTTTTGAGATAAAAACGCTAATTCCAAAATTTGTCCATAAATGGCGTTGTAAGTTGTCTCCTCGAGTAGCGCATAGCCATTTTACTATACCTAGACACCAACTTTATGGCCTAAGCTGCCACCGTTTAGAAGTTAAGGGGGGTGTAACGAATGTAGGTGAGAACCCTGTATAAATTAATTCATAGCACGGAAATTTAAGTGAAACTGAATTTTTTTGTTTAACTCACACTGCTCCTTTATACTGATTTCAAATATTTTGAACTAAATCTAGGTACTTAAAAAAATTGTAAAATGCAGAGAATTCTTAGTAAGTATCTGCTCATCCCAAATTATACCAATTTTTAAGTCAAAATATATATATACATAAAACACATCCGTAACTGACTGACTGACTGACAGACAGACAACGCACAGACCAAACCGCTGTAACCCAAAGAGCTGAAAATTTGCATGGCGATTCTTCTTATAGTATAGGGGTGGACTAAGAAAATGTTTTGAAAAATTATTCTTAGATTTTTTAAAATTAAATTTTTAACCTAATTTTTTAAACTTTTTTCAAGTTTGCATTTAAAATAATAATCTGAGAGTCATAAAATTTATAACACAATAAAGACCATAAAAATTCCTTTAAAAGGAAATCTTTTTCGAATCGTTACCTCCCTTTTCTGTTTTTTGGTGAATTTTTAAAGTTTAATTTTTTTAATTTAATTTATTAAATGCTGATCCCGTGATTTCTTTTTCAAGTACTTTAAATTAATTTATCGTCACGTTCATAACAACAAAATAGACAAAAAACAATTTTTCTTGCTAATGCGGCAGACGATTGGACACTATCCAAAAATATATTAAAATACAGTAAAAGGTATGTTTCTGAAACTGTACTATATTAACTGTACTATATTCTTTAGTCTTTTCTATTAGATTTAATTTGAATATTTTCTTCTACATTATTTTGTCTATAAAAATATCCGTTACGATTTTTTTTATAAATTCATTTTTTTGGCTTTTTATTTACACCAATTGCATACATTGATCGTATTTATTATATATATATATATATATATATATATATATATATATATATATATATATATATATTGGCATTAATTTCATAGATTGACCGCTGTACTTAATTTGAATTTATTCCGTAGCGATATACGGGTATTCAGCTAGTACCGTATAAATTCCAAGAATTCCATGTACTTTTGCTACAATATGAAACCAAATTGTCCAGTGCTTTGAAAGTTTGGAAATATATAGGTCGATATCGCCTGGGGTTCACCGGAAAATCGCTTTATCTCTAAAGACCAACAAAATAATGTCTCATATTTTTAAAGAACCTTTGTGGAGCATTAGATTTTATATAAAAGTATATCAATTTTCCTCGGAGGATTTCAATGTTTTCATTTCTCTGGGATCTCGTAGTCTGGCGCTCCTCATAAATAAATATACTCGACCTTTAAATAGCAGGATCTTCTATTCAATAATTCACAGCTAAAGTAGAATTTTATTCTTGATGCTTCAAAAGAGGGTTTACTGATCTGACGATTCTTCTTCTCTGCTATCTAGTTTTTCTTAGTTGTACTTCACTATAAATCATGATCGTATATAAAATGGAGCTGAACATTAAGTACACGAAGAAGCACTTCATTTCAGGAGTTTGAGTGACTATTCTTGTCACACGATATAATGGGCCTCTATGGATAATTCCAGAATAGAAAGGTCTAGTAATGAAAGGTTGCGGCCTAAATAAGATTAAGTTTCATTTGTTCTTAAAGAAGTTTCATAAACAAACATTTTTTAGGGCCCGGAGCAAATTAATGGGTAGTAAGTCTTGATGCGCGTACTAGAGGTACTCGGTTGGAATGCTGACAATCGCAATTTTGAATGGTCTCATGTATACGCATATAGATATAGGTACGTTAAATATGTAGGGTGTTCCACCTTGAGGTTTGTAGGGGTTGGATGAGGGTATAAGTCCGTACAATCTAAGAGGGTACAATCCCGGAAGACTTTGCTATGTCGAGCTCTGTATGGTGCACTGGAACGAATATTTCTGAATCTTAGCAAACTGCCATCATTTTTAGATATTAACAAGATAGTATTTATAAAGGAATAGTTAAAACAGCAGTAGAACTTTGGTTGCTCAGATTTATGAGGCAGTCTTTTTCTATGTATGGATCTATACTCGTGTCCTCTTCTTAAATCCTTATGTTGCAGTCTTCTTCATGGCACAAGTTATTACACTTCATTTATAATTAAACCAATTTATTCTTCGAAGATATAAAAAGTCTCATCTCCAGCAACATAATGCTCTAACCTCTCAACCGCGACACATACGCGTCCTGGCGCTTTCGATCTCTACATCATTCTGCGTCTACTAACAAAATCCCTTAGTATGTTTTCACACAAAGCGCATTGGAATTACTCCGCGAGATACCATGTGACGCCAATTCATGGATGATCTCAGAAACGCGCGACAATGATACATAGACCATGGGAGCTCCCTCCGCTGTAGGCTAACTGAAAGCGCGTACTATAAATAGCCCGTAGAGGCAGGGTGATGCAACTGTCTTGGAACTCCTTGCTCGATAATTTGAATTGACTAGTGCTGTCATCTGATGACTATATTATATATATATATATATATATATATATATATATATATATATATATATATATATATATATATATATATATATATATATATATAACACTTTCATACACGGGATGTTGGATGACAGAAAGGATTATCAGGGACAAGCAAACGCAGCGTTCCAGGTCATCTTGCTTTAAGGAGTAGTCGTAGCAGGGCAAGTGAATAGTAATCTAAGTCCACCACCAAAGAAGAGGCGAGATCATCTTGATTTAAATTATTCTTTCAGGAACTTCCAAGGGTCATACAGTTACACACCATCGTTGCTGGACATTAACTCGTGCATTATGCCCTATTCCGGCCTCTGTCTGTATCAATTTTTACAGGACAAATAAGACGCGGCGCGCCCAAATTTTGACGTCCTAACAGACCCGTGACAAACACAAAAAAGCGCGAAGTAAACTAACTCTCTCGCCCGCGTACGATTAAAGTGAACTTCCGATTGGCCAAAATATGACACCTGACCTTAATACGTCAGATGAGGTGATCTTTTCGAATATCGGGGAAGGTTCTTCGTTACATAAGTTCTGTCGGTGCGTGGACTTCGGGAAAAATCTAATAGGTTATTTCGGGTCAAATTGAGGGGTAATGCATTATTGCAATAGGACAAAGTTAATAAAGGAAGCGTTATTTTTAGAACGTTATTCTTTCATATATATATATATATATAATGCAAAAACTTGACAATCTCTCTTATTTGAAGCAAAGCAGTATATTCCCTGTAATATTTAATTTTAACTATCTCAAAGAAACACACGTTTTTATCTATAAAGACAAACTCTCATTTTAATTTCAAATAGGATATTTTCTATAATTTTATGCATGTCTTTAAAACGTAAATCCCTAAAAATACTCATTTTAATACATTTAGTGAAGAATCAAGCTCTGTTTACATAAAATCTGAGTTCTTTTAAATTCATTTAAGATTTGTAAAGAAAACAAGTTTGTTTTCATGAAAAATAATTTGGTTTTAAAAATGATTTCTTCTGATAAGAAAAGTTTGAAAGCAAATGTATGATAAACATGGAGAAATTTCATGCTATGTCATGGTAAAAAAAAATCTTATAAAGTTAAAAGCTTATTTTACCTAAGAAGAAAAACGAAATACAAACTCAAATTTCTGGCAAGCATTCCAGAAAAAGAAGATTTAAATTTTTTTCTTAAACCAAACACGCCATTTTCAAATCATATTTGAAATAAGTTTCTTTGAATGACGGAAAAGTTACAGTATTGCTATCATTTTATAAGTGTCTAATGCCCTACAATATATTCTGTTAACTTTCATAAATAGTTTTCTCTAACCCCTTGGAAGCAAATACAGTAAAACCTCGTTTATCCGGATCAGATTTGTAGACTTTTTTTAATTTTATATTTACACTAGCTGAATACCCGAGCTTCGCTACGGTGTACATTGAAATTAAATACAACGATCAATTTATGCACTTAATACCAAAAAAACCCAAAAAAATATATTTATAAAAAATCATAACAGATGATTTTATACACAAAAAAATCTAGAAAAAAATATTGAAATTAAATCTAATAGAACATACTAAAGAATATAGTACAGTTAATATAGTACAGTTTGAGGAACATTTCTTTTACTGTATGTTAATACTTTTTTTTTTGGATAATTTCCAATCGTCTGCCGCATTAGAAAAAAAAATGTCAATTTATTTCTTTGCTATGCACGTGACGATAAATTAATTTTAAGTATCGTAAAAAGAAAGGAAACCACGTGATCAGCATTTAATAAATTAAGTTCTGAAAATTAATCTTTAAAAACTCATCAAAAATCAGAAAATGGAGGTAAAGATTCGAAAAAGATTTCATTTTAAAGGAATTTTTTAAACATCTTAATGACTACTTTGTAAAGATGTTTATTACTCTAAGTTTCAATATATCATACTAGCTGAAAACCCGCACTTCGCTACGGAGTACATTCAAATTAAATACAATGGTCAATGTATGCAATTAATGCAAAAATAAAAATATATATTTATTTATAATAAATAAGACGATTAATGTATACAATTGATGTTATATATATATATATATATATATATATATATATATATTTATAAAAAAATCGTAAGGGATATTTTTAAACACAAAATAATGTAAAAGAAAATATTCAAATTAAATCTAACAGGACATACTAAAGAATATAGTACAGTTAATATATTACAGTTTGAGAAACATATTTTACTGTAATTTAATATTTTTTTGGATAATGTCCAATCGTCTGCGCATTAGCAAGAAAAAAATAATTTTTGGTCTATTTTGTTGTTATGCACGTGGCGATAAATTTATTTAAAGTACCAGAAAAAGAAATCACGTTATCAGCATTTAATAAATTAAATTCTAAATATAAATCTTTAAAAATTCCTCAAAAATCAGAAAATAGAGGTAAAGATTCGAAAAAGATTGCTTTTTAAAGGAAATTTTATGATCTTTATTGTGATATAAATGTTATAACCCTCAGGTTATTATTTTAAATGCTAACTGGAAAAAAGTTACAAAAACAGGTTAAAAATTTTAATTTTAAAATCTCTAAGAAGAATTTTTCAAAAATTTTTCTTAGTGAACCCCTAGACTATAAGAAAAATCGCCATACAAAATTTCAGCCCTTTAGGTGAAGCAGTTTGTTTTGTGCGTTGTCAGTCAGTCAGTTACGGAACTGTTTTATATATATAGATTTACACGACGATTTTAACCGCATTCCAAAGCTTAGTGCTAAAAAGAAAACTTTTAAAAAGTAATTTCATTCCTCAACTGTTAAAAATAAGGGCTTTTCATACACAGA
>OU015499.1:67436404-67506404 GCA_907164885.2 Dolomedes plantarius | reverse complement strand
TATTAAAAACTAGATACATCTAATTCTGATTCGAATACAAAACACACTGAGAAGACATCTGGGAAGACTGTTTTGTACTAATTCTGAGTTTCTTATAACGCGGTTTCCATATAACGCGGTACGAATTATTCTGTTTTGTACTCATTCTGAGTTCCTTTTAACGTGATTTCCATACAACGCGGTACGAATTATTCTGTTTTGTACTAATTCTGAGTTGCTTGTAACGTAGTTTCCATATAACGTGGTACGAAATATTCTGATTTGTACTGAGTTTCTTTTAACAAGGTTTCCGTATAACATGGAACAAATTATTCTGTTGTACTAATTCTGAGTTTCCTTTAACGCAGTTTCAATATAACACGGTACGAATTATTCTGTTTTGTACTGAGTTTCTTATAACACGGTTTCCATATAACGCGGTACGAAGTATACTGTTTTGTACTATTCTGTTCTGCACTGATTCCGAATTTCTTATAACGCAGTCTCTATATAACATGGTACGAAGTTTTCTGTTTTATACTAATTCTGAGTTTCTTATAACGCGGTACGAATTATTCTCATTTGTACTGAGTTTCTTTTCACAAGGTTTCCATATAACACGGTACAAATTATTCTGTTGTACTAATTCTGAGTTTCCTTTAACGCGGTTTCCATATAACACGGTACGAATTATTCTGTTTTCTACTAATTCTGAGTTTCTTATAACGCGGTTTCCATATAATGCGGTACGAAGTATTCTGGTTTGCACTATTCTGTTCTGCACTGATTCCGAATTTCTTATAACGCGGTCTCCATATAACATGGTACGAATTATTCTGTTTTGTAATAATTCTGAATTTCTTATAACACGGACCAAATTAATAACGTTATAGCAGAGTTAACTGTATACAATATTTATCCTTCGAATAATTCCCATTTTGAAATAATTGCGCTTCTTTTAAAGAAGAAAAAACATACCCGGGTAAAATAATCCTCTCTAGAAATTTCTCGAAACATTGAGCGATTTACCTCCCTCCACTCTTCTTATAGGCAATTCAAAATACCAAAATCGACAAGCGATGGCACTACTCAAATATTCCTTTTATTGGATTTGACAGATTAGTACCTACACGTTTCGAAAACGAATTGAAGTCCACCACTCTCCTTAAATTCAGCTTAAGGCACCGAACAATGAACTCTTCCCACAACAGCCCAATTTAAAATATCTTTCTTATTGCTTTCGACAGATTAGGACCCTCATGTTCCGAAAACGAACTGCTCTCCTCCACTCTCCGTAAATTCAATTTAAAGCACTAAGCAACGAACTCTACACATAATAGCACAGTTCAAAATTTATTATTGGATTTGCCATACAGATAACAACTAATGTAAAAATTTGGCGTTATTTGACATCAGTTCAGACGTCTGACATCATTTCATTGACGGATAAAAGAGGAAAAACAAATTTGGAAATATTTTTGGGGGAACTTTTATTGAAGAGACTGTCATGTATTATTTAACTTACAGCGATCAATTAAATATGCACAGGGTATTAATACATTAAACACAAACTATCATAAAATTGATTGGTCCAAAGTACATGTTTTAAATGTATGCTATATAACTCACACAATAAAGGCATCATTTATTGTACATACAGAGATGTATATACATATATCCGCACAAGCGTGCACGCACGCAAGCCCACACACATGCACACATGTATACACACACACGTTTAAACAAACATACACACCCTTATAACATACACATATACATACAGACAGTCAGATACATATATATATATATATATATATATATACACACATGTACAATCACATACTTAAACATAACGTGTGTGTGTGTGTGTGTGTGTATATATATATATATATATATATATACGCATATATACAAACACTACTAACTAACTAACACACACACACACACACACACACACACATATATATATACGCATATATACAAACACTACTAACTAACTAACACACACACACACACACACACACACACACACATATATATATAATATATATATTCTATATATATATATTATATATATATATATATATAATATATATATATATGTATATATATATATATATATATATATATATATATAGATATATATATATATATATATATATATATATATATATATATGTTATATATATATATATATATATATATATATATATATATATATATATATATATATATATATATATAATATATATATATATATATATATATATATATATATATATATATATATATATATATATATATATATATATATATATATATATATATATATATATATATTATATATATATATATATATATATATATATATATATAATATATTATATATATATATATATATAATATATATATATATATAATATATATATATATATATATAATATATATATATATATATATATATATATATATATATATATAAATGTATTACATAAGTTGAAACTGGCTTTCCAGAATAAAGTAATTGTGTACCAAATTTTTAAAACTAGAAGGAAGGTTCAAATTTTACTTTTCTGCACTTAATGAATTATATTTTACAATTTATGAACATATGAAATGTTTTCTCATAACTACAGTTCTTTCCTGTGATCCATCATAATTCTTTTTTGCAGGATTCTATATCCGATAAGATTTTTTCCCTTAATGGGTCCGCAGAAATAAAAGAAATGCTATCTCAACACTGATAATGTGCCAGCATTTTCCGAAATTCTTCTTCGGATAGTTTTCTTTTTCATCCCTGTTGCTCCTGGCACAAACGACATGGATTTATTGGATGGAAAATTAATTTTGGGTTCATGATTTTTCTCTCTGCGTAATTTCAAGATTTCTATTAATCCATTGTTTTTTTTCAGACAAGGTTAGGTTTATTTTTGTACCTCTTCGAGGAAGTATGAAAAGTAACGGTGTACGGATTCTGTAAGGCACCTTAAAAGTTATGTATGAATATATTCACATCCCTATTGAATATACACACATCCATATACGTATGATCTTTGTAATATACACACATCCCTATGCGTATGCTATTTTGAATATACACACATCCATATACGTATACTCTTTTGAGTATACACACATCCACTTACATATGTTCTTTTGAATATACACACATCCATTAACGTATGCTCTCTTAAATATACACAAATCCATATACGTATATTCTTTTGAATATACACACATCCCCATACGTATGCTTTTTGAATATACACTCATCCACATACGTATGCTTTTTGAATATACACACATCCATATAAGTAAGCATATTGAATATACACACATCCATATACGTATGCTTTTTGAATATACACACATCCATATACGTATGCTTTTTGAATATACACACATCCATATAAGTAAGCATATTGAATATACACACATCCATATACGTATGTTTATTGAATATGCACACATCCATTTAAGTATACTCTTTTGAATATACACACATCCATATACGTATACTCTTTTGAATATACACACATCCAGATACGTATGCTTTTTGAATATACACATATCCATATAAGTAAGCATATAGAATATAAACACATCCATATATGTATGTTTATTCAATATACACACATCCACATACGTATTCTTTTTGAATATTCACACATCCATTTAAGTATACTCTTTTGAATATACACACATCCATATACGTATACTCTTTTGAATATACACACATCCAGATATGTATGCTTTTTGAATATACACATATCCATATAAGTAAGCATATAGAATATGCACACATCCATATATGTATGTTTATTCAATATACACATATCCACATACGTATTCTTTTTTAATACACACACATACATATACCTATGTGTTTTTTAAATATACACACATCCATGTATGTATATGTATTTTGAATATGCATATATACGATGTGTATGTATTTATATGTGTATTTGTTTATATGTATATTTGTTGAATCCGTCATTGCTCTCTTGTGTTATTTATCTGTGTGCTCAGTACTGTATCAGATTAAATAAAATTCGTAAATGGAAAAATTCAAAAAACATTCACTAATGAGGAACGTAATTTAGAAAGGTACTTAGATACGTGAAAACTAATAAACTCCTCTAGTAAAAAATAACTAACGTGTACTAAACTAAATAAGTATTAATTCAGAAAATTTTCGTATTTATTCAGTGTTATACATCTATTTATACATACGTTTGAGTGAGAATGAAATTCAGAAAAATTAATCCTCACTTCAATCTTTATAAGAAATTTCATTATTCAATCTGAAAAGAACTAATATATATATATATATATAGTCACGTATTAATATGTTTCATAAAATGAAAGCTCCTAAATTATGAAGGTAATTTAAAAAGATTTTCCATCCATAATAGCAATTCGGTTCAATGTGTTCATAAACAAAAAATTTTGATAAATTAAACTCTGAATGTTAGATGAGCGTAATTTGGATAAATTTCTTATTTATTTTTCGGATATAAGTATATAATCATGTAAATTTAGAGTCATTTTTTTATTTTTATGTATGTACGTGTAAACATATTTGCTATAATACTTAATTTTTTTTTAAAATAAGACATGAGATGAATCCGAAAAAATTCTCAAATAATTCATTTTCACAGTTTGTGACAAAAAAATAACGTCTCAGACCATTAAAGAGTTAATGTAGGGGACAACAGGGTTTAACTTTGGTGGGGAAGTAAAAGCTTTAAACGGAATTATTAATTTTAACCCTCTTCTACAATTCTTCAGCTGGCATTACCATTTTATCCGATTCTACGACTTCCATTAAGGATATCCAAAATGGATAAACTAGAATCGGCCAGGATTTAGTTGTTCTCTGACGTAATCTGCAAGAGTAACCCGCTCTATAGTGTAAAAGAGGTCAATTTATACCTCTTTCACACAATGTTCTACATTCATCGGAGGGCATCAGCCTTTTATCCGATTCTACGACTTCCATTAAGGCTATCCAAAATGGATAAACTAGAATCGGCCAGGATTTAGTTGTTCTCTGACGTAATCTGCAAGAGTAACCCACTCTATAGTGTAAAAGAGGTCAATTTATACCTCTCTCACACAATGTTCTACATTCATCGGAGGGCATCAGCCTTTTTTCCGATTTTACATCTTTATTTGAGGCTATTCTAAACGGTAAATCTAGTATAAGGCAGGATACAGTTGTCCTCTTTGACATAATCTACAAGAGTAACCCGCTTTTTGATATTAAAAAAGGTCTTAAATTTATACCTCTATCTCCCTATTCTACATTCATCAGAGGGCATAACAATTTTCTCCGATTCTATATCTTCCTTTAAAGCTATTCAAAATGGTAAAACCTGAACCAGGAAGGATGTAGTTTTCCTTTTTAACATACTTTTCAAGAGTAACCCGCTCTACAACTTACATATATGCACATTAACGAATGAACAGGAATAATAGATTGAGTAGGTATTGACAACTCTAGTGTACCCAGCTGCCTCGGCACAAGGTTTCCCCCGATTTATGGAATCTCCAGCAGGGAAAAACCGGTACAAACTCTTGAGAGAAAAGAATTCCAAATGCAGAATTTCTCTAAATTTCCTATCGTAACTAATTATGAGCAGTCATCCAGGTGAAAAGAACCAAGGTCTATCAAAAATGATGCAAAATTTATAACACTTGAAAATGGAAAAGAATGCATTGAAGATTCCCTCAGTGCTTGAAACTGTTGTGTATCGCTACAGGGCATTTTCCACCAATTGTAAACATTTTCGAGTTCTGAATCTGATATCATTGTTGTAGTAACCAAAAGTAGACAGTGAATACCATATCAGAGGATATATTCACGCTGGAAATTAATAAAAAGTAGAGAAATCTAGCAAACAATAGGTTGTCTTCTAACAAACCCTTTTACAGCAATAACAATCATCCAAGATAATTATTCAAGAAGCTATATCATCTGCAGAAATTGCCCTGCAAAAGATTACCTCCTAGATCATAGTTCATCTATCCAAGGAGTCATAGACAGAATAGAGGATACGAGTATATCTTCAACAGATCTTATTTGCCCGTCTAAGCTGTCGATAACCCAAGGCCGTATTATACGCACTTGGAGTTATTTTGTCATAACTATTAAACAATTTGTGTTGTGGTTGCGACTAATGGCCCACTTGCCAAAACATGCCAGACTACGTCTATAGATGGCACGGGCCTAGGAATGCAACTCTTATTTTTAATATCACCACAAGGAGCGGAGTCCGAGTTATCCAAATGATTCCCAAATTTTGTCCGCCTAAGGGTGACATCTGGTTGGCTAGTGCCCTCATCCCACATACCCTTTAGAAGGTTGGTTGAGAGAGCTAAGGCCTTTTTTTTTACTACACAAGGGCTAACTAGACAGGTACTTACTGCTTAACCCTTTCAGGGGTCCAACAACCCCCACCGTTTGCACGGTACATATATTTTCCCCAATTTTTTTACCTAAAAAATCTTGAAACATTTTCCAATTAAAGGTTTCAAAATGTTTTTGCATCTTTAAACTGTTAACAGATGGCAGCACTAGCCATTTCTATGCTCATTTAACTGAAATACATTGAGTGTAAGTGAAAAAAACTTGGCGTTTGCATTATAAAAACGGCACACTTCAGATGGTTAAAGCCGTTTCCAAACGGCTACAAACATCCATGCCAATAAGGGGACTCGAACCCACGGATTCTCGTACCTAATGCCCTAGCCAATCGGATATCACCCGACTCCGGACTGTGGATTCCAAATACCCATACGCAGCGTTGACAAAGATATTCAGTTACACGCCTGTCGGAATTTGAAATGAACTCTTCCTTTTCGAGGGGCTACCATTAGGCTGCCACTGTCCAAAAAGTAATTTGTTGCCATGTCCATGAAAACTGGATACAACAAATTACTTTATACTAAGAATTGCCGATAAAATTTCCACATGAATCAACAAAATTTTCATAGTTGGTGAAATGCAACGAATCAGTATGATAAATTACTTTATTAGCAATATTGAGTTGAAATGCGAAGGAATTATAAATTATTGTACTTCAACAATGACCTAAATATATGTTCATGATGATTGAAAGAAAGCATTTAACGACACTAAGAAGAATACCCCATTTAACAACCAACAATTATCAAACTATAAAGTAAACTAATTAATAATATAAATATATTTTAACACCACTTCAAAAAATCAACTAAGAAAAGAAGAGGCTACTCTGTTAATAAATTTGCTGTGGAGAAATTAAAAGTAAGTAAGTATCTTAAACCTCTAAAATGAACGTTACATTAAATTTTAGATTATTGCATTAGTGGATTGCTGTTGAATCCCTTCGCTTAATCAAACTGCCAAGGTAAGCTTAATGATTACCTAAAATTAACTACTGCAGAGTTAAGTGTGTTTTTAATATATACACGTTATAATGAGAAAAAGTTAAACTGATACACTTTAATTTCCTGTATAGTAATATATGTCTCTCTCTCGCTGTATATATATATATATATATATATATATATATATATATATATATATATATATGACAAGCTGACAAGCTTTCCTTTTTCACGTTAATTTAGTGCCACCATTGTCCAGTTGTGGTCCGGTAAACAGAAGAGAAGACGAATTAATCCTTTAAAACATATTTATTAAGACTCTATTGAACCAGAGCTCCGAATGATAGATGGCGAGACCACTCCACCCAAACCACCGCTAGCCATAGCAAACTTCCCCATCGAAATCTATCTGCCAACTGACGCAGTTCTTTTTGTCTTCTTCCCGCCTAAAAATGTGCTGACATTACATTAAGAAAGTTCCAGAAGCTTCTCCTTACGTAACTTTAAAACCCCTCGCTTGAATAAACTCTTTTTAAAACTGGACCGTCAGGTGGCGACCTCTATTGGTAACTTTTGCTATTAAAACCCTCGTTTCCTATTTTCCCCCGATATTTCGTGAATTAATAGTATTTAATTGCTAATTCCTATTTTTTCTAAACAAAACCCCCGTTTAAGGTTCCCCATAGTTAAGGCATTACATACATACATACATATACACATATACACATATATATATATATATATATATATATATATATATATATATATATATATATATATATATATATATATATATATATATATATATATCCAGCATAACTCTGGAACACCTGGAGCAATTTCAACCAAACTTGGTAAGCATATGCCTTACAATCTGGAAAAAAATACTGTGGGGATAAAACAACATCACCCCTGGGAGTGGAGATGAGGAAGAGTGACATAATCGAAAACGATTGATATTAGTGTGAAATTGGCAACTATCGTTAACTATTATTTGACAACCCGTAAATTTTATATTTTTGATAATAAATTTAAATACTTTCAAATAGTTTAATCACCCTTTATGGCATTACTTACTCACTCTCACTCTCTCTCTCAAACACACACACACTAAATTTTATTCCCAGTTTTACACAATAGCTATAGTTTTATCTGTATACAAGGGGTAAACCATTTACATACACATTTCCAGGGGTTAAGCCAGGTGTCAAAGATTAAGAACTGCTTTTGTAAACGACAGAAGAAATTGAATACAGGTAGCCGTTCTACAGCACGTCATCTTACAACACGGTTTCGCTCTAACGCGATAAGTTAAATTGCGGGAACCCTTGTATAACACTGCAACCTATAACACGGTTTCTCTCTAACACGATAAAATATTGCGAAAACCTTTGTACAACACTGTACTTCTACAGCACTATATAACATTTTTGTTTAACACATTTAAAAAAAAATTACCTTAAAATAATGACGGGAAGAAATAATGAACTATAGTGGCTTTACATGAAAATGTATAAACAAATCATAATTTATTCATTTATAACTCTATTAAAATTACAAGAAGGCCTCAGCTTAGCCGAAAATCTTGAATCATTTTTCCTGAACGTAGACCCTTCCGCTGAAAGAAGCCGAAAATTCAATACGGAGCTTCAAAATTGTCTATCTCCATACCGTAAATCTACAATGACCTTGTAAGAACCATCAAATAAACCAAAATTACTGATTTTTTTAAAGAGAATAGAATGTGCAAAAAATCGAAATGAAGAAAAAGGTTCTGAAAGTGAAGTTGATATCGTTCAATCGAAAAAACGTTCTCGTTTCATTTTACTGAGCTGTGATGAGGAAGAAATTTATTACATTAAGGTCGCATTAAATGAAAATAATATTTTTTGTTTCTTTTCGTTTTGTTTTAAACATACATTTATATTTTTAATAAATGTTAAGTTGCTTATATGGAATTTTTAAAAAAAGTTTGTTTTTAATGTTTTCAGAACGTAACCCCCTTTTTTCAAACTGTCTCTGGGTCTCATATAACACGGTTTCACACAACACGGCCTTTTTTAGGAACCTATCTACCGTGTTATAGGAGGGTTATCTGTATATATATACACCTCCAGCGTAACGTATCCAACAGCCTTGGACCTATGTTTCGCCATTACGAGCTACTCAGAAAAGCATATTATCTTTGTAAATGCTTACCCTCGAGGGCGTTTTCCGTGAATTTTTTCCTCTTTAAGCACTCTACATTTTACACATTACAAGAGTAAAACCTAGGTCCAACGTCGTTGGGTACGAAGAGGGTGTGTATATTTCCATACTTGGGGCCGGGTGATATTAGTGGTTAGCACGCCTATAATCGGTAATTACAGGGCTCGGTTCGAGTCCAGTAAAATGCCACTGAATGTTCCTCTGTCTATACCGGATTTGGGTACCTTAAATCTCTAGGTCGGGGTTTTTAAGTGTGTGAGGAGGGTGCAAGACCCCCCCCCCCCTTTCAGATGTCACCCCTGTAGTATCTCGGCCTAAATTGAGCTGGCACCAAGGGTTTATATTGGTTCCCCTATATAGTGCTTTCATTATAGGCAACCAACAATTTCGAGTTGTAGAATCGGTTCATGTCGGTAGACAAAAGTTCCTGTCACATTGGAAAGAAAAACAAATACTATGCTTTTATTTTAAAATACTGATTGTACCAAAGGCTACCACGACAGAAAAAAATTAAAAATTTTACTGTCTCATCTTAATTATTATAATTCCTCCCAATTAAAAATTTTTTCCCGGAAAATGAAGTAAAAATATTTCGATTTCACTAGTTTTACAGGTTTCTCATTATCTGGTCACAAAGCAGATAGGACCAGAAATATTTTCCTCTAATTTTAAACTAAAATCCCCACCATATTTTTTTCTCAATTTAAATGCTTAAAAAAATTCTTCAATTTTCTAAATATTTTTCAAGTTGAAATGCACAATATCCTACTTTTACGAGAAAGAATGCAATCATCAAGGAATAAAAGAGAAGCCCCTTTTTCCTTTCACATTCAATGTAGCCCGTGATTTTCGAATTTTCCTCCGGATTCTCAAATTTATTATATTTGATATTTAATAAAAAGTAGGATCACTTCATCGAAAGAATTTTGAAAAATACCTTAAAACCTGCTCCTTTCAAAAGAATTTATACGCTCTGGAGATCCCCAGTTCGCATCTGACGTTCCGACTTCGAATGCTGCGAAACTTTATGTTGTTCCACGCACGCATCAAATAAGATTCATCCGGATTAAGACCTTTTGCAAGGGGAGGAAAACTCAGCAATAAAATGTGAGATTTTCCTCCCGGGGAATCCTGCACCCGTCCTGGACACATTTTATATTTCTTCCTCAGACCGGGAAAATGTGTATTTACTGGTACAGGTGAAAAGATAAGGCCGCAATAAACTCCCTTTATTGATTTATGCTTTCATCGGTGCTGTATTTTCGACTTAGAAATCGAGTCTTTTGTTTTCGGAAAGACAATCATTTTGCAACTGAAATATAAAGGAAGTCACGTAGATGCGTTTTCCGACTTCCCATGAGAAGAAAAAAATTTTATTTTGCTCCTTACAGCAATACAGCTGTGGAAACCGTGGGAATTTGCATTTAAAAAGATAATTGCAATCCTCAGAGGAAAAAATAATCAAAATACTAGCTAGTACTCACAAGCTTCTGTGAATCCAGCTCTATTCGCGCAACGCCAATATACAGTATACAGTGTCAATCTTTAGAGAAAAGACTACCGTAAAATCTTCATTATAATACGCACTTTTTTTCATATTTTAGTCCACAAAAATAGGAAGAACGTTTTCAGAAAGACGTTCATTTTGCCCCTGAAATATAAAGGAAGTCACGTAGAAACTTTTTCCCGACTTCCCACGAGAAGACAGAATGTTTGTTTTGCTCCTTACAGCAATACAGCTGTGAAAAACGTTGGAATTTTCATTTAAAAAGGCAATTGCAATCCTCAGAGAAAAAAATATTCAAAATACCAACTAGTACTCACAAGCTTCTGTGAATCCAGCTCTATTTGTGCAACGCCAATATACAGTGTTAATCTTTAGAGAAAAGACTACCGTAAAATCTTGAGTATAATACACACTTTTTTTTCATATTTTAGTCCACAAAAATAGGAAAAACGTTTTTAGAAAGACGTTCATTTTGCACCTGAAATATAAAGGAAGTCACGTAGAAACTTTTTCCGACTTCCCACGAGAAGGCAGAATGTTTGCTTTGTTCCTTGCAGCAATACAGCTGTGAAAAACGTTGGAATTTTCATTTAAAAAGGCAATTGCAATCCTCAGAGAAAAAAATATTCAAAATACCAACTAGTACTCACAAGCTTCTGTGAATCCAGCTCTATTTGTGCAACGCCAATATACAGTGTTAATCTTTAGAGAAAAGACTACCGTAAAATCTTGAGTATAATACGCACTTTTTTTTCATATTTTAGTCCACAAAAATAGGAAAAACATTTTTAGAAAGACGTTCATTTTGCACCTGAAATATAAAGGAAGTCACGTAGAAACTTTTTCCGACTTCCCACGAGAAGGCAGAATGTTTGCTTTGTTCCTTGCAGCAATGCAGCTGTGAAAAACGTTGGAATTTTCATTTAAAAAGGCAATTGCAATCCTCAGAGAAAAAAATATTCAAAATACCAACTAGTACTCACAAACTTCTGTGAATCCAGCTCTATTTGTGCAACGCCAATATACAGTGTCAATCTGTAGAGAAAAGACTACCGTAAAATCTTGAGTATAATACGCACTTCTTTTTCACAATTTAGTCCACAAAAATGAGGGTGCGTATTATACTAGTGTACAAAAAAGCACGTAGTTTTAAACATTGAATAACTGAGCGTACAGCAGCTGTAAGTCATTGTCGCAACACGGGTGCGCGCGCATCTGCACTTCGAGATTCATCCACCCGTTTACTAACCAAGTGTTCCTTTTAAACAAACGGAACTCGCTGTTCGTATCACACACGCGTACGTTTATTAACAGGTCTCTTGAAATAGTAATAGCTCCCGGTTGTTGCAAGTGCAAAAATTTATTATCTACATATTTAAGTTGCTACGCCGACTTTTTGAGCAGTCAATGAGAGAAAACTACTGCATCAATTTACTTCATTTTGGTCTTAAACGAAAGATTGTAATTTGTAGATTTGTCAAATTTGGTTTTTGTAACCGCAATTTCTATTAATTAGCGCTTATTGAGAATTAAAAATTGATTTCTGCGCATGCTCAGTGGTATGTTTAAATCTGTCTTTAGAAACTCACTGTTTCTGCGCATGCTCAGTGACATGTTTTATTCATAAACACATTTATTTAGAAGAGTCATTCTAGATCTCTCTCTGCCATTTTCATTTTTATTATAATTATGTTTGTGAAATATAAGATTAAACCACATGAAAATTGTTTATTTCGTGCCGTTTAATTAGCGATAATTTACAGTTAAAAAATTGCTTTCCACGCATGCTCAGTGACATTTTTAAATCTGGCTTTATATTCTCACTAAACACGATGCCGCTTAAACACATTAATTTGTTTCTGCGAATTATTATGATTTTCAACATATGGTAATTATGTGTTGAGTATAATTTGTGTATTAGTAAATTTATTTACTGTCTAGCCGTCGTGTTTTGACGGGTACCAACTAGTTTTATTTTATTTATTTCCCTCTAAATGTCTTCAAAGCGATCCCATACGGCAGCAGAAAAATTAACAATTGTTAAAAATGAGACGGCAGTGAGAACGACATATTATTGGAGGATGGGTAGGTGTCATCAAATGAGGATGACGATGGCGATATATATTACTTCGGCACCAATAATTATAACCTGGACGCAACAATAGATGAGCCGTATTCTAGTGAAAGTGATTAAGACTGATAATTTGACAGTATTGTTTGTTTTGAATTAAAAATTTAAGTTTTTTTCTACCGAATTTGACATTTTCGTTTTTTTTTATTACAAATTTTATCTCTGTTAATAAATATCTGTGCAATTTTCAAATAATATATTGAAAAGTTATGGGTACGTATTATAGTCGAATTTAAATTTTCTTCCGAAAACTTCTCGCAAAATAAAGCATGCATATTACACACATGTGCGTATTATAGTCAAGATTTCACGGTAATCAAAACACCAATAAATTATACTAGAATGAACTCTGTGAATCCGGCTCTATGTCAATTATCATGTTCTGATATATGCCCCTCTAGTCTACCCAGTAGCCTTGGACTTGATCGCTTTCGTTATGGACTCTTCATCAAGGCAAAGCCTAAAAGTACTCTGGATAAGCACTGTATATTTTGTGCCACAGTTCGTGATAGACTATGTTATTTGCCATTGTAACCTATTGTATTCTGTTGTACCCCACAAATGTAATAATAATTGCAAGATAAAAAGGACTTTTTAATGTACCACGTTTTTAAATTTTCTGTTGAAGCACATAAACTTGACAATTCTATGTATTAATAAATACTTTTTAAAACTTTTTTTGATGAATTATCCCATCAACTTGAAAGAAAATTATCCGCCTGCACTGTGCACAAAATGCAAGGATATACCGTGAACCACGCAGTTCTGTACCTCGGAAAAAAACTTTTCGCCAAGGGAGAGGCTTGCGTCGCATTAAGCCGAGTTATAACCTTGGAAGGACTGCGCATCGAAGAGTTTGATTGATGCAAACTTACTGGAAAGACCTCTTATTTCGCCAAATCACAATTTTAATATTTTCCTATTTAATTATTTTTCACTTGTATTTATTTTTATTTTTCTCTCCTTTTCTCTCTTAATTGCACAAACCTTCACTTAATTATTCTTTTTCACTTTCTGTTATTAAATTTTAATCACTTTTTAGTCGTTTCCAATATCCACAGACTTTATAAACTGCTAACTTTAATAATTTTTTTTTTAATTTTTCGAACAATTTTTCGAACAATTTTTCGAACAATATTTTTGTAAACAAACTAAATTCACGTGTATTCTGTTTTCAAAATCATCAAACGCCGTTACGCAAAAGTGCAAGCATTGCATTCGATCGAAGCGCCACCTTGCGGATTTTTCTGCTTAAAGATGGCTAAAAGTATCAAAAGAATGCTCTGTCATCGTGTTCGGAGCTATTCCTAAAGTTTCAAATGTCTAGCTGGTGGCGAAGTTAGTTAAAAATCGATTGCAAGAATTGTACTGGACAAGCACACAAGCAAGCAAACAAACAAACTAGAAAGCGAGTTAATACGTGGTAATAATTACACGTGAGCGCAACTCCTGTCTCCAATATTAATCCTCTGAAGAACACCATTGGCGATTGCTGAATTAATCGAGACACCAGAAAATCAGGCAGAAAGACACTGGGAAATCTCCTTTGTGTCAAATATTATGTTTTGACATATCCATATTCAGCATACAAAGCTTCCATGGATCTAGTTTTCGTACTCGTTATGGACTTTTCAGCAAGGTATAGTCGACAAGTACGCTGAAAAGGCAAAATCTCAATTCTGTGCCACAGAGAGACTTTGTTACGGACGATGGTTCATTCCATAGTGGGTTGAGTGACATCAATTTGTCAGTAGCCTGTAAAAATTTAGAGACATTCTGCAACTGTTGTTCTTTTACCTCCTCCGTACTGGATCAGCTAAGTCTTGTTGACAAGCCCAAAACTCGATTTAACCCTTCAGCGGGCGCGCCCCCATACAGAGTGCAACATTTTCGTAATTTTGAATGGTTTGTTTTTGTAGGTAAGGGTTGAATTCCTAAGCAGTTTCTATTTATAGCTACACCCTTTCTAATGCAGTTCTGATTTTCTTATCCTTGTATTCCTTTCCATTCATTGTTAGCCGTGATTTAACCGTGGTAAACCAGCGATGTAACTGGGCCACAATACGATAAAAACAGGAGTTGGTGTAGTCAATCAAATGTGCAGCTATTACACGGTATCCTGCATATCATGAAGATGGACGATCTCGTTTTTTAGGTTTTTGGACATAATAGGAATCAATTAGCAAGTTGTCCTTAGATCCAATAAACCGGATAGTTTTGAAATAGGACGATTGTATCTGCAATCTTTGACCTTTAATTATATATATATGACAGGCGTTGGCTTTGCCTTCTATAAAATATCGTTTGCAGTCTTCTTGTTTTACAGTCCATGGCATCGAGGGAAGGCATACACTCAAAAAGTACTCAGCATCGTCTAAATTAAGTAGA
This sequence comes from Dolomedes plantarius, assembly GCA_907164885.2. NCBI lineage: Eukaryota > Metazoa > Arthropoda > Arachnida > Araneae > Dolomedidae > Dolomedes > Dolomedes plantarius. The sequence continues at coordinate 67,490,814 of OU015499.1, read as the reverse complement.
GTTTATTCAGTTCAATGTCATATAAACCACCTCTCCAAATCTGCGCGTTTTAGAGCTCGCCATTTTCAAATTGTTTACCCAGCTGACACGCGTCCACTAGCAACGATTAAATCCCGCGTTCTGACAAAAATTCGCGGGCATCTCCGCGCGTCAACTCTCCCTGCACATGCGCATAGCCCAAACCAGACATCTTTCAAGGATAAATGCAAATGTTTCCTCCTCGACCGCAGAACCCACAGGCGCGCCAAGATTACATAATGAAAAGGGGAATTTCCCTTTAACAATTCGCGTCTTGAAATACGAACAATTAGAGGCGAATTACGCCACGAATATAATTTAATTCCCAAGCCCCCTTAAATTTTAAGGTAATCATTCTTTTCCCACTTAATCCTTGACATATATATATATATATATCAATATTATCAAGATTTTATATCTTGTCATAAAACGCAGAGTTATTATTTTCAATTTGAAAAAAAAAGTTTATTACTAAAGGAATAATGAAGGTTGAAAGAGACTTTGCACTTTGTGCCACGTGCGCCTGCTGGTGTTCCAAAAATTGGCGCGCCCGCAGAAGGGTTGATGGACCTAATTTGGTTTCAAAACTATAATGCATTTTTTGATAATGATGTATGCAAAAGATATATCAGTTAACTTTACTTTAATTTTCCATCTTTTAACTACATTTAATTCATCTAAAATTATTCGCATTCAAAACAAATGCATATTTCGAAATATTTTAATACAAAAAATATATTATCAGTTAACACTGTTTAGTTACTATTTTTAAAAAAAATTTCAGTAATCGGAAAAATATCTGCATTCAAAACATATACAGTGTTCGAAAATTATTCAAAATATTTATCAGTTAACACTATCTTCAATTGCTATTCTTTTAATGTATTTCAGTTATCTAAAAATAGTTGCATTTAAAACGAATACTTTTTTTCGAAAATTATGCATAAAAAACATGTATTATCAGTTAACACTATATTTAACTGTCATTTTTGTAAATATATTTCATTCGTTTAAAGAAAAAATTGGATTCAAAATTTCGATAATTTTTTCGAAAATTATGTATACAAAAATTATACTATCAGTTAAAGTATTTTATTTGAACTAGAAATGTTTAAATATATAACTCAAATGTGCTTTCAACTTGTCACATTTTGTAAAATTATTACAGAACAGAATTAGCTTTTAAAGACTTCTTTGAAGGGTCTGTAGCTTTTAAAACTTTGCCTGTCGTAAAACTTATTGTTATACTCCTGCTATAAGCAGTTTTATCACCATAGAGGAATTTAAGCTTCTACGCTAGCAAAGTTTATGTTGCGAAGGCGCCTCCTTGGATAAAATTATTTACCCTCCCCTCGATTATGTGTATTATCAGGTTTCTTTTTTCTTTGTTTATTCGACATGTTTATGTATGATACATATTAAGATCTTTTGTTGAGGAAAAAACTGCAATAAAGGTTTTTTTCCCTCTAGGGAAATCTATACAATGGAAATTTTCTTTTTTTGTTTCAATGCTTACATTTACCGATAATCTGCAAGACAAGCAATAAAGCAGTAATAAATAACATTCTGATCTTTTATAAGGAGTATTTTAGCTTACAATAAAGCAGTTTTTCAAAGAGAAAAAATATTTGAAAAAAGTTTTGCAAGGAGAAAAAAATTATTGTTTTGTACAATATTATTTTTATTGTTAAAGAAAATTGTAAATGTTATTTTTTTCTTTTGAACCATGAACTTTCAAATTTTAAACACAGATGTACAGTAGGACAAAATAAACAATACAGCATACAAATGCTGCAAGTAACAATTTAATTCTAGTAAAAACAGGAGGGTTGTGTGTTGTTTGATTTTAAAACCTCAGTAGTATGTTTTAAAACAAAGCAATTTGTTTGAAGATATTTGTATGCTATTTTGGCATAATTTTATGTGCTATGTTAGAAAATACAACATAAAAATACCGAATCGGCCATTGAAATCCTCTTAGAAACAAACATACTGTTTGTGTATTATGGGATTTTAAAAGCTGAGTAGTATGTTTTAAGCCAAGAAAAAATTGTTTGGAGAACTTTGTATGCTCTTTTTGGAATACATTGGTGTGGTGTTTTAGAGAATACAACATAAAAATGTTTCAACTGACATTATAATCATCGTTAAAACATGCTGTTTGCGTGGTATGGAATTTTAAAAGCTGAGTAGTATGTTTTAAGCCAAGAAAAAAAAAAGCTTTGATTGGAGAAATTTGTATGCTATTTTTGTATAATTTTTTGTGCTGCATTAGAAAATACAACATAAAAATGCTAAATCTGCCATTGAAATCCTCGTGAAACATACTGTTCGTATGTTATGGGATTTTAAAAGCTGAGTAGTATGTTTTAAGCCAAAAAAAAGTTTGCTTGGAGAATTTGTATGCCATTTATGCCATAATTTTGTGCGGTATTTTAGAGAATACAACATAAAAATTTTGCATCTGACATTATAATCATTGTTAAAACATGCTGTTTGCGTATTATGGAATTTTTGAAGTTCAACTATATGTTTTACGCTAAGAAAATAAAAAATCTTTTCTTTGGGAGATGTGCCGTATATTTGAAATAATTGTGTATTATTTTAGAGAATACAGCATAAAAATATTGCATATTACAATGTGATCATTGTAGAAATATGCTGTTAATGTGTTATTTGATTTCAAAACCTCAGTTGTATGTTTCAATACAAGTAGATATAAAGAATAAAATTTGACGAATTATTATTTTTTTACATAATTTTGAGTTATTTTAGACATTACCGCATAATAAAATTTCATCTTAGAATGCAATCACTACAGAAATAGCAGATTTGTGTATTTAGATCTTAATATCTCTATAGTATGTTTTAAATCAATAATGCTTTCTTTTGAAAATGTTTGTCTCATTCTTGACAATATAAAAAATAAAATGTTCTAGGAATGCACATGCATAGCATATCTGCGTGACCGTTTTCTGGTAGTTCATAAGCAACGTAAAAAAAACATTTCTAAATTTTTAGAAGTAATTTTTATTTTGTTTTCTAGTGTTATTGCAGCAAATGTTTCTTATTCCGTGTAACAGTGTTTATTGCTGCACCATTGACTATAGATATAACGGGAATAATTAAACAACAACTTTGCATCAGTAGAAAATAAAACAAGTTGCTAGCAGTTACCACCATACTTTAGACACGGCATCAATATAATGTTGTAGCAATGGGCAATTTATGACAATAAACAAGAATTGCAAAGAACGCGATGTTATTGTACATGAAACATTTATTTACATTAAGTTATATTGTACCGTTTCTGGTGTTTATAAGCATAAATGAATCGTAATTTTCAATGTTTTAATATGAAGCTTATAAATTAAAAATCTAGCTTAATTTAATTTTTTGTTAATTTTTACCGAAATGAAATACAAATGGATATATGTATATATAAAACAGTTCAGTGACTGTCTGACAGATAACACACAGAAGAAACAGCTGGACCTAAAGGGCTGAAATTTTGCATGGCGATTCTCCTTATAGTGTATGGGTGCACTAAGAAAGATTTTTTAAAAGTTCCTCTAAGATTTTTTTAAATTAAATTTTTAAGCTGTTTTTGCAACTTTTTTTTAAGTTTGCATTTAAAATAATAATCCGAGGGTTATAAAATTTATATAACGAGAAATATCATAAAAAGTACTTTAAAATGAAATCTTTTTCGAAACTTTACCTCCATTATCAGATATTTGGTGAATTTTTAAATATTAATTTTTAGAATGTAATGTATTAAATGCTGATCACGTGGTTTCATTTCTTTATGTGATACTATAAATTGATTTTGCGTCACGTGTATAACAACGAAATAAATTGATAAAAAATATATTAAAATATAGTAAAAGATAAAATTTAACCACTAGACTAATTGAGATGGAAGTATTAAGAATTTAATTCGAAACAGTATGTTTTATGGATAATAAACATACAAATTAATTGCATACACTAACCGTTGTATTTAATTTGAATATTTTCTTCTGTATTATTTTGTCTATAAAAATATCCGTTACGATTTTTTATAAATATATTTTTCTTTTTTTTGGCATAAATTGCATACATTGACCGTTGTATTTATTATAAATATAAATATATATATATATATATATATATATATATATATATATATATATATTGGCATTAATTGCATATGTTGACCGTTGTATTCAATTTTAATGTTCTCCGTAGCAAAGCACTGGTATTCAGCCAGTCAATATTTAAATATGGACTTTTAGTAACATGAAATTTGGGAATAAAACAAATAACGATTGTATGGAAGACATTTTTTTTACGATGCAAAGTAACTATATACCCCAAATGAACAGTTCCCTGATTGTTGAAATAGTTTCTCAAAATTTGCTTACTTCGTTTATTTGTTCTTTGTTAACAGTTTCCTAATATTTTTTTTAAATTTGCTATTACCAATAAATTTCCATTGGGGTCATTTTTCATTTAAGAGGGTCCAGTACACAAAATTCTTCAAATTTTCGAAAAATAATAATTGCATTAAAAAATTCTGCGCTATTTTCTTCATAAAATAAGGTTAAAATCATGTTTCTATCTCAATTAGAACAGGAGACATTATTTATTTATTTATTTATGTATGTTTTATTCAACATTCTAATAGCAGCCAATCTTTGATTAAACCTGTAAATGCTTTTGTTACCGCAACTTTGATTCAATTTTCACCGCAAAAAATTCTTTGCGGTGAAAATTTTTTGCTTTGATTCAATTTTCACGCGCATTTCAAAAAGCACCGCAACATTAGGCACAGGTGAAGGAATCAATTAAGAAATGATCGAGTTAACAGAAGCAATGACGAGTGATAAAGAAGCGAGGGACGTGGATATAGTTTAGAAAAGAAACAGGATGTTTAAGTGCCATTAAGGATGAAAAAAAGAAACCGCCCAAAGGAAATTTACAATGTGGGGTATGCTTAGACCAGATACAGATGTGAAAGATATAAGAAGAGGGGAAAAGAGCACTAACGAGGAAAATGCATTGAATGGTTTGGGCTAAGTGGTGGAAAATCGGAAACGGATGATATTCGAGAAGATGGGAATAATGATGATGGGAGGCGAGTGGCCCCACCTACGAGAAGGCGGAGAAAAAGAAGATTCTAGAAAGAAATGAGTAGCCCAATAGAATAGGATTAAAATATAACGGACCAATAAGAAAACGAAGGAATGAGCGGATCCAAAATGAAAGGGGGGGGGAAGAAGGTAGTGGACTAAAAAAATAGACACGCAAGAAAAAGATTCATTCATGCTAGAGAATTATGAAATGACGACTCGCGAGCTGGCAGCGAAGTAGCGGCGTTAGACATTTTTTATGCAGAGAGCACTAGTACTGTGGACGGCAACCAGACAGCCATTGATGGGAATGACGGGAAGTTATTAACCCGAATGCCTCGAGTCCACAATAAGCAGAAAAACCCCTCTAGATGATGGTCAATGTGAAAGAGCGACGGAAGACGAAAATAATCCCCAGCCAGCAGAAATCCTGTGAATAAGCCCCGAACCAACAACAATACGAGGGGAGTGCCCCCACATCCCAAGGAGCTATTAGCGAGATACGACATCTAGCCAACGAGACGGACAATTGAACAAGTTTCGGAAGGAGCGTGCAGAATGTCACAGAAAACCCCCACCCGCCAGTGATTGCCATTCATAGTGGGCACATGGTCAAAAGATTGGAAAGAATCGTCAATGCCGTCTATAATTGATATATATATTTAACGTGTATAAATTGTGCCTCTCTTCCTTGATTCAGATAATGATAGATAGTGTATAAGAGTTACATGAATTGATATGATAAAATGGTTATATGGGTAGCTCACCCCTTAAATATATAATCAATGTATGAACATGGTATGTAAATGGTTAATGTAATTGTGACGATAACTATTGAGGAATAATGATAATTAGTAGATGTATTAGGCAAAAGTTGATAATTGTTTCTTAGAGGGAATGCCTTGCAACTAACTGATTGAAAGTAGAGTATTAACATAGAAGGTTTACGAATACGAGAAAGTGAATTGTGTAATAATATTCATAAATGAATTAAGTGTAAAACTTAGATACTAAAGATAATGTGTTGATTTAAATAATGTGTATGAATGTTATGTTTTTAATAAATCCATCTGTAATTTATCAATCAGATAATCTGTCATTATTCATAAACACAACGCAGATACGAACATCGTGGTCGAACGAGTATATGGTGAGTGCATAATTAATAATTGGTAATTCACCTCAAATTGAAAACTTAGACCACGATACTAACCACTGTATGCATCATTAGACTATTACAGCTTTTTTCTGCATGATGGGTTTTTTCAACATTTCTCATCCCTCAATTGTTATAAGTCAAGAACCGTTTAAGATAAATGGTTCAAACTTGGAACATATCTTTTTCAATTATATTACTTAAATTTTCATTCAGCAAATTTGAAAAAAATATTTACTTTTGAAAATATGATTTTTTAAATATAAGTTACATCATGTTTTTGTAATTTTTACTCTAAATGTTTTGAATTTTTTAAAATTAATATTACAAAAATGCTGAATCAAAATTAAAATATATGTATTTCTCTTTAATTAAATGAAAAAAATTTTGAAATTCGACAAGTAATATTTCGAGTTATAACGATTTTAAATTTCCCCACTTTTAAAAAAATTTAAATTTTAAATTTTTTAAAAACTGCATGAGAAGTTTTATGATATGATATTGTTTACAAATTATATGCTTAACAATCACAAAATATTCGAAATTTTAACTGAATAAAAAAAAAAATTCCCGAACTCCCTTAAAAATAATTGATCACGGTCGAAAATGTTTGCACACCACTCATGTATATCATATTTAAGAAATAAAAATTATTTTCCACCAGATTTTTCAGGTCTTAAAATTACAAGGTACAGACCTTTTGACGTAATTAAAGACCAACAATCCTTTGATATATTTAATTTCTCTAAAAGAAAAACTAAAACCTTTTAGGAAACATCGAAATTTTCCAGAGCTATTTCCGTCCCGCGGAGCACCTACATAAATTTCAGTCTTCACCAACTCGTGCTAGAAAATTTAAGATACGGTCGGATATAAGAAAATCCCTGCGGTGGCTATAAAATCCTCTCTTTGACGCAATAACTTGCAGTAAACACCAGGATGATAGTATTCTTCGAAAATAACTTCCCGCCTTGGGGAATTTTTTTAATCGTCATAATGGAACTGTGAAGGCGTTTCCTGTATTTCTGGTTAAGAGGTTTATTTTTAAGCTTTTTGAGCTGGATGAATAAGGTGAGATTTGGAATGCATTTTAAAGAAATGCACACACATATATATATATATATATATATATATATATATATATATATATATATATATATATACATAAATGTATTGTAGCACGCTTTAAAAAAATCTCCATAATTTAGATTTTATTTTGGTTGCCGTGGAAATAAGGAAATTTAATTTCTTTGTCGTAGTGCTGTCAAAAGTACATTTAGCAATTAATTAGAAAATAATTACAAGATAAAAAGAACTTTTTATATACCACGTTTTTAAATTTCCTGTTAAATAATATAAACTTGACAATTCGATGTATTAATAAATACTTCTTTAAAATTTATTCGATGAATTATCCCATCAACTTGAAAGAAGTTATCGGCCTGCACTGTGCACAAAATGCAAGGATGTATAGTGAACCACGCAGTTCTGTACCGCGGAAAAAATCTCTTTGCCGATATGCTTACGTCGGGAACTCGGCTTAATGCTTACTTCGCATTAAGCCGAGTTAGAACCTTGGAAGAATTGCGCATCGAAGAGTTTGATTGATGCAAACTTACTCGAAAGACCTCTTATTTCGCCAAATCACAATTTTAATATTTTCCTATTTAATTATTTTTCACTTGTATTTATTTTTATTTTCCTCTCCTGTTCTCTCTTAATTGCACAAACCTTCACTTAATTATTCTTTTCCGCTTTCTTTTATTTAATTTTAATCACTTTTTAGTCGTTTCCACTATCCACAGATTTTATAAACTGCTAACTTTTATATATATATTTTTTTAATTTTTCGCACAATATTTTTGTAAACGAACTAAATTCACTTGTATTCTGTTTTCAAAATCGTCAAACGCCGTTACGCAAAAGTGCAAGCATTGAATTCGATCGAAGCGCCACCTTGCGGATTTTTCTGCTTAAAGATGGCTAAAAGTATTAAACGAATGCATTGTCATCGTGCTCTGAGCTATTCTAAAAGTTTCAAATCTCTAGTTCGTCACGAAGTTACTTAAAAATCGATTGCAAGATTTGTACGTGACAACAAGATAGCGAGGTAATAAAAACGTGGTAAATAGATTACATTTTCACAAAATGACATTTTTTCAATACAGGAAATTAGAAGGTTGTGCAGAGTCAAGTTTTATCCCTCCTTCTCGCTCCCGGAGAAATTACGGGGTGATGTTTCGTCCTATATTTCTCGTGCCCGTGATATTTCCAAGCAGGAGTGTTCGAAAGTAACACACCAAAAAGATTAAAATCAATCCATTTCATTTACCCTGAAAAAAATTTATTTCTCATTTTACATACTAGATGGCAGCACCAGTCTATTTATAATGTAATTGAGGGTGGGTTTTTTAAACTAGATGTGGCAGATCAAGAAAAAAATGGATTTCTCCGGAAAAAATAGGCACTTTTTTACTGTTTTCTTGAAAATGCGATCGTAAAGGGGGTTAAACAAAAATTGAATCAAAATTGTTATTAAAGTAAATAACGCCTACACATGTTACATAAAAAGTCTCAAATTATTGTAGACGTCGTGTTATTGTTTTTGCCAATTTTCTCGTTCCAATACTTCGGGTGCACCTAGCAAGGCCTTACATGGCAACTAGGGACTTTCGTGACTCAATATAGGTGAATATGTCGACACCACATTTTAGACAGAACACTTTCAAGGGTGACATCCGCTGGATCGTACCTGGGGGCCAATACACATAACAAGGCCATACAAGGCAACTATGGCCTTTCGGTATTGAATTCTTACCGGTGAATGTTGCCACCACAGTTTAGACCCCATTTCTGGATAACAAATATAATGTGTCAATATTCGGCGAAACACGAAAGCATTCAGATGCACTTGCCAGGATTGGAAACCAAACTCCCTCATTAGCGAAACCAGACGTTCAAACGGCTAGACTTCTCGTTGTCGAAAATCTTTAACCTCCTCTGTCATTCAAAGATTTATACACTATACAGTAAAAACAAATATTTTATTGTCCTTCAAAGTTGTATACACTCTAAATGGCAATAAAAGCACAGTCTCTTATATTTTAGGTTTGATTGTATGCATCCAACAACGTAAAACGCGGAACTTGGCCCGGACCTCTTCCTCCATCATACTGGCAGATGTTAACGCAGTGGCCAGGTGCAGATTATCCAAACAGCCCTTAAAGAAACCAATAATTTCGTACTTACCAGATCAATTGTTTCTACAATAGCTAGACCGCCGCCAGAGTGGTGTAGTGGTTAGCATTATGAGCTGTCACGCAGTGGCTTGGGTTCAAATCCCAAATAAGGCTTGGTTGCTTCCGTGTCGTCCCCTCATAGGGAGCAATGCTGGCTCACTTATATGGTGCTCCCATAATAAACTAACCAATAATTTCCGGTGAATAACAAAAGGTAAATTTCTAACGACAAGTACCTCCGCATTAGAATAAAACAATAGATAGACTAAGAACTAATCACTTTAAGGGTATGAAAATCCACCTTGGCGGAAGAAGATCCTTCATCAACTGTAGAAATTGTCCAGAAACACATCTCTTCCCAGAACATATCTTTGACTGTCCAACCACTGTGTCTGCCCTTTTCAAACTCGTTTTGTCACCGCAAGAACTGCCTTAGAATTTACAGGCACCTGCTCTGGCAGATGATGTTATCCAGGTGTTTGGTTCTATTTAAGATGTTTTTTCCTTCTGCATTAGTCATAAACACGACAACAGCAAGGTAAAAACTTTTGGATGGGATCCAATTTAGAGAATATACAGTAAACTTCCTCTAATCCGGCATCCTATGGTTCGGCACGACTTTCGGATAAAAAATCATATCGATCGCAAACCATCAACTTTATAGAGAATTTACCCGCATCGGATTGCAATGTGAAAAATTTTCATGGACAGTTTTCCCATTAAAGATGCTATCTTTGCAACTGTTTTGGCATGGGGTGAGGTAAAACGGGAAACTTTCAAAAAGTCATGGCGTAAACATGGGCCTGATGTAATGGACTAAAATGTCGAAGTTACGGAAACGATACAGTTGATGATAAACTAGAAGTTGTTTTAGGTGATTCGCCCTTAGAGCTCCATGTCACAGCTGAATCGTGAAGAAATACGAGAGTGGGTTGAAGTAGATTGTGACGAGCCGACAGTGGGAATTCCGACAGATGAGGCCATCATGCAGAGTATTATCAATACAATAGCCTCCAAAGACGTGGACTCTGATGAAGATGATGTAGAAGATTCAAGCAACATCACTTGGAATCAAGCAGCTGATGCCTTGAATACAATTATCAAGTTTTCTGAACGCAGTAGTTAGTTTAATGATACTGAAATTATGAAACTCCATATCATGCGAAATGACTTCATAAAAAAACGAAGAGAGAAGACTAAAAAACAAATCAATATTCGAGATTTGTTTATGATGGCTTCTACCAAGAACAATAATCCTGTCTTGCTCAAATTCGAATTAAATTTTTTGTAAGCCTACAGTGTATTTTTTTTTGTTTCATAGTCCATTATTCATAGTTTTATGTCATAGTCGACTTAAGCTGCATAAATAATAAAATCATGTTTTGTTGTCATTTTTTGTTTAATTAACGTTTTCCCCGATATTCATCCTGTAATCCGAAATATTTCGTAATCCGGCATGCCTCAAGTTCCGAATGTTCCTGATTAGAGGAAGAAATCTGTCATAGGGACATGACAGTAGTGTCACGGCCAGGGGCAGGAGCATTGAAAAGTACAGGACAAAGTAAAATAATTGTTAAATGCAAGAAAGAAACAGGGCAAATGACGGGCAATAAAAGAGAAGGGAAGAAAGCCAGCAATAGACCGAAACGAAATTTAGATATTGTGTTTGTAGCAAGAAATAGAAGATAAAAGTTGAAGAGAGTGAGTTGCAAGAAGAGAATAAAAGAAAATTTATGATGGCTATAAAACAGCCCACCCTGCTGGAAGCCGAAACATGGGAAAAAAGTTAAATTTGGGGGAGAATTTATAAATCCCGCCCTCGATGCGCATTGGTAAAAAGGGGATTGAGAAGAGGCAGCCATGGACGAATGGCGATGGCAGGATAATTATATGACCAATGGAAATTATAAGAGGCGGAGACATTAATAAGAAAATAATATGAAATGAGAAATAGTTTGAAGGCAGAGATAACCTAAGAAGTCACAGTCAGAAGTTTGTTGAGATATAGAAGAGTTGTTTCCATTATTTGGAAATCACAATCAATCAATGTACTAACCACAATCATTAAGCAATGAATTTAAAATCATAATCATTATTAATAAGTATAAGTATTAATAATATAATAACTCTCAATCATTAATTAATTTAATCTATTTTACAACTGTCACTGTTACATAATCCCTCCCGGAACAAATATTAACAGGAAATAATTTTCTCTGAAAAATACATATTTCTAACAACAAAACTAGTTTAAATAAGTTTTAAAGTATAATGCAACTCCTTAAACTAAGGACTTCAAGGCACAAAACTGTCGCATCATACGCTAATATATTTTTACGTACTGCGCCAATATGAAATCACTTCAGCGTGTGGGGAGAAACAGCTACAACAGAAGTAATGAACTGGATCGGTGTCATAAAAGCACGCGAGTGTCTCGGACATAATACATCCTTTCGACTGACTGATTTTTTGGAAAAAGAAACCGGTAATGCGTTCGCGCCTAATGACCGACTTGGGGAAAACGGCCGGGGGCCCCATTACGGAATGCATGTTTTGCGCGTTGGGGAAGTCAGGTTGAATCGGTTCACGGGTTGGAGGGGAGACTTCTTTAATTTGGAAATATGGGGGGATAAACGACGTCGCTGAAGGCTTGGCAAATGAGAGAAAATGCAAAAGATCTGGAAATGGTAAACGGATGCTTTTGTATGTGTAATGTATGTCATTAGGGGTAAGGATGAAGCGTAAATCACGTCTCTAATTGTTTTAGTGGGTAAAAAGGAGAGAAAGGAAGGAACTTGTAAAGGGACTGATGGAGCACATTGAAGGAGACAACAGGGAAGGACTGGAGAGTGATGAAGGTTTGAGGGAGAATCAGGAGAGAGATGGAATGGAATGTCAAGAGAGAAAGTGAATAGGGAACTAAAGGAAGTGGGGTAACTATAGGGAAATGAAAATTGGAGGGATAGATGAGGAAAAGAAAGTGAAATTAAATACTACTAGCTGAATACCCGTGCTTCGATACGGAGTGCATTCAAATTAAATAGAACGGTCAATGTAATGTAAAAGGTTAATGTCATATATATATATATATATATATATATATATATATATATATATATATATATATATATATATATATATATATATTAAAAAAATCATAACGGATATTTTTATAGACAAAATAATGTAGAAGAAAATATTCAAATTAAATAGAACGGTCAATGTATGCAATTAATTTGTATGTTTAATATCCATAAAACATATTAATTTCAGTTAAATTCTTAAAAAACTTCCAGTTACTTCCTTAGTCTAGTGGTTAAATATTATCTTTTACCGTATTTTAATATTTTTTGGTCAATTTATTTCGTTGTTATACACGTGACGTAAAATTAATTTAAAGTATTACAAAAAGAAAAGAATCCACGCGATCAGCATTTAATAAATTAAATTCTAAAAATTAATCTTTAAAAATTCACATAAAATCGGAAAATGGAGGTAAAGATTCGAAAAAGATTTCATATTAAAGGAATTGTGATCTTTCTCGTGATATAAATTTTATAACCCTACGATTGTTATTTTAAATGCAACCTCAAAAAAGTTACAAAAACAATTTTTACAAACTTTACAAACATTAAACAAAAACAAACTGTTGTGAAGGATGCACAATTTAGACATTTTGAACTCCTTCCAACGTCATAGCCATTTTGTTTTTCCAACACGATTACGGGGCATAAAACAGCCATATTGGAAAAAGGGGGAACTGCACCAATTTTCCAAGAAACATAGCACCCTCTGAATTCCTCAGGACGGGAGAAAGAAATTCCAGGAAATTCAACGGACATCCAATTTTCTTGGAAATAAGAGTACCACGTGCGTCAACCGTGGGGATGTCGGAGCATCCTGCCCTCGAATAACAAACTCGAAGAGGCAATAAATTTACGTGAATAACTGACCTGGGAAGGAGTCATAATCCAAATGGGGGGAAAATGAACCCCGAATATGTGAGAGAAACGAGGATCGGAGGAGAGAGAGGGAGTTTGAGGTAGCGAGCTGCGAAGAAAGCGTGGGAAGAAAAGGCGCCCCCGTAAAATGGCGAGATGTCCGTGTCCAACCGCCAGCGCTGAATCCTGCTGCCTCCGCCAGTGAAGGGCCACATGATTTTTAACCCTATACCTAAAGCCTCCTCCGATATAAGTGCCACAACGACTCCATGCCTTGCCCTGCTGTTTCATCAAAGCTCCCCAGGTTGGTCATTTCTTCCCCTTTAAATAGTGCTCATGCCCTTTGAGAGATTACGAGAAATATGACTGTATTGCACTCGACCCGTAATGGTTCTGCCGCAGGAAGCGGATGAAGTATGCCCTAATTCTGTTAAAATATGTCTAACCAAGATCTTAAATATAATATGTAGACCTGACCTTTTCTTGTAATATATTGTATAATAAATGTTATTTTTTATTTATAAACGCATAGTTCCGTTTGGTGTTCACCTCCCTAATTTTACAGAACGCAAAGGGGTATCTCTGGTACCCCTCATAACACAATTTTTAAAATTTAATTTTAAAAAATCTAAGAAGAATTTTCACCAAAATCTTTCTGTGAACCCCTACACTATAAGAAGAATGGCCATGCAAAATTTCAGCCCTTTAGGTCCAGCGGTTTGGTCTCGCGTTATATGTCAGTGAGTCAGTCAGTTACGGAACTGTTTTATATATATAGACTAGAGATGAAGAGTTTTAAAAGAAGTGAAGAGCTGCCCACTTGCTGTAGTGGTTAGCATTCTGAGCTACGTCGTCGTGGCCTTGGGTTCAAATCCTGAATAATGATTGGTCATGGCCGTGTCTCCTCCTTCATAGGGAGCATTGCTGGCTAACAAGCAATAGGGAGCATTGCTGGCTAACAATGCCAAAAGGAGAATGTCTCACGACGAAGTGCCTCCTCCTTAGACAAAAAAATTTAAAAAAAAGATTGAAAGAGTCGAGAGATAAAGATAAAGATTGGCGATCTCCTCCAGCACATGACTGGTATTGTGGCAGACAGCCGGGAGGAGTTATGGCTTTTGTGGGCAATCGTGTTCAGCAGACTGCTTTGTCAAGACTCCTAAGTGGTCAACTGAAGTGCCTTAAATTTGATCAAGGCAATAAGATCTTGCCCATTTGTGGAAAATGTATCATCAATTATTCCACCCCTTACCATCTCTCTTGCTTGGGGCTTGAAAAGGAGGATTCGGCGCAGAGTCCCCTTCTTGTCTTTGGTTTTTTAAATGTTTTCGGTCTCATGGATCTGGTCTAGTCTATCGGCTAGATCATATAGGACTAGTAACAAGAACATATAGAGATAGGATTGAAGGATTACAAAAGATGGATACACATAGGAATGAGAATACTGGACTGAGAGAAGGTATTGAAATGAGATACCAGCAGAGATAAAGGGGATCAAAAGAAATGATAAGGTTTTGAAAGCGATGCGATGACAGTTGGTGGTATTGAAGGGGAATTAAGAGAGGTAAACATGGGGAAGGGAAGACTAGAGGGATACATGAAGAGAATGAAGGGGGAATTAGATAATAGGGATAAATGGGATCGAAAAAATTAAATGCATAAAATGAGGAGACTTTGTTAGGAGAAAGTGATGTAAATTTAGGGATCGGAAAATTGGAGGGATACAAAAAGGAAATGTTATTAGATAAGGGTAGAAATTAAGGAGATAAAAAATAAAGAGAAAGATAGTGCGTTAGGAGACAGTGAGGTAAACATAGAGGAAAAGGGAAATGAAGATTGAAGGGATACAAGGGGGGAAATTAAGGGAAATCAGAAAAGAATACAGATAGAGGGAATCATAGAATTAAAAGAATAAAGAGGACAGAATGTTAGGAGAAGTGATATAAACATATGGTAGGAAAGATTAGAGTGATACAAGGAGAAAAAGGGTAATTAGATAAGAGCAAAGATAAAAGGGATAAAAAAGATTTAGGGGAATGGAAAAAAAAGAGTGTCAGGAGAAAGTGAGGTAAATATAGGAAGGGGAAGGTTAGGGAAATGCAAGGAGAAAAGGATATATATTAGATAATAGCAGAATTCAAGGAGATCAAAAAGAATTAAAGGAATATAGAGAAGAATTTGTTAGAATAAAGTGAGGTAATCACACGTAAGGGAAGAGAAGTATACAAAGAAGTAAGAGAGATAGGAGTAAAATTAGATAAGATTAAAGGGATGAAAAAGAATTAAAGGAACAAAGAGAAGAAAATGTGTTATGGCATAAGAGCTGAGGAAGGAAAACATCACATAGAAACAGCAGGGAATGTAGTGGTGGATCACTGAATATTAAAATGATTGAGAAAAGGAGTGAGTGAGAGAATATAAGACCAGGTAAAAAATTATTAAATGACTAAAAATGGTAAAGGGTAAATAATTTAAAGGGTGGGTAAAAAAGGATTAGACGAATAGAAAGTGGCGAGAGTGAGAGAAGATAAGAATAGAATTGAGAATAGACTGAGTTAAATAGCGAAAGCAGTGTGAGAAAATTTTATTTGAAATCTTTCAATACACATAAGATACATAATCTATTCATGAACTGACAAACGTAGAAGCTATAATTCTAAGGTATATATTGTTGACACTCATTTAGCTCCGCCATTTCCAATGTGAAATGTGGAATATCTAACTTTCTATATAAAATATACATTTAATCAATGTTTTTGGTACATTGGAAGCACAATGAAGATAAGTAAATTATATCAATTTCAATGCCCTGTCACGACTTCCAGTGAAAGATTACATTCAACATTGCATTTTCTAAAATATATGCTGAACTCTGCAGACAATTACAAATATTTCAACGATTTCTACTTCGTGTAATGTATCCTTTTTTCATTGTTTTTTCCTACCCGGAGTATTCTTTCACTAACAATCCAACAGACTAACGTTCAAACTGGGTGAATAATGGGACCTGAAACAAAATCGGAAGCAATATTGTTCCAAAAGATAATTACTTTAAAGCCTTTTATTTCGTTGAAGGCAACCGGAAAAATATACAATTGTAGCTGATTCAAATGAAACCGAAAAGTTGGCCGTATATCAAGATTGTTTGACATAACAGAATCTTAGATAAGCATTCCTCCATTTTGTTTCTGATTTTAAAAAGTTGGGAAAAAAGAGCTTTTCACCGATATATCATTTATTTTTCTCTCCACATTAAACTTTTAGTAAATTTAACAGTGTGTTAGTAATTGCTCTACGTTTTGGCGGCATTTTATAATCTATGTATCAGTACTAAAATGTTAAGAATAAGGTAAAGTGTATTATATAAAATAAAACCATTATTGATATGTTAAGACTATGGCGTGTGCGTTTAAGATAAGTTGTTCTATTATATACAACAAACTTAAACAATATTTGATTCCTAAGGGTAAAGTTTCTTTTAAATAGTTTCATTGTGTATATATATATATATATATATATATATATATATACATATATATATATATATATATATATATATATATATTATAATAATAATTCGGACCGCTATCTAAATTTAACATAATTATCAAAATCATACATTAAGATAACTTACTTTTAATATTATCTAATTTACCAAATTGACGCACACACATATCCAAATTCAATTTATACTCTTGCCCTATTTTCCGAAAATAAATATGTGCAGGGTGTCGGATGGATGAGGTATATCACGCATACGCATCGAAAAGTCTTCCAAATTAAACTTATGCTGACATGATACGTTTGCGGGTGGAAGTATTTGTAGTAAATGTCTCTATCGTCAAATAATAAACGCTTGTTATTATGGATTTCATTAAGGTCTGTCTCTTTCTACATGCATTCATGTAAATATTACTGCAATGAAATCTATACACTGTCTAAACAGACCAAGCATTACATTCCCCTTCCCTCCTTATTCAGAGTTATTTAAATATATTTTTAACTCTAGGTGAGTCAAGGTAATCAAGCTATTGCGATATCTCGAGATCATACTGATATTAAGAGGTATAGTGATTTACATATCGTTATAATATTGTTAAGTAATAAAGCTTGCAGATTTAAAGGAATTTTTTTTAGAATGCCATTATATTCCTTTGGGTGCAAGCGGTTAGGTCTATCATAGATCACTTAAATGTATATCCAAATTTGTTTTATCTCTATGCTCGTGAAATCTACTCAGGATCCATTTCTTAATTATCGGGGAATGGATAATCCATTATCAGATAATGGTGAATTCGGGGCTTATGGAAGGGAAGGCTGATAAAATCGTTGCAAAAAAATGTATAATTTAAAGGTTCTACAGAAAATCTATGCATACTTTGTTTCAAAATCAGTGCTATCATACTAGAGTAGAATCAATTTCGAATGAAAAAGGTACAAAAAATGAATGCTTCAGGACTGTTTTTCTGGATTCATAGAAATAAATTTTCAAAATATGTGTGTTTGTATATATGTGTGAATATATCTGTGCCGTTACGATAGATGTTGTTATGTCCGAAAAAATTCCATTTTATGTTTTAAGTTGATATGTCACACTTAAAATTGGTTCTTTAATATGGAAAAAGCTGATTTCTGGAATTATGAAATATTACTTAGGTATTCGTATAGGCAAATGCTGTTATGTATAAAAGAGGTAATACTTGGTCCCCAATTGAAAATTGTTATTGAAGACCAGCCACATGCTTGAAATTGAATATGAGTATTGACTAAAGATTTGTATTGAAAAACTTAATTGATCGACTTTATATTTCACCACAAAAGTTACTTTTTTAGTTTGTCAAAAACATGAAAATATGACTTATCAACATCTGCCATAATTCCACAAATATATGTTACGGTCAAAGTCTAAAGTCTGATCAATTCATGAAATGACTGAACTTTTCTAGAATTTGCCAATTGGCTAAAGCCCGAAATAATCGAGAATTGGCAGCTACTTTCGGCTTGGTTTCCTGATTTGCGATGCGAACGACAATCAATGGCTAGTTTTCGAATTGCCCAAGAAAAGAGTGTCCTCTTCCTTATTATTTCGAAGTGATTTTTCCTTCTTTGACTAAACTAAAGGAATTTTCACAGTCGTAATAATATGAGTTAGAACTGGTATCATCCATTCGCGTAACTGTAATTATCCAACTCCGCCAACCTTCTAGATTTGGCCACTTTTTCTTAGACATTTCGTAAACTGGCCATTGATCGTCGGTTGCATTGCGAATGGGCTGACGAAAGCCCGAAAGAGTCGTAATGTCAAGATTACTTCCAGCTTTGGCCAAGTGACTTGGATATATCTTTTATATCTCACACATTATTAGCTAGATGTGGACGGCCATTTCGCGAATTGGCCACTTCATATGTTATGCGACATTCAGTGATGGAAATCCCAAAAAAAATCAGTGTTGTAGTATTATAGTAGAATCCATTAAAAATAAAAAAAAGAAAAGCGAATGCTTGATGGATTTTTATGGGTTTATATATATATATATATATAAATTCATATATATATAAATACATATATATATATATATATATATATATATATATGTGTGGGTGTCGCGCTTTCTAGCACGCATCCATCAAGATTGTCATGCAGTCCGTGGCGGAATGAAGACAAATGAAACGATTGGTAGCTGATTAATACGCCTGCTTATTCTACCGGGTGGTTATAACTAAACTTCCCCTATAAACGGCATCCTAAAGCGCAAGCGGGTGAACGGAATGCAACGAAATTTTGTATATGGACTATACGCGAGATGCGCTCACGGAATTTCGAAAAAAAATTAGTTCCAAAATGTCCACCAGAGGGCGCCTTTTCGGGAAAAACATGAAATTTAACATAATAAACGACCAAAATGGAATACGGAAACAATATTAACAATTATTGACTAGTTTTTGATCACTTTGTCATCGAACCACATTAAGTAAAGGTAAGGGGGAAACAAAAACAGTTCAGTTTGCAGCAACAAGAACAGAACTAAAATCTCTTTTTCGCCAAAACTTATTCTTAATTGCCGTGTGTGTGTGTGTTTGTTTCTTATGTGAGGGTACACATATATATGTATATATGTTTATGTATACATGTGTATATACGTATGTATGCATCAGATAGGGAAAAAATTAAAATTTTATTTCTATGGCATCATAACATCATTTCTATTCCTCATAACCCATGTGCCCACGGCACGTTCGTTAAGATGCGCAAAATACCCTACTTTGAAGGTGTTTATATAAAAATACTTGGTAACAGTTTGTTTCAAAACGAGTCACATTCATTAATGTTAGAAATTATATATTTCGTATGCTCTGATCATCTAAAATAAAAAAATATATATATATAAACAGCGCTAGAAACTTCATTTTGCAAATTTGTAGAAAAAAATACACAAAATAGAAACAATATAACACAAAAAAATGACCACCGAAGTAGCGGGTGCCATACCGCTGCAGTTCACTCCACTTTGGTATTCAGGAAAGATCTTCAATTTTTGTTCTTTCCATCACAATTCGTTCTAAGAATTGGCTCGGAGACAAATGGAATTTTGATTACGAGGTTTTCCTCGCATCTGAAATACAAGTTCCGGAGTTCTGAGTCTTTCTTGGCATAGTTTCCTCCGAGTTATGTTATGTGTATTTAATTAGCTAGGAGACAAAAGAAGCCCGAACTTGCGACAAGGAAGTTACAGAAATGATATCGCAATTCCCGAGCTTCGAATTAAGTATAATGGTTAGCGATAATTAGACATAGTTATGAAACTTTACCCGTCCTTTTGCTTAGCACCTTTATTTTAATTCTGGTAATGTTCTTCAATTCTGGTATCTCAATTTTTTTTTATATTAAAAGCCTAAATATTTGTAACTTGGGATTCAAAGGATAGTTTAAGGTTATTTTGGAGAAAATGCAGGCCATATATAGTTACCCAATTTTCCTCTCTTATATTCTTTACATTTGAAGGATCCAGGGGTAAAACCACTTTGAGAAAAACGAATTTGAAAGTTGGAGTAACGTAGTTTTTCCCCGTCATACTAAAACATTATCCCTGTTTTTAACGGTTTTAAAGTGGTTCTGGCCTAGATATTAATGCAAGTGGTGTTAGTACTCCTTGAAAAGCAACTGAAACTCGCTTTCCACCTCCCAGAATCATCCAGGGCCTGAAGACAGCGTTGCAGGAGGCGTGGGACCGACTGCCTCAGAGACTCATAAACGGCCTGATTTCCAGTACGAATTCACATTGTGAGAGCTGTTTAACTGCAAGATGGGACCATAAACTCTATTCACCCATTTTTTGGGTTCGATATTGTAAGCTCTGTTTTATACCTTCCGACGCTGATGAGTCTTACGCCCGATCATGCGTGTGTATTATAACTGTTGAGTGGTTATATTTTTGCACTATATTAACCTATATACATACCAAATTTCATTAAAATCTGACCCGTAGTTCTGGAGATAATCAACCAAATCTGAAAACTCTCTTAATTTTGAACATGAGTATAATCCTATATATAATAGCCGTTGTCTCTGTATGACACTTCCAGGCTGTACTCATCTTTCAATTGAAGCCCTCAGTAAACAAACCGCCGGATAGGCTTAATTTCAATTTCAGATTTGGATCAGAATTTTTTCTTACCTATAAACAAATATCTTCTCCATCAAATCACGTTTGTTCAGCCTATTTTTCTATAAAACATTCAGAACTAAAAAAAATTGGATGTTTTTAGCTGTATATTTAACAGTTTTTAAAAATCTGTTTACTTTTGCGATGAATTCTGAAAGTAAACAACAAACTTGAATGTGAATGAATCGCGTAGTGAACTGTAAAAAATTTTTTTAACTTTCATATAAATTTTTCATTATGACGTCATTTTTAGTATTATGACGTCAAAATGACGGGTTGGATGGCAGTCTACTACTCCAATCGCATGAAAAACTAAATAAATAAAAAAATAATGAAAGGGATTGCTTTTACAAGGTGTGGATTAAATGCAATATTTTAGATAATTCAGGATATTTTTTAACTTTCATATACTTTTTCCATTATGACGTCAAAATGGCGGGTTACCTACTAGTTTTGAAATAGTTATGCCCGAACATACCTACGCTGCAAAACTACTTTCAGTCTCTTCTTGAAAAGCATTTTTAGTTTAGTAAGTGGGGAACCCTTGCTACATGCTCAAGAATAGTTCTTAGTGACACTTGCCATCCATTTAGGCATGTTGGGCGCATAGTGCAGCCTAGCAGCCTGGGGTTCTAGCGGTTGGCTAATCTAATTCTGAAATGGGGGTGCTTAGTTCGAATACCAATAAGCGACAATGAACGGCTTTGGTTCTGTAATGTAAATAGGTAGCCTTACACGCGATGTCTCTCAGACGTGTTATCCTATCATAAGAATGCCCCATAAAATATTCTCTTTAAAACAAACGATATATCATATCATCTAAATAGTATATTCTGAAATGTTTGAGACAGCTGTCAGAGTAATTTATTCCCAAAATAGGAATATGAAAAGTGTATGGAGGTTACAAAGGCATTTGTGTACCTCAAAACATACCTTAAAAGCATAAACGTAAATCTGTTATACAATTTATTGGTGGCTTTAAAGTTGCTTAAAAGAACAACTCAGATTTATTGTTGGTAACGAGGTTATTTTCAAGATTTCAAGATTACAGATTTCATAGAAATCCATGAATTGAAATGCAACCCATGATGTTAAAAAGTCGTAACATTTTTACAGCTTTTGGAAGGCAAAATCTAGCGGTTATGGATAATGAAGAGTGTATATTTTTAACTCAGGGGAATTTTGATGCTTCCTTTTTCTTGAAAATACTTTCAATGTGTTATCTGTATGACAATAATGCTCAACAATATACTTTAATTGCCTTAAAACGTTTCCAGGAATGCATTGTAAGAGCCACTTCGGGAATATTTCGTGATTGTATATTAATTAGTGTTTATTATCATTGGTGCAACTCATGAACTGTTATAAAATGGTTTTATTTAAGTGAATTGTATTTTCACAATTTAAGATTTCGTAACGCGTTCACATTACAGAGCTAACACACTAGGAAACATATGTTTCTTTACATTTTCCATATAGGGGATTTTTCAGACTTAGTAAAGAACATATCTTTTGGCTTTATGTGTTGTAGAGGAGTATTAAGGATTTGAATATTGTAGAGGAAGCAAATTTGCTGTTTTACAAGGCGAATATTCTAAGCTGCATTCCGTTTGGAGACCGGACATGATTGTCTCACAAAACGTCTGCACCAGATTGGTATATATGATAGTCCCTTGCGCAGTTTGTGCAACCAGAACTTTAAGATGGACAGAGATAATTTTCTGTACTGTTCATCATTGAATGAAGAAAACCTGTACAGTCGATATTGGCTGGCTATGGAATGACGCTAAACATTTATCTATGCTTGAACAAGATATTCTCGTGGAATTATCACGCGATACGTCTTTGGAACTACAATTCAACAAAACTGATCTCACAAACTTTTCGTTAATTCTCAGATCTGATTACCCTGCACTTGCAAATAAAGCACTCCAACATTTGATTCTGTTCTGCACAACGTAGTTATGTGAGGAGGCTTTTTCGGTACATTTATATATAGAATCACAGTATAGAAACATACTCAATGTAGAAGCGGACCTCAGAATAAAACTTTCCAACATAGAGCGCGACATTGCGATTCTGGTTTCAAGAAAACAACTGCACCTATCTCATTAAGTAAAAATTATTCACAGAAAACATATTATAATGAGATCTGTTTTGATCAATATTTGACCAAGAAATGCTTGTATGAGTTTAATGTGTTATGAATTGAAACTTTAAATTTTGTTCTACTATTTTTATTCATTTTATGTTTTTTATTCTATATCCTAATAAAAATGTTCATCTCTATAAATGCGAAAGAACATTTATTAAAATAACCAGCGATGCATTTTTACCAATATTTATTATAACGTACTGCTTATGAGATTATTGGGCAAGAAATTAAGTCTCAAGAACAACGTAAAATGCCTAGGGTTTCTATGGGGTCCTAAAAAAACTGTTGATCAATAGGGGGTCCTCGGACTACATAAGTTTAAGAACCCCTGGGCTAGAGAGTTGATGAAGTTGACATCCAGTACTTAAATTTAATTTTTTGTTTTGATGTAAAGTAATTCCTGTTCAGTTCTATTGTAATTTTATTGTAATTCTTTTGTTATTACTTTCAATCCCATACATCTTCAATGCATGGGGCCAATGATGTATAATCAAGTGCTTTTGCAATGAAAATAATATTCTAAGAGAGCGCGGGTTCCTATAACGACGGTTCTTTTACTAATTATTTCTATAAAGTTTTTTTTCTTGGTATTTGGAAATATTTTTGTGTGTTCTTATAATATATAAATACCGGGTGTCCCAAAAATGACCGACGATTTGAAAAATCAATTAAAGAAAAACGGAAGGCGATAGAAATGTACGGTTTGCTGCATTCTGCTTAGGTAACCAAGGAATTTATTGTCACCAATTTTCAAAATTAGTTACAAAGTTAGTCAACAGATGGCGCTGCTGACAGGGAAACCTATAAAACAATGTTTTCAAAATAACCACCGTTTGCAGCAACAACGTGGAAAAGTCTGAGGTCAAAATTCGCAAACGCCCGTGTAAACACTTGAGTTTGAATGTTCTGACAAGCAGCAGAGATGTATTGTTCCTGTTCATCTACAGTTTGTGGATTGTGATGATACACCTGGTCTTTCAAGTACTCCCAAAGAAAAAAAATCTCTTGGCGTCAAATCTGGCGAATAGGGGGGCCAATCCATTCCACTTTGCGTATGATTATTCCTTTGAAAACGTTGCTTTATAGTTTTTCTCAGTCATAGCGCCATCTGTTGCCGAACTTTGTAACTAATTTTGAAAATTGGTGAGAATAAATTCCCTGGTTACCTAAGCAAAATGCAGCAAACCGTACATTTCTATCACCATCCGTTTTTGTTTAATTGATTTTTCAAATCGTCGGTCATTTTTGGGACACCCGGTATGATGCAAGGCAGCAAGTTCTTTAGTTTCTGAAATACACTCATGGACAAAAAAATTAGCGCACCAAGAAATAATTGCGGGATGGTAACGAAACTTGCAATGAAGGTACATGTCGGGGAGATATGCTAATGATTAGAAATGCAGCGTTATTGCGCATTACGTATAGCCGGTAGAGGGCGTTGAACATCGTACACTGTGGAGTATAAAACAGGTAACCAAAGCTTGTTTGAGAGGGGGAGAATCGTCGGGATGATGGAAGCTGGGTGGTCAGCTAGGCGAGTAGCTCGTCAAGTAGGCCGCTCTGATTGTGTTGTGAGGAGGTGTTGGGACCAGTGGACCCGAGAGATGTCATGTACACGAAGACCAGGCTCAGGACGCCCTCGACAGACCAGTCGTCGAGAAGACCGCCACATCGTAAGAAATGCACGCGTACAGCCAACTGCTTCATCGGCCGCCATCCAGGCACAGGTAGCACCTTCACTAGGGGCATCTGTGTCTTCTAGAACCATACGAAGGCGCCTGGCTGAAGGACAGTTGGTATCGCGGCGTCCATTACATGTGCTGCCCTTGACGCCCACCCATCGACGCCTCCGTTCGGAGTTTTGCCGCGCACGAGGAAACTGGACTGCAGCGGAATGGAATCAGGTCGTCTTTAGCGACGAATCCAGATTCAATCTCGTCAGTGATGACAATCGTGTTCGTGTGTGGAGTGCCCGTGGTGAACGCTTCAATCCTGCCTTTGCTGTACAGCGACACATCGCGCCCACAGCTGGTGTGATGGTATGGGGTGCCATTGCCTACAATAAACTGTCATCCCTAGTATTGTTCCGTGGCACCATGACAGTCCAGCGGTATGTTCATGAAATCCTGCAACCACATGTGTTGCCACTCATGCAACGGCTCCCACGAGCCATTTTTCAACAAGACAATGCTCGGCCTCATACGGCAAGGGTGTAACAAGACTGTCTTCGCACTGTTACTACCCTTCCTTGGCCTGCCCGATCCCCAGATTTGTCTCCAATCGAGCATATCTGGGATCATTTGGGACGACGAGTTGGGCATCCCACGAGTTTGAACGAACTAGAGGCAAGGTTACAGCAAATATGGAACGAAATGTCTCAAGACATCATACAGAACTTGTAGGACTCAATGCCCGATCGTATCGCATCGTGCATTCGCGCTAGAGGGGGTCCAACGGAGTATTAACTCCTCCGTTCTTTTGCCTTTTTCTCTGAAATAAATTATCCTTTTTCTTTGATTTTCTTATCATTTACTTATATTAAAGTAGTCATTATGTATGTAAAATTTCGTTTCATTTTGATGACTCCTTCTTGGTGCGCTAATTTTTTTGTCCATGAGTGTATATGTTGTTATGTGTAGTTAATGTAAATTCGTCCATTAAAGTTGTTTTTTCCAGAACTTGCTTGTAACTGCTTTGCATATTAGTAAATGTAGGTTTCATCCTAATAATTTGATGTTGGCAAATAAAACTTTTGAATTTGAAATTGTAAATTTATCGAAGATGATTCTAATTTATTTACAGGGAGTTAATTAAAAAAAAAGCAAAGCAATTTAAAAATAAAAATTTATATTTAAAAATCATAACTGTTTATAATATATTCTTTTTACAGAACTCCATAATCTCTTAAATTTATGAAAGGACAAATTCGAATGTGAAAAAGAAATCTTCAAATATTCAGACTATTTCTGTGTTAAAACAATAAGGAATATTTTTCAATAACTTGCTTTAAATCTTTTCTTAAAATCCGTCAGCGGGCGTGCCAGTTTTCGGAACACCAGCAGGCACGCGTGGCACAAAGTGCAACATTTCTTTCAACCTTGATTACTCCTTTTGTAATAAACTTTTTTTTAAATTGAAAACAATAATTATGAGTTTTATGACAAGATATAAAATGTTTATAATATTAAGATATATTTATAATTAAAGGACAAAGAATGTAGATACAATCGCTTAATTTCAACACTGACCGGTTTATTGGATAAGGACAACTTGCGAATTGATTCCTATTATGTCCAAAAACCTAAAATAAATTGGATTGTCCATCTTCGTGATATTCTGGATACCGTGTAACAGCTGCACATTTGATCGACTACGTCAACTCCTGCTTTTGTCGTATTGTAATCCAGAATTATCGCTGGTTTACCACGGTGAAATTACGACTAACGATGAATAGAAAGAAATACAAGGATCTGAAAATCAGACCTTTATTAGAAAGGGTGTAGCTATAAATAGAAACTGATTAGAACATTCAAACCTCACATGTACAAAAAAACATTCAAAATTACGAAAATGTTGCACTCTGTACACGGGCGAGCCCGCTGAAGGGTTAAAAGGGATTCATCGCACAATTTGCAAATGATAATATCGTTTTGTTTTGCGTATCGTTAGGATCTTTCAAAATTAAAATTTACTTTTAAAAATTGCTCCTCATTATATTATGTTCTTATTTTTAGAGTTCGATAGCCTCTTAAATGCGGAAAAGAATTTCTGGCTTTTAAAAAAATTCTGTTCAAATGTTCAGACTTGAAATAGTTTAATAAACTTTACTTTTTACAAATTATCACATGTAATTGTTTTAAAAACATCAACTTAAAACTGGTTCCGGAGCATCCGATTTGAAACTAGACGGAACGGGTTTTACTTCGCTCTTGCTCGCCTAATCGGACATTCTCCAGAACTTCTTACAAAGTTTTAAAAAAACGTTGGCAACAGGAAAAGTGTGGAAATTTTTTGATTTTCCGACTGAAGAACGTTATGTGAAGTCAGTCTTCGAATTTTTTAGGCGAGAGTGTCCGTCGGTGTTCTTTTAGAGAGGGTTTTCTGAAGCACGTGGTTGCGAGAGTGGCACAAGGGAGATACAAATAGTCAACGACGGATTTGTGCAAATGTGGAATTGACCGATGTTTCTTGGTTTTCGTGCTAAGAATCGTGATGTACAAGGGCAAAAAATTTTCGTGCTAAGAATCGTGATGTACAAGTGCTAATAATTTTCGTGCTAAGAATTGTGATGTACAAGGGCAAGTAATTTTCGTGCTAAGAATTGTGATGTACAAGTGCCAATAATTTTTGTGCTAAGAATTGTGAAGTACAAATGCCAGTAATTTTCGTGCTAAAAATTGTGATGTACAAGTGCCAGTAATTTTCGTGCTAAGAATTGTGATGTACAAGTGCCAATAATTTTCGTACTAATAATTGTGATGTACCACGTGCAAATAATTTTTGTGCTCTCCTAACTTAATTCTTAAATAAAGTGTGGTAAGTGAATTCCAGTTTTATTCTTTTATTTTTCGCAATGTGCTGATCTTTTATAATCATGGCCACAACAATAAATCATTTACAGTAATCTTATTCGGTTACCACTTCATACGCGGGAGATGGAATATTCCATGCTTACCTTTCAACGGTTACGAGCAGGTAACAGGAAATCAGTTTTTACTTCGTCTAATAATTAACTGGATGTCGGAACATGTTCTAGCTCTTAAAATTATTTATGAAAGCACATTCCTAAACTGTTATATATTTCATTATGTTTTTAAGCGGAATTAAAATCTTTTTATGAGATGACACCGATAAATTTGTATGATTGATAACGGTGGGTATAAATTAATTCCTGTTACCAAATTCCAGTTAAGACAAGTTAATTCCTGTTACCAAATTTAAATGTTATGTGACTTTAAGGCTGCTATGCGCTAACCCTATTGGATTTTCGCACTTCAATTATTACCAAGGAGAAAATTTGTCCAAGGATTACCGACTTAAATTGAAATATTTTTTAAAAATTATATTACGTATGAGAGAAAGACATTTTACACCCTGAAGCATTTTTCGTTTTTAAAAAAAGAATGTGAATAATATTTTAAAATTTAAGGGGATCAAGAACACAAAATTCTTCAAACTTTCGAAAAACATTATTGCATTAAAAAAAATTGTGTGTTCTTTTCCATTTTAAAATGACGTTTAAATCATGTTTTTATCTGAATTAGAACAGAAGATATTAATTTTTCTTTTGCAACATTGAATAGCAGCCAATCTTTGTTTAAACCTGTAAATGCGTTTTTCTGTAGGATGGGTGTTTTCACCGTTTCTCGTCTTTAAATTGTTATAAGTCAAGAACCGCTAAATATAAATGGTTGAAACTTGGAAATGTCTTTTTCAATTATTTTACTTTAATTTGAATTCTGCAAATTAAAAGAAAAATATGTACTTTTAAAAATATGATTTTTTAAAAATAAGTTACACCATTTTTTAATTTTTTTTCCCTAAATATTTTTTTTTTTAATTTATTTTAAAAACGCTGAATAAGAATTATAACTTATATATTTATGTTTAATTAAATGAAAATAAATAGAAATTCTACGAATAATATTTCGAGTAATGACAATTTCAAATTACCCCATTTTTAAAAAAAAATTTAAATTAAAAATTTTTTTTAACTTTATGAGAAGTTAAAGATTTAAATTCCTTTGGTGGACGAAATTTATAAAAATAATCCTTTTTCAAGGTGCAATAAAATTCAGGCTACCTGAGAATACTATTTTTATTGGATTATCAGCATTTATGTATCTGAAAATATTAGACAAATTTTCTCCATTGTTTAACATTGAGGTGAGCGAATAAATTTGAGTTAGTACAGCCTTAAGCAGTGTCTAGTGTAGTCATAAAGTAGCCAAAGATAGCCAACGGCAAGTAGGTCAAGATTGAAAAAATACCCCTCTTATAGGGTGTTAAACCGTAACACTAAAATATTTAATACTCAGCAGTTTTAGAATCATTGTGAAGTAAAAACTATCTACTTCTCTCTCGCGCAAAACATTTCACTTTGAAAATTAGCATTATTCAAAACGTCTACAATTCATTTCAATGTGCCCATTTTCGCTAAAATAATCTGGCTTTCCTTTCTGTTTGTTGCCAGCAAGAGCTGTTGTGATAAATGAATTCAACAGCTTCAAGCAGAAAGACTGTTCCGAAAACTCAATTATCCTAATGTCCTCTTTTGTTTTGATGTTGAGAGAAAAGTCTTTGAAGGAAATTAGATGTATACTGAAAGATAAACTTGTATTGTCCCAGATATTAAGTGCTTTGCTGCAATATATACACATACATACCTCAATAGCTTTGAGTTAAATAATAATTTGCAGTAATATTAGTGAACAAAATTATCCCATATAATTCTGAAACCGTATTTATCTAAAACAATACAACAAAGAAATATATACAGGGTGTTTCAGATAATTTGGCATCGTTTTTTATATAAATATTTCGGTAACTACATTGGCTAATCTAATGAAATTGGAAAGGCTTATTGATGAGTAATTAAATACCGGGTGGTCAAAAATTATTGAGCTCATTTCATGTTTGAAAAAAAAAGAACAAAATTAGGTACATATATATTTATTGTTTTCTTGGAAAGATAATTTAAAACAGTTTTACACAACAAAATTTTAAACCTTAAATAACTTCCACATAAGCCGGTAGATGGCGCGATAACATTCCGCAAGACAAATTTACTTATTGCGTCAGTTTGTAAATGCCTACCCGACGGGTTTGTAAACAGTTGCGCCGTGTGCGTGGCTTCATTCAATTACATAGGTTACGACTCATCACGGACTGGTTTGTGATTGGAGTCAGTTATCAGTTTCTTTTGAGTTGCTCCGTTTGCAGACGGCCTAAAGGGAAAAGTAACGTGCGTTTTGTGGTTCCGTGTAAGCAAATCCGTTGTAACTGTTCAGACACGTTTTCGCTTAGAATTCTCAAATCGTCGCCCTCCAAGTAAGGACTCTGTTAAGGGGTCAGGTACCTTTTGAAAGCTAAGAGACTTGACAAACATATCCCAATTTTCAATTATCAGTAGATATAAAAAATCTTTCATTCAGAAATCTAAAAATTGTAATGTGAGTTATACACTTTTTCATCTTTATAAATATGGCTCTCAATTTTTTTCTATCTTGAAGAGAAAGTTTTCAATTGTTTAAGGGGACAGTGGACCTTCAAACCTAACTTTTTTTGTTTTGAATGAATTTGCTTGAAATTTGAATATGTGATTAGTACCATAGATATGTAAAAGTGGATAAAATTTAAAGATGAACTATTAATAATTTATGAATTACAATTATTAATTATATCAAAAATTGGCCGAATTATTAATTTACGAATTATTAATTATATTAAAAATGTTCCATGCGCATTTGTTTTGCATATAATATGATAATTTTTATTTACAGGATACCTTATAGAACTAACAATGAAACTTATTGCTTATTTTAAGCATTCTTTAAAAATATAAAGAGTAAAAAATAATAGTGAAAACACCCTCTTTATTACGCAAAATACCTATAAATCCTCTTTTCAAGTGCAAAATTTAGAAATTCTGAGCTACGAAGCATAATTTTATTCAATAAGTTTTATTTTATATGCAGTTAAGTATATAAAACTTAAATTTCAAAGCAGTACGATCATTATAAATGCGCATGGAGTAGTTTGAATATTCGTTTGAGATGAAAATTTGTATTTTGAGACAAACACATTTAAAGTTATTGCTATTAGTAACCACATAATATATAAATTAAATAAAAATGCCTATAAATAGGAAATATAAATAAGCAATCACAGAAATTAAAAATTCTTTTTGCAACACATTCCTACTCGTTCGTAGTTTGATAATTCAATAAAATAAAAAAATCGAATTTTTGGACAAACTTCATAATTTTGAAAGTCCACTGTCCCCTTAAAGTTTCAACCATTGTTTTTTCATTATTATGTTATTGCGCACATGATATCACCAGAACGTTTGGCTAGAATATCATGAAATTTTATAAACATGCAATAGAAGCATGTGCTATTTCAATGACCAACTATTATGTCATTTCATAATAAAAATTTTAATTACAATTAAATTTATCAATTAATTTTTTTGAAATTTAAAAAAAAAAAATTCTACGAAGAACTAAGAATTTTGATTTCAAAGTTGGTAATTTTGAAGATATATTATATAACTTAAATTTAGTACTAAAATAATGTGTATATTCATTAATATACAGATACAAGTCTGCATGCAATGACATAACATTTAAAAAAACAATGGTTGAAATTTAAAAAAAAATGAAATTCTCTTCAAGATAGAAAAAAAATTTACAGTGATATTAATACAGAAGTAAGAGGGTTTAAGTCTCAGTAAAATTTCCATATTACTTAATAAATAATTTATGTAACTACTAATGATTTAATATAGAGATATATTTGTCGAGTGTATTAGATTTTAAAAGGTACCTGACCCCTTAAACGTTGGTACCAACAATTTATGGACACAGGAAATGGGGAACTGGAAGGACTGTGGAAGTGTGTTCTGTTTATGGCCTATAGCGCCTTTCCTATGTTTCACATTTCCCATGTCCTTAAATTGTAGGTACCAACTCTTAATAGAGTTCTTACTTGGATGACGACAATTTGAGTATTCTAAACGAAAACATGTCTGAACAGGAATTACAACGGATTTGCTTTCACGGAACCACAAAACGCACATTGCTTTTCACTTTACGGAAGCCATTTGCAGACTGACGGAATTAGTAAATCTGTCTTGCGCAATGTTGTCAAGCCATCTACCGGATGATGTGGAAGTTATTTCAGGTTTAAAATTTTGTTGTGTAAAACTGTTTTAAATTGTCTTTCCAAGAACACATGTACGTACTTCATTTTGTTCTTTTTTTTTTAAACATGAAATGTGCTCAATAATTTTGGACCACCCTGTATTTATTTTCCAAAATATGAATGAAAAATACAAATTCATGTGTATTCCATTAATTTTACAAATGTTCAATATGCGTGCCGCCTGTGACACGTTAATTCGGTATTCCATTTCCTGCCACACGCGCTGTAGCATGTCACTGGAGGCAGTTACCAAATTGGTACAGATTCTCTGCTTTTGTTCCTGTATATTTGAAGGAAGTTGAATTTCATAAACCGGGTTTTTAACGTACCCCAGAGGAAAAAAATCACAAGGCATCAGGCCTGGTAAACGTGGTGGCCATTAAAGAAAAAGAATGATGTAAACTAAAAATTTTACGTGTTTCCACAAGACATTAAAATATTGCCGTATTTTCCAGCGTATAATGCGCACCGGCATATAACACAAACCTATAAATTTAAACTACATTTTTAAAAATTTTTAGGTATATTCTCCGCATAAAACGCATACTTTTCTTGAAAAAGAAACCTGAAATGTACATGTGCGATGCTTTTATCTTTTGAAGTCATTCATTCGAAGGATTTTTACAGGCTTTCGAAAAATGGTATACTGAATTGACAAGCGATAAAGGGAACAATATGTATGTGGGGGGAATGCTTGAGGGAGTAAACAATTCCTGGTGCCATAAAGAATCCAGAAAGTCATTTAGTTTGGGACATGTTCATATCCCATCTAACGGATAATACGAGGAAATTGATGAAAGACTGCAACACAGAC
Organism: Dolomedes plantarius; assembly: GCA_907164885.2. Taxonomy (NCBI): domain Eukaryota; kingdom Metazoa; phylum Arthropoda; class Arachnida; order Araneae; family Dolomedidae; genus Dolomedes; species Dolomedes plantarius. Next base: position 67,457,788 of record OU015499.1, on the reverse strand, counting down.
ATGGCAGTTATTCCAGGCGGATTAACGCCATTAGTTCAGACTTTAGATGTGTGTATCAATAAACCATTCAAAGGAAATTTAAAATGACATTGGGACCCGCAGATGTTTGAAAGTGGAAAAATATTTACAACAGGAGGCTAAACGCATCATGCCAGTCTAGAAATAGTGTGCGAGTGGATAATAAAAGCATGGAATGAAATTAAACCTGACATGGTTCAAACGTCATTTAAAAAATGTAGTATATCTAACAATCTAGATGGAACGTAAGATGATTATTTATTTATGGATCAGAGTAACAGTCATGATGAAGAGGAAACAGAATTCGATGATGTACCTGAAGAAAACGGAAGACGAATGTGACGAACTGTTCATGTTATACGATAAATAAAATTTTTAAGTTCATATTGTATGTGATTTCTTTTAAATAAACAACATTTAGGTAGATGTAGAACCTAATTTTTTATGTTCATCTTTTCCTTACTTTTAAATCTATCATTTTTATATCTGACGTATAACGTGCACCAGTAAAATTTGAGCTTATTTTTTGTATTAAAAGTGCTCATTATACGCCGGAATATACGGTAAGTCATTTGAACGAGAAATGATAAAGTTTCTAGATCGTGAAATGTTAAATTTTCTGAAACACCCTGTACTTCAGCATGATACTCAGCAATCTTAATGATGGATTAATGATTGGTTAATATAATTCTCACTAAACTAAATTCACAAGAAGTTAATAACAGTTGTTCGCATATTCTTTGCTAGAGAAAATCAATAAATAATTTGATTGTCATTAAAAGTATTGTCCAGACAAAATAATTTCTATTCTAGATATATTTATACGTTATATGTCGATCTAATGGCCTTTTTAAATTCCTTTTTCTTGCTTGGTTTGACATTTTCCAGCATTTTTAGTAACGGTAATGTCCACTTTATGGCTATGGAAACTGATGTGATTATTTTGGTAAGTGGAACACTAGTAAATAGAACACGAAAGAGAATGGATTCTCCGGTTGAATTGTAAGAAAAGAGTCAGTTTGTTGAAATAGAAGACATAATTTTCTTCATAGAAAAACGTTTTAAAGGCCAAGATAAAGTTGTTTAGAGCTTACCACAATTTAAGCATGCCTCATATCTTCAACGAAAGTTTTCAGTATCACATCCACTATAAATGGTACAATACACCTTGCGACATTGACTAAGACTTTGATTTGCGTAAAAATGACTAAGGCTTTGATTTGCGTAACATTGACTAAGGCTTTGATTTGCAAAACATTGACTACGTCTTTGATTTGCAAAACATTGACTAAGTGTTTAATTTTTAGTTAACCAATATGTAAATTTAATCCTAATTTCTGGACTGTTACAGGCAAAATAACAATTACAAGATTTTAGTTCTTTATGTTAAGCCAAATGTTATCTTTAAATTAATTGGATTTCCGCGTTAAAAAATTAAACTTTACATCGGATATAACCACTCAATGGAAGTATATATATATATATACATTTAACCCAATAGAAGTATATTCTATACATATTCCTGTTTGTATTTGTGATAGTTCTTATTTGCGATAGTTTGTAGCAGAGGTACTTACAGGAAACTTTTGGAAACACAAACAGGAATAGAAGGCTTTTTTAACAGCAATAAAAAATTATTTAATTGTGGTTATTAAGGCAAAATATTTCAAAATATTGGAACAAAAACTCAAACTTTGTTTTGAAATAACTAAATAATCATTCAATGGAAGTATATATCTAAACAATTCTCCCAATGGAAGTATATTCTATACATATTCCTGTTTGTATTTGAGGTAGTTCTTATTCTGGTAGTCTGTAGCTGAGATACTTGCAAGAAACTTTTGGAAACACAAACAAAAGGCTTTTTAACAAGGACAATAAAAACATTTATTTGTTTGTGGTTTTTAAGGAAAAATATTCCAAAATATTTGAACAAAACTCAAACTTTCCTTTGAGAAAACTATATAAGCACTCAATGGAAGTATATTTCTATACATATTCCTGTTTGTATTTGTGATAGTTCTTATTTGTGGTAGTTTGTAGCAGGCTACAAACAGAAAACTTTTGGAAACACAAACCGGAATTGAACGCTTTTTAACAACAATACAATTTTTTATTGTGGTTATTAAGACAAAATATTTCAAAATATTTGAACAAAACTCAAACTTTGCTTTGAAATAAATATATAACCACTCAATGGAAATATATTTTTACACAAATTTTCAAATCCTCATCACCATATTTTCCTATTAAAAATACAAAACCTTGTAAATATTATATTTTTACATTCAAAATGCTGGGTTCATTTTTCGCCAAGTCAATTAAAAATTTCACCAAAATATCGAAAATTCACAGTGAACAAAAGACCCTTACTTCCACGAGCACGTTCAACAATTAGCATGTTTATGGGAGGACGTGAGCCTTGGAAAGAAAACTCGCCTAATTGTCCTGCACATAAACCCTTTTCCCCTCATATTAGCGTTACTCAAACATCTACCATTCATTCCAAACGAGCTGTGACCATTTTCGCGGTATTCGCGCCAACTTTTTATTTGGGATTTTAGCGAGTAGGGGGGGGGGGCATGACGTGAGAAATGAGTTCCACAGCTTGATGCAGAAATAGTAGAGTTCCGAAAACTCAATTATCTTAATGCCCCCTTTTATTTTGGTGTCAGTCGCATAAAGTTGGGAAAGGGAGAATGAATGCAAAGATGAAGTGATTAACTCCATGTGACCTGAAAAACAGGCTTCGAGATTTTAAACTCGTATTAAAGTAATGCTAGGATTAACGCAGTTAATATTATATATATATATATATATATTGTTACGAATTCCCTGTTCGGGTTCGGCAATTGAGTAGACTTTGAATAAGGCAGAATAAAAACAGAGATTTATTTACTTTCGAGATTTATTACAAGTCGAAATACTACAGCTTACAGATCGTGAGAAACTGACAGCAGTGATTCTAACACAATCTGTAGTCACAGAAGTACGCAAAATCTCAACACACGAAGTCGCCCTTATTGCGGCATAAATATCAGCAATTCTCCGACCAAAATCTCACAGATAATAGCGGCGCTTTTGACAAGATCGAAACACACTCAAAACTGAAATATGAACCCTACCCCGAATCGAGGCTGTATTTATAGCTTTTCGAGACCCTGGGGATTTCCACAATGTTCCAGAAAACTCCAGAATTGGAAAATGGTCAAACTTGACGCCAAGTCGCCAAATTTGGCGACAAAAATCTAGTCACCAAAAATGTCGCCAAGAAGCCAATATCTCGCCAATTTGGCGAAATACTATAAAAACCCTATGTTAAATGAATGGTACAGCAGAAATTTAGCTAATACGACTATTTACATGGAAAAACAATAATAATGCATTATTTTACAAGCAGAATAACAATTTTAATTGTAATTTAAGCTAAAGGTATACATTAATTTACAAAATTCGTAAAAATCAATCAATATATATATATATATATATATATCATACAAAAAGTGTGAATCAGAAAACTAGTGGAATGCTAATCCAGGGAAACTACATCCAAATCCTGAAACTGAAGTTTCGAATGGCTGGGGGGAGTTGTGACCCCCCTACTCCGGTTAAACTAGTTTTGTGCCGCGGTAACACTCCCGGAAGCCCGAAACCTCAGTGCGACCTAGACTTTCGTCAAATATTATTAAAAAGTAAATCAATAATCAAAACAACATTTAAAACATCAAATCTCATAAACCCATTTAAACACATTATTTGTGTAAATTTCAACTATTATATTCATGTAAAAATATAACCAACCTACTGTGTTTCTCACATACCTGTATATTGCTACAATGTAAGGATGTTCCTTATTCAAATATCTTTTATACTGTATCCCAATCTCAAATAATTAACATACCGTTACGGTTATAGAAAATGGTGTTTATATTCGGTTTTACTGATATTTAAAATTTTTTTTATATTAGACATTAAAAAAGACTTAGGGAAACCCATCTCTAAAGCAAAATTTATAAATTGTTTAATTTTAAAATCCATATCTATATTATTAGTATTGAGACGTTTACATCTTGTTAAAAAATTAGTGATTACATTTCTTTTGATGTTTAGGTGTATGCATGTTGTCCATGACATAATACGATTTGGTTTAAAACTATAGTCATCACGTTTATCATACATTTTTGTAATTATTGAGCCATTGCTAACTATAATACTTAAATCTAAAAAGTTCAAAAAACCTTCCTTATTGCACGAAGTTTCAACTAAATTTAAATTACTAGGGTAAAAACGAAAGTCCAATCCTGTGTTATTTACGAAGCATACCAAAATGTCATCAACATACCTAAAAAACTTAACTTCATTTAATAAACTTGTACCTGTTTCGTAATTATGTAAATAGATATCTGCAAGAATTGAAGAGCATCCCCCTCCCATAGGGATCCCATGTATCTGCTTATATATATCTCTTCCATTGTGTAAATAAGTTTCTTTTAAAACAAGTTGTAACAAAGATTTATATCGGTTATAAGTAATAAACTCTTGTATATCGTATCGTTCATATAGATTTAAAATGATATTATGTAAGTCATCTAAGTTAATAGAGTTAAATAAATCCGGAAAGTCATAACTAGAAATTCCCACTATATCCTCCATGTAACTAATACTTTTTACCACTTCATAACTATTATTAACAATATATGTGCCTTCTTTTTTAATTTTTATCATAACGTTTTTGAGTAATTGTAAAAGACGGTTATTTGCAATAGTAAGATAAGTGTTACAGCCTATTGTTACGGCTCTAAATTTTATAGGCACCTTATGAAACTTGGGGATTAGTACTATGTAAGGAAATTTAATTTTATTAATGCCTATTTTGAAACCTATACGTAGATATAACGCGTTTATTTTATTCTTAATTTCGTCAGTGGTTATTTCTATATTCTGATATACTGAAGTATCTCTGTAAATAGCAATTAATTTATTACAGTAAAAACGTTTACATAATAAAGCATAGTTGCTGGCCATTTTATCGACATAAGTTATAACATAACTATGCCTTAAATTAACGATACTGTTTTTTAAACTGTTTAAAGAAACACTAGGGTCGTGATGACTATATTTTTGTAAATATTTATTAATAGATAATTGAAATAACTTTTTAATGTTAAAAACCCATTCTGCAAAAGTGGTTGTAGGGTGGCTATATTTTATTGCTAATTTATACACAAAAACATCTATATCTCTGTCAAAAGTATTTACTACTCCGAATCTGGATCCTTCTACACGATAACCTGTGCCCTTATACATTATGAACTTCAACTTCTCATCTTTTACTATTTCGATGTTACCAGTGATGACATGTCCATAATTTTCGTTGTAATAAGGGGATGACGAGCAGCAATCACAAGATTCTGGCATATGTTTATACATATTTTTAGATATTTCGTTATAATTAAAAATCTTTCTACCTATAGGTAGTGAATATTTGAAACACGGGCTAATATGCAAATCTTTTATGGGTAATAAACTACTGCAAGAATTAAGGATTTTGGAAAAAGTTATCTTGTCTACAATACTATTGTTATATGTCACAACACAATATTCCTTAGCCAATTTTTGGTATGTTACAAGATCAGACAAATTAAAATGATAGACATATATGAAATACTAATGTAGTGCAGCATAGCGCCTGATGGTATTTTAATTGAGTACAGTTATTTAATATATTATTTCTAACTTTTGTATATGTATTTATAAAATTTGTAATAGAAGTGAGCAGCATTGCGCTCGTCATTACAAAAAAAGGCTTTTTATTAAGTTAGTATGTTTGGATGTGTATCTGGGGAGGACTCTGAGAATCCTGGGTGTTGCGGCGACACACGGAGTTTGGGATTTATGTAGACTTAGTTCAACTTTACTTGTTCTGCCATTCAAAAAACACACAAAATAAAATACAAAATTTTAAAAAAAATGTGATAAAATTTTCTCTCTCCGTGATCAAATGGTGGTGTAGTACGTAACAATTGGTTTAATGGTCGGGCTGTAGTGATACTAGTAGCGCATTTTGGATGTGATTTGCAAAAGAGATGTTACCTTAAGGTAATTAAACAAGCAGTAATGCTTGTCTACGTAGATTATAGTGTATTTATTATAGTGTTTCTTTAAAACCCCCTTTTAAAATTTATGGATATGTACAACTCTACGAATTTAGCGACTGGCAAAATTGCAGCTACAGCAGCAATTGCTCGGACGGCTGCTAATAGGGTATGCAGTCGTTCGTTAAACAGTTACCCTAAGCTTATTACAAGTTATTTCAAACCTACCAATTCAACGGGGAGAGGATACAAAAAAATTGTAAGTGTTTGTCAGAGTAATGTATGTTCTTCAAATGAAGTATATAGTAATAATATATGTAACTTAGAGATAGGAACTTATAACAGTCATTATAATGGTATGGATTGTTTTAAATATAATAAGTGTAAAGATGGTAGATGTAAATCATGTCCTAATGCAAATGAAAAACAAATAGATAATTCTCGTAGTTTAAAAAAATTTTGCAAGGTTTATAATTGCATTTACCTAATAGTATGTAAAATATGTGGATTGGGATATATAGGTCAAACTAAAAATACCTTAAATAAACGGATAAATTTACATCGAAGTCAGGTTTATAATGCCAAGCGACAATCTCAGGTAGAAGTATCTATAGAAGTTAACCATTTTGTGGAACATGGTGTCGAAAACATGAAGTTAACCATAATTCATTTAATTATTAATGACAAGATGCGATTATGGTGGGAAAATTACCATATACAAAAGTTTAACACTGTTTACCCTTACGGTCTAAATACGCTTTTATTCGGCCAAAATATAGGACCAAGCTATATTTCTAATGTGTCTTCGCCGGGAGTTAATCCATACAATAGCATGACAGTGAATAAAACGTTAAAAAGGAAACAACGTGGTGGTGGTGGTGGTGGTGGTGGTACCCGTAAATATAAAGATCTTTTGAAAAAACTAAATACTTTATGCGTAAAGATTAAACAGTTATCCTATATTCCATTTAACTGGATAAAGAACTTTGTTTATGGTGTAAAGCGAAAATGGCTGGGTAATTTTTGGAAATTGTGTAATAGTTCTGATTTTTTAACCAGATTTGGAAAGGACTCGCTTACCCCTTATGCATTTATAGATAACATTAAATCACGTAGTATTTATCTTGGTTTTAATTTGTCTGATCTTGTAACATACCAAAAATTGACTAAGGAATATTGTGTTGTGACATATAACAATAGTATTGTAGACAAGATAACTTTTTCCAAAATCCTTAATTCTTGCAGTAGTTTATTACCCATAAAAGATTTGTATATTAGCCCGTGTTTCAAATATTCACTACCTATAGGTAGAAAGATTTTTAATTATAACGAAATATCTAAAAATATATATAAACATATGCCAGAATCTTGTGATTGCTGCACGTCATCCCCTTATTACAACGAAAATTATGGACATGTCATCACTGGTAACATCGAAATAGTAAAAGATGAGAAGTTGAAGTTCATAATGTATAAGGGCACAGGTTATCGTGTAGAAGGATCCAGATTCGGAGTAGTAAATACTTTTGACAGAGATATAGATGTTTTTGTGTATAAATTAGCAATAAAATATAGCCACCCTACAACCACTTTTGCAGAATGGGTTTTTAACATTAAAAAGTTATTTCAATTATCTATTAATAAATATTTACAAAAATATAGTCATCACGACCCTAGTGTTTCTTTAAACAGTTTAAAAAACAGTATCGTTAATTTAAGGCATAGTTATGTTATAACTTATGTCGATAAAATGGCCAGCAACTATGCTTTATTATGTAAACGTTTTTACTGTAATAAATTAATTGCTATTTACAGAGATACTTCAGTATATCAGAATATAGAAATAACCACTGACGAAATTAAGAATAAAATAAACGCGTTATATCTACGTATAGGTTTCAAAATAGGCATTACTAAAATTAAATTTCCTTACATAGTACTAATCCCCAAGTTTCATAAGGTGCCTATAAAATTTAGAGCCGTAACAATAGGCTGTAACACTTATCTTACTATTGCAAATAACCGTCTTTTACAATTACTCAAAAACGTTATGATAAAAATTAAAAAAGAAGGCACATATATTGTTAATAATAGTTATGAAGTGGTAAAAAGTATTAGTTACATGGAGGATATAGTGGGAATTTCTAGTTATGACTTTTCGGATTTATTTAACTCTATTAACTTAGATGACTTACATAATATCATTTTAAATCTATATGAACGATACGATATACAAGAGTTTATTACTTATAACCGATATAAATCTTTGTTACAACTTGTTTTAAAAGAAACTTATTTACACAATGGAAGAGATATATATAAGCAGATACATGGGATCCCTATGGGAGGGGGATGCTCTTCAATTCTTGCAGATATCTATTTACATAATTACGAAACAGGTACAAGTTTATTAAATGAAGTTAAGTTTTTTAGGTATGTTGATGACATTTTGGTATGCTTCGTAAATAACACAGGATTGGACTTTAGTTTTTACCCTAGTAATTTAAATTTAGTTGAAACTTCGTGCAATAAGGAAGGTTTTTTGAACTTTTTAGATTTAAGTATTATAGTTAGCAATGGCTCAATAATTACAAAAATGTATGATAAACGTGATGACTATAGTTTTAAACCAAATCGTATTATGTCATGGACAACATGCATACACCTAAACATCAAAAGAAATGTAATCACTAATTTTTTAACAAGATGTAAACGTCTCAATACTAATAATATAGATATGGATTTTAAAATTAAACAATTTATAAATTTTGCTTTAGAGATGGGTTTCCCTAAGTCTTTTTTAATGTCTAATATAAAAAAATTTTTAAATATCAGTAAAACCGAATATAAACACCGTTTTCTATAACCGTAACGGTATGTTAATTATTTGAGATTGGGATACAGTATAAAAGATATTTGAATAAGGAACATCCTTACATTGTAGCAATATACAGGTATGTGAGAAACACAGTAGGTTGGTTATATTTTACATGAATATAATAGTTGAAATTTACACAAATAATGTGTTTAAATGGGTTTATGAGATTTGATGTTTTAAATGTTGTTTTGATTATTGATTTACTTTTTAATAATATTTGACGAAAGTCTAGGTCGCACTGAGGTTTCGGGCTTCCGGGAGTGTTGCCGCGGCACAAAACTAGTTTAACCGGAGTAGGGGGGTCACAACTCCCCCCAGCCATTCGAAACTTCAGTTTCAGGATTTGGATGTAGTTTCCCTGGATTAGCATTCCACTAGTTTTCTGATTCACACTTTTTTTAATGATAGACATATATGAAATACTAATGTAGTGCAGCATAGCGCCTGATGGTATTTTAATTGAGTACAGTTATTTAATATATTATTTCTAACTTTTGTATATGTATATATATATATATATATATATATATATATATGAATGATCAAATCAGACATTTTAGGCTGGTTCGGTGGTTCAATAGCTGAATTTCCTGAAAAGTTTAGTTCAAGTAAAAAAATTTTGGTAAAGTTACTAAATAAAATCCCGAACTATCTCACAAAGATTTTTCATGACAAATATTTCCTGAAATTTAAACTTTCTGAAAATTTTAAACACAAACTACCTCAAATACACTGGTGAAATAAATTAAGAGAATTTGCATATTTTATCGAATTTTATAAAAAGAACTGAACTAAATGTAAAACCACTGCTTCTAGACAAAAATGCAAATCTTGTATGTCAAATACGTAAGTGTACACGTGTGTGTAGGCGGAGCCAGTAGAGAAACAGGCTTTATAAGCGCGTGTAAGTTAAGACGCATTTCGGTCGCTAGCACACCTCGGCGAATTTCTTGGTGTTATTTTACAGCAATCGGTTAGTTTAAAATTTTAACAGTAAAAATGAGTAACCACCAACGTTTAGATGATAGAATGAGGTGGCGAATTGTGGGGAGGATAGAAGCAGGCCAATCTCAAGTCCAAATTTGTAGAGAGTTCAATTTAATGCCCAGCGTCGTGTGTAACTTATGGAAACAGTTCCAGGATACCGGACCCATCGAGAGAAAGACTTGGCAAGGTCGTCCAAGAGCCCTGACGGCCAGAGAAGATGGCCATTTGTCGATTATAGCGAGGCGTAACAGGAGTGCTACAGCTTCTCAGCTCTCTCGTGAATAGTATGCAGCCACAGGAACCCGTATATCAAGGGTGACTGTTTCCAAAAGACTTCATGAGAGAGAGTAGTCTGCAAGAAGACCTGCTGTTTGCATCCCGCCCACTTCTACGAACAGGAGAATCCGTTTATCTTGGTGCAGAGACCATAGAGATTGAAGTATGGATCAATGGGCGACCATTCTCTTCACCGATGAGTCCCGGTTCAGCCTAAACACAGATTCTCGCCGTACGTTCATATGGACAGAACCAGGGACCCGCTACCTACCTTCCAATGTCCGTGAAATCGACCATTATAGCGGAGGAGGTTTAATGGTCTGGGCAGGTATCATGTTTGATGGCCGCACACCTCTCCTATGTCTTTGAAAGAAGCACTGTGACTGGTGTGAGGTATAGGGATGAGGTCTTGGAGCCCTATGTTTGCCTTTTCAGGGGTGCAGTTGGCCCTGAGTTCATTTTAATGAACGATAACGCGAGGCCACATAAAGCTCTTCTGGTAGACGAATTTCTAGACCAGAGTGAGGATATTCACCGGAGGGATTGGCCAGCCAGATCTCCAGACCTTAACCCTATAGAGTAGGTCTGGGACGCTCTGGGGTGGGCAATTGCAACTCGCAACCCTCCTCCTACAACCATCCAGTGAATGAAAACAGCGTTGCTGTACGAGTGGGACCAATTGCTACAGGAAATGATAAACTGCCTTATTTCAAGTATGAAATCACTCTGCGAGATCTGTATATGTGTAAGAGGGGACCATACCCCTTATTCACCCATCTATTAACCCATTTTTTTGTTTATTCTGCAACCGCTGTTTCATACCTTCCGACTCCAACGAGTGTTACGAACGATCAGGCGTGTGTATTACAATTATTGAATTGTTATTTGTTTTGTATTGTATCAATGTATGTACATATCAAATTTCCTTAAAATCGGCACAGTAGTTCTAGAGATAATCGACCAAGTGTGAAAATTTTCTTAATTTCTTACACCAGTGTACGAACTATCTGAAATGCAAACAGAAGTATAAGGCTCCTTAACGACAATCCAATAACTTTTTTTATTGTGGTTATTAAGGTGCTTTCTATTCCCGTTTGTGCTTTCAAAAGTTTCCTGTAAGTATCTCAAATACAAACTACCACAAATGAGAACTACCTCATGTAAAATCAGAAGTATAAGGCTTCTTAAAATCAATAATGCTCTGGGGGCTAACGTTTCTATATTTTCTATAATTTTCTATTTTTATTTCACATTTTATAAATTATATAACGTTTGTAATTTTTTTTTTACTTAGAGTATTTCTGCTTCATGACATGATACTATCAATTTCAATTTCCGATTAGAATTTCTTTCACTTGTTTTATCGAAATTTGTTTTCAAGGAAAATTACGTATTTTAAAAATTGCATCGTTTCTCTGAAATCTTTATGTTTAACAAATTCACTTACATACTTAGAGTTCAGTTTTTTACCGAAGTTAGGAGAATCTACTTATATCGAATCGAAAACCTTAAAAAAAATTTTATTCTAAGGCTTTGAAGAAAAAGTTGAAAATTCTTTCGATATCAACCATCTACGATACGGATGAGTCGAGGGCAAAGAGGTGCAGGTCAAATTTTGGCAAAGTCAAGCTAAGTCATTGTATGTATTGTAATCTCAAATGTATTCTTTGGATTACAGCAGAAAGGTAAATCTTAGTTCATCTGTAGTTCCGAAGGGAGACAGCAATTATTATATAATGAGCAAGTTCAAAATCTTTGTAGTGTGCAAGTTCAAAATCTTTGTAGTGTGCAAGTTCAAAATCTTTGTAGTGTGCAAGTTCAAAATCTTTGTAGTGTGCAAGTTCAAAATCTTTGTAGTGTGCAAGTTCAAAATCTTTGTAGTGTGCAAGTTCAAAATCTTTGTAGTGTGCAAGTTCAAAATCTTTGTAGTGTGCAAGTTCAAAATCTTTGTAGTGTGCAAGTTCAAAATCTTTGTAGTGTGCAAGTTCAAAATCTTTGTAGTGTGCAAGTTCAAAATCTTTGTAGTGTGCAAGTTCAAAATCTTTGTAGTGTGCAAGTTCAAAATCTTCGTAGTGCGCAAGTTCAAAATCTTTGTAGTGTGCAGTTAAAATATTTGCAATATGCAAGTTTAAAATCTTTGTAATTCGCAAGTATAAAAAGTGTGTTTTCTTCTAAGTTTATTTGACTGCGCAAAACTTCTAAAAACCAGAATACGCTTACTCAATACAATTAAGCAGAAAAGGCAGTTTTGAGACTTACGTAGAATCCTCGAGAATTCACAAAAGTCCAATTTTCCCCCAAATGTTTTTTTTCACCCAGCCGTACATTGAAAATTTGGTTAACTAATCACCCTGAATATTCAACTTTGTTCTGACAATTAAACAATATAAAAAGAGCGTAAAATTTACGATGGGAGCAAAAATTGTAACATACCAATTAAACATCAATTTCTAAAGTACTAAAAAAGTTAATTTCTTGTAACGTACAAATAATTTAAATTTCCAAACATTCGGTCCAAATTAGCCTGGTATGTGTAATTTACATAGTTTTTTTTATAAAAAATATATCTAAGAAAATTAAAAGAATCTGCATACGATAAAGTCAATTGTAATCTTTCATCCTCCTCTAAAATCTACAAGAAAGATTCTGTACTTAAACAATATTCCTTCATACCTAATTATCACTTCCATGCAGATTTCCCCTTAATATTGAATAATTTGTACGTAATTTATAATGGAACTAGTTTGTACCCGTCAAAACATGATGGCTAGATAGTAAATAAATGCTCTAATACACAAATTATACCCAACACATCATTGACAAATGTTTAAAATCATAATAACACGCAGAAACAAATTAATGTGTTTAAGCGGTCTCGTACTTAGTGAGTATCTGAAGCCAGATTTAAAAATGTCACTGAGCATACGCAGAAAGTAATTTTTTTTATTGTAAATTATAGCTAACTAAACAGCGCGAAATAACCAATTTCCATCAGGTTTAATATTATATTTCACAAACATAATTATCATAAAAATAAAAATTTCAGAGAGAGAGATCTAAAGAGGCTCCTCGAAATAAACGTGTTTATCATTAAAACATGTCACTGAGCATGCGCAGAAACAGTGAGTTTCTAAAGTCAGATTTAAACATGCCACTGAGCATGCGCAGAAATCAATTTTTAATTGTAAATTATCGCTCATTAATAGAAATTGCGATTACGAAACCCAAATTTGACAAATTTACAGACTACAGTCTTTCTTTTAAGACAAAAAAAATAATTTGACGCAGTAGTTTTCTCTCACGGACTGCCCAAAAAGTCGGTTTAGCAATTTAAATATATAGATTATTCCTCTCAGATAAATATCTGCTATTTCCATTAAACAGCATATGCTCGTATTACAGCTTTAAAACGTCCAATATTTTATGATAAATTAATAGTATACCTTAATGCGATAAATCGTTTTTACTTTTAAAAGTTATATTATCCCATCAAGCAACAAAGCCCCACGCGTAACAAAAGGCAAATTGAAAAACAAAAACTGGCAGTGCACCAAGTAGAAAGCAGAGCGATTAAAGCGTACAAAATTAAATAAGATTGCCGGAAACGCATTATATAATGCTTACAGAGAAATAATGGGGTACGTTACGATGATTTATATTCATCAGCAGTTCTTAGCTGTTATTTTTCTGATTTTGGAGAGATATATCGGCCTATCCAACCAAAGCAAAATTATAATATTAAATAGTGCATATCAGCATAAACTATACATATGAAGTGTCTAAATAATTATGTTATATTTCTGAATCATCCTAAATTTTTTCAACAAATTTAGGATATTTCGTGAATAAAATCATATTTAGGAATTTGGGTTCATGGTATTAACACAAGAGTTACCGCCAGTTAAGATATACCTATGTTTTATCGGCTGGGGTGCTGTAATCATCATACCGTTCTAAGTATAACGGATATTTCATTCCGATCAACTTCGGAATGAAAATTTGTACCACTCCTCGGCACGATTTCGGATATTTTTCCAGATCAGGTTCAAAACAGGAATTTATACTAATGTTCTGGCGTGTTTTCGGATATTTCATTACCATCAGCTTGGGAACGGAAATTTATACCACAGCTCTGGCGTAATTTCGGATATTTTATTCCGATCGACTTGGATGCTGAAATCATCCCACTCTTCTGGCCCGATTTCGGATATTTCATTCCAGTCAGCATGGGAACGGAAATCTATACTACTGTTCTGGCGCGATATTGGATATTTTATTCTGATTCTCTTGAGTGAGGAAATTATCTCTATTCTGGCGCGGTTTCGGATATTTCATTTCGATCAGCTTGAGAAAGAATATATACCACTGTTCTGGCGGGTTTTCCGATATTTTATTCCGATCTACTTGGATGCTGATGAAATAATCCCACTGTTCTGGAACGATTTCGGATATTTCATTCTAATCAGGTTGGGAATGACAATTTATACCCCTGTTATGTCGCGATTTTGGATATTTTATTCCGATTCGCTTAGGTGAGGAAATCCTCTGGCTATTCTGACTCGGGTTCAAATATTTCACTCCGGTCAGCTTCCTCGAACGGGAATTTATACCACTGTTCTAAGACGATTTCGGATATTTTATTTCTATCCGCTTGGGTAAGGAAATTATTTCACTATACTGTAACACGGTTTCAGATATTTCATTCCAATCAGCTTGAGAACTATAATCTATACCACTGTTCTGGCGCGATTTCGGATATTTTATTCCGATTCCGTTGGGCGAAGAAATCATCACCCAATTCTGACGCGGTTTCGGGTGTCTTATTCCGATCAGCTTGAGAACGATAATTTATACCACTGTTCTGGCACGATTTCGGATATTTCCTTCCGATCGCACGTTAGGGCACTAAAAAGTTGAAAATGGAAAAAAAAGGTGGGTAAATATTTTAAAATGTTCTTTTGGCGAGTTTTTTTCTGAAGTTGTTTAAATCAGTTAACACATAAGTATTAATGAAAAACTTAAAATCCATGCTTTACTTTTTCTTCAAATGTTATCACCTTAATTTTAGTAGTATAGAGTTAAAGACACTTTAAACAATTTTACAATTATAAACTTAACAGATATACTTGGATGCTCTGCGTTATAACGTTATCTAATAATGTTAACGAATAATAACCAAACAATGTGCGGAATTTCTGTATTAACTGATCTCAAGCATTTTTCACTTACCGCAGTCAAGAATGATTAAAAACCTGCTTCCTAACACACGAACGAAATTAATGTCTACTTACTATTTTATTGAAGGATTTTTTATTTAAATTAGCATTTTCTGAGTAACGATTAACTCTATACCTTTTTTTATAAATTGGGGCTATTTCAGTTAAAGAGTGCAGCTGTTTGGGCTTTTAGCCGAAGCTGCTCTTGCAGCTGTCGGGATAAATGAGTTTTGCTGCTTGAAAAGAGAAAGTCAGAAATGCAGTTATTTTAATGGCCAATAATGCAGAGATCTTAATGGAAGAAATCTTAGAAAGTTTAAAGATTTATTCAAGGAAAAATGGCAACACAAAAAAATCAAGATTTCGTGCTTACGGTAATTTTCTCAACAAAAAGGGAGCAAAAGTGTTTAAAACCACGAAATGAAAATTTCCACAGCTCACACAATGATACCCAACATCTATGTAAAATCTTTTATCAAGGAAGTTTATAGTAAAATAAAAAATAAATCACCTGAAACGTTTACTTTGTCCGTAGATTTTACTTTCTGAGCCGTCATGAGGTAAATATTTGCTTCAAAAGTTTTGAAACGCTTTTCGTAGTACTAGTTTAAATCAGTTTTAGGGAACTTTGTTTTTGAAAAATTTTTTTTTAGTATAAATCTGTAATGTTCGTGGCTTCAGTAATTTCCACAACAACTGAAAGAGAATCCACTTTAGCCTTTAAATTTTACCTATATTTCTATAGTTAAATGTCGTGGAGAACATTTTGGAACTTTACGTTGGTGCAAAAGGATGATTTTCGAAAGACTTCAATTTACTAAAGTAAAATATCAAAACAGGGTAGTTGAACAAAAGCTCAAAATTTTCAAAACAAACAGTTTTGAATTTATAATACAAAGTACCTTAAAATAATATTGTATGCTGGCATTAATACTGAGGCGAACTGGTATTTGAATTTAGTAATGTGATTTAAGCTGGTACTTGTAATGTGTAAATATTCCATTTATCTGTAATATGTTGTACGTATTGTAAATATTCAATTGATCTGTAATGTGTTGCACATATTGTTTTTTTTACTTATCCCAGATTGTCTAGCAAGGGTAGACAAATCTCCATGAAAAAAAATATCTAAAAAGGCTAAAAACAGTAGAGGGTCCAGAAGGACCTCGTCCTTTGTAAAACCCAAACAAGCCAAAATATGGGCAGGGAAGGCCATGTCGGCAGAGCACAGGTCGCACTCTGGGAAGATCTTCTGTCCCTGCCGAAAAGTGAGTGCTTTAATATTACCACTCATGAAGCGCGAGAAGGCTGTTTGATATTTTCAGGGCTTGAGCGGTAAAGACCCACTCGGACTTTAATATATAAAATATTGCACATATTGTAAATATTCAATTGATCTGTAATGTGTTGTACATATTGTAAATACTCAATTGATCTGTAATGTGTTGCATATATTGTAAATATTCAATTGATCAATGTGATGTATAAATAGAAAATATTCAATTGATTTGTAATGTGTTGTATATATTGTAAATGTGTCAATTCTTTGCATCTTTCTCATACCGAAATTAATCTTGTATGCCGGTATTTGTAATGTGCTGTAAGCTGGTATTTGTAATGTGTTGTTGTTATTGCGAATATTCAATTGATTTGCAATGTAATGTATAAATTGCAAATA
Organism: Dolomedes plantarius; assembly: GCA_907164885.2. Classification (NCBI taxonomy): domain Eukaryota; kingdom Metazoa; phylum Arthropoda; class Arachnida; order Araneae; family Dolomedidae; genus Dolomedes; species Dolomedes plantarius. Next base: position 67,440,640 of record OU015499.1, on the reverse strand, counting down.
CTTTAATAATCTGTATCTTACTGGTACCTAAAGAATTGTATTTTGATATGGAAATGTATTGTAGTGTGAGAGAAATTAGTGTCCTATATGTATAGAAGAAAAGTATTTTAAACGTGTATATAATGCTAATACCTAGTAAATTTATCTTTACTCTTTAAAAATTGAAACTTGGTGTTTGCAAGGCTGTAAAGGATTAAAGTAACAAAGATTTCAGAGGACGAATGATATAGGGAAGGTTTGGTGACTAAGGTTTACTAGTTAAAACAAAATTAGACTGTTTGGCCTATCGGCTTGGGGCTACCTTAGTTAGGTTTGTTAGTTCCCTGATTAGTTGGGTATTGTTAGCACTCACCAGAGTCCGGTTGCTGTCGAGAGATCGAGTTGTCAGTGATATAAACAGTATACTCTTTTAAGGTGGGTCGGCTTAAACATTTTGAATATAATACAGAGGTTGAGACAGTGTGAGTGATATCAAAAATTTCACCAGAGTTCCATTACTAACTAAGAACCAACCACGGCCTTTTAAAAAGCTAAGATTCAGAAATGTTATGAACAAGTACTCAATCAAAAAGCTGTTGAAATCCTAAAAAAAAACTAAAACAAAATGCAAACGAATATAGTTAATATCACAGAGAAACGTTAACTCCATATAAACAGCGGAAGTATTAAGAACTGCTTAGAATCGCTTTTTCAAAGATTTGAGCCCACAAATGTGTCGTACATTTATGTCGTGGATTACGACATATAAAATAAAGAAAAGGTGCAGACAAACCAATTAAGGCTAACAAACGGGACGGAAAATGAAACAGTGAACTGACTCCAGACGATACAAGAAGGATGTCGTGAGGATAGGATATGTTAGAAGTTCGAAAAGTACAGACATGCCAATCAAATCAAACAAACGAGGTAAAATGAAAAAGTGAAATGACGCCTGCCTGTACAAAAGATCGGAGGAAGAATAAGGAATTGAAAAGCAACAGTTAAGAGACGAAACAGCGAGGGGGCAACATGGAGGGGACATTGAGATGAAAAGGGAATTGTTGGCAAAGAGGAGATGACCCCACACATAGGAGATGTTCTGGGAAAACATGATCCCTAGAAAGGCAGGGGTGAGTCGAAGGCGGAATTGTTTTAATATGAAACGCCCCTCACTCTTAATGGTTTAAAGAAATAATTAGGTGGTAAAAATTAGCGAATCGAAGTGGAAGTGAGAGAAAAGATTGAACATGAGTGACGAATGAAAATGAAAAAGGCGGGGCGTTGAGAAGATAAAAAATAGAGAGACGGAGAATATTAAAAATATATGATTGATTTTGGCACTCAGACTCAGCACACGGATATAGAGTAGTAGCCTCGTAAGTGAGAAGTTTAAAAAGAGTATATGGGGGATTGCGCCCAGACAGCGCATCGCTATAAGCCTGCAAGCCAACGATGAGAGGAAAATAGATCAATAGTGGAGCCGAGAGAGATTACCTGACCCCTGCAAGCTACCGATGAGAGGAGAATGGTTGAGTTGCGGAACCAAGATAGATTGCCTGACCCCTACAAGCCAAAGATGGAGAACCGATCCTGCCGTTAAAGCCCGCCTCTTCCCGCGCAATATAGCGATTCTGATGACTGCGTTCTCCAGCGAAAAGTGAATCCCGATGAAAGATATCCCAATCGATGGAAATGAATACGCCGATGAATGTTTCCCTTCTGCAGTCTGCAAAAATGGAGGTAACCTTTCATTTCCTATTGCCAAAAGTCAATAAATCCCCGAATCATATAATATAGGCTAAAGTTAAGAAATAATATATATTGCGTACTGAGAAAGAAATCAATTTAAATTAGTGAAATAGTATAATTAAATAATCCCTTGATATAATGAGTGTTTCTTTAGGTTGATAATTATCAGTAATATAATTGAATGTGTATTCATATATGTGTTATGTTAATAAATCAATGTATTCTTTAGAATTCAGTTTAATGGTATCATTGCCTACTACTATACTAAATCACGACCACCCAATTAACACTACGACATAATGGTGCCGTGACCAGGATTCGATAGAGCCAAAAAACATTTGAAATCTAAATTCAATAGATACATATAAATTTAAGTTAACATCATTTACAAAGTCAGAATTTTAGTTAATATATAGATATATATATTTATGTGTGCATGACGGACATTGACATATAAACAACCACTGCCCAATAGTTTAAATTTATTTTAAAAATTTTGAAGTAAGTTCTTGGAAATAAATCACAATAATTTCAAGATAAAAAGAACTTTTTATATACCATGTTTTTAAATTTTCTGTCGAATCATATAAACTTGACAATACTATGTAATAATAAATACTTTTTAAAAATTTTTTTGATGAATTATCCCATCAACTTGAAAGAAAATTAAGTTAATTGGAAGTTAACTTGCGTTTAACTTTTCGTTCCCGACCCTGCTGATAGATGGCTGCACCAGTCTACAAAACAAAATTAACCGAAAATAAATTCAATTTCTGCTTAAAGATGGCTAAAAGTATTAAAATAATGCATTGTCATCGTGTTCTCAGCTATTCTAAATGTTTCAAATGTCTAGCTAGTTGGGAAGTTAGTTGAAAATCGATTGAAGATTTTTACTGGACAAACACACACACGAACAAGAAAGCGAGTTAAATAAACATGGTAAAAATACCCATATTCCTTATGTCACACTGAGTGGCAATATAACAGAGTCTGCAGTTGTCTGGCATCGGGTGTGTTCATAAATAAGCAAGATTTTAGGTAAAAACAAAGTTTATTTAGAACCTAAATAAATGTTAAAATATTAAAAGCAAAAAAAAAATAACGTTCAACAAACCTGTTCCATGAGCGTTAAACCTATAAACTTAGAACATTGGTATAAACAAAATAATCTAACACAGAGACGTCTAACACACGAATCTCACTAGCTCGTGAGTCCGAATATGTGTGTTGCCAGGGGCTCATGTGCTCTAAACCGAGCGTTATTTATACAAGAAATAAAGATCAAATGAACATACATAAGCATAAAATAATTGCAAGATAAAGAACTTTTTATGTACCATGTTTTTGAATTTTCTGTTGAATCGTATAAACTTGATAATTCTATGTATTAATAAATACTTTAAAATTTTTTTTATGAATTATCCCATCAATTTGAAAGAAAATGAAGTTAATTGGAAGTTATCTTGCTTTTACTTTTCGTTTCCGTCCCGGCCGATAGCTGGCTGCGCCAGTCTACAAAACAAAATTAACTGAAAATGAATTCAAATCTTCTTAAAGATGGCTAAAAGTATCAAAATAATGCATTGCCATCATGTTTTGAGCTATTCTAAAAGTTTCAAATGTCTAGCTAGTCGGGAAGTTAGTTAAAAATCGATTGGAAGATTTGTAAGGGACAAACACACAAACAAGAAAGCGAGTTAATAAAAACATGGAAATAAACTGTACCGGAATAACAATATACCATGGGCTAAACAAATGAAAAAACCCCATTACTCAGATATGTGACGTTAAAAGTTGCCGTGACGTCATTAGCTGTTGGGTAACAAGTGCTATGTAAGTTTAAAACGATAGCATGAATGTCGAAAAGTAATATAGGTAAACTAAGTCTTATAAACTGAAGTTTAAAAATCCCTTTTAGGGTTTACTTTCCTAAGAACTTAATTATGAAACTTTAAAATAAAGCAAGAAAATTAATGAGTTTTTCTTGTCTTAGTTAAGCAGAAAAAAAATCCATCCATTAGCAAAGCGTTAAAGTGAAATCAAACATAAAAGCACTCAACTATAAATCACATGCATAAACACATAAAAGTGTGTAATTTAAAGATATACAAAAGTATTTAGTAAGCATTAGATAATCTATATTCTAACCTAAACAATAAAATTTTCATACTCATAAATTAAGCTCTAAAATTGTATCATAAATATCTCAGAAATTATCAGAAAAGCACTTTACTCTTTGACATATACAAAGACGCCTTGGTTACGTCATTTGTTTAATATAATACTGTAAGCATCGACGTCTCAGAGTCAAGATTTATGCACCGATTAAATTAACTCTTAGGGTCACTATGAAACAAAAATTATTAAACCCGAATAATCAATATTAAACTGCAAATTATATTTAGCAATAGGAATTTAATGTTGCATAACTGTCAAGTTTAAATTCATTAAATATATTTTGAACACATCGAGTTTCATTTCATTTGCAAGGGCTTCGGCACAATGGAG